>CM052444.1:972804-1020517 GCA_028533085.1 Varecia variegata
AGCACTCACTCTAGCCCGGGCAACAGAGTGAGACTCTGTCTCAAAAAAAAAAAAAAAAAGTATAATAACTAAAATTAAAAATTTACTAGAAGAGTTCAACAGTAGATTAGAACTGCCAAAAGAAGGAATTTGTGAACTGGATGATAAATTGATAGAAACTATGCAATCCAAGGAACAGAGAGAAAAAAGAAGAAGAAAAGTGAATAGCACCTAGAGAAAAGTAAGACACCATTTAACACATTAATATGTGTATAATGGGATTACCAGAAGGAGAAGAGACAGAGAAAGGAGCTGAAAAAAATGTTCAAGGAAATAATGGCTGAAATCTTTCCATATTTATTGGAAAACATTAATCCGCACATCCAGGAAGCTCAACACACTCCAAGTAAGGTAAACACAAAGAGATTGACAAACATACATATCATACTAAAAATGCTAAAATTCAAAGGAGAAATTCTTGACAGCAGCAATACAAAAATAACTCATCACTTACATGAGATCCCAAATAATATCAACAGCCACTAAATTTCCATCAGAAACAATGGAGGGCAGGAGGCAATAGGATAACATATTCCAAGTGCTTAAAGAAAAGAACCAAGAATCCTATATCCAGCAAAGAGATCTTTCAAAATTGAATATTAAATAAATATATTCTCATATAAACAAAAACTGAGAGAATTTATTGCTAAACCCATCTTAGAAGAAATACTAAAGGAAGTTCTTCAGGCTGAAAGTAGGTAAACCCAGACAGTAATTTGAATGCACACACACACACACACACACACACACAAAAGAGCACTAGTAAAGATAATTATGGCATTATAAAAGTCAGTACAAATACATATTTCCTCACCTTTATTCTTTTAACTGATTTCAAAATCAATTGTAAAAACCAATATATACATGTGCAATTATGCAATATATGTGCATATATGTAATATATGTGTCAATAGAAGTATAAAGGAGGTGGGTGGGGGCTAAGGTGTATTGAGCTAAGGAAATTACCATAGATGGTAACTTGAATCTACAGGAACAATTGAAGAGAAACCAAAAATGATAACTAGTGATGATATTTTAAAAAGCATAAAAGTATACTTGCTTTGCTTTTTGCTCTTATCTTATTTAAAAGTCATAAAATTACATAAAGTAATAATTATAACAATGTATCATTGAGTTTATAACATTTATAGAAAAAAATGGCAGATGTAAATCCAGTTATGTCAATAACATTAAACATGAATGTATTAAACATCCCAACCAAAAGGCAGAGATTGTCAGACTGAAAAAGAAACAAAAACTAAATACTATCAAGCTGTCTACAGAAGACACACTTTAGATCCAAAGATGCAAATACATTGAAAATAATAGAATGGACCAGCCTGAGCAAGGGTGAGACCCCGTCTCTACTAAAAATAGAAAGAAATGATATGGACAGCTAAAAATATATATATAGAAAAAAAAAATTAGCCGGGCATGGTGGCGCATGCCTGTAGTCCCAGCTAATTGGGAGGCTGAGGCAGTAGGATCGCTCAAGCCCAGGAGTTTGAGGTTGCTGTGAGCTAGGCTGACGCCACGGCACTCACTCTAGCCCAGGCAACAGAGTGAGACTCTGCCTCAAAAAAAAAAAAAAAAAAAGGAAAATAATAGAATGGAAAAGATATATTATGCAAATAGCAAACACAAAAATATCTGAAGTGGTTATAATAATATCAGACAAAATAGACTTTAAAATGTAAAAGTTACTAAAAATTAAAGAGGACTTTTAAAATGATAAAATGTTCAATCCATAATTATTCCATGATTATTACATGCATATGCATTTAAAATATAATGATTATAAACATATTTGCACATAATAAGAGAGTACCAAAATATATGGAACTACAGCCATTATTCTCACATTCAAAGCAAGAAACACAGAAAGGGTGGAAAATTCAAAAATGTTTCATCAATAAGGTAGAAACAGAAGTAGAGGAAGAAAAAAAGAACTGAACAATAATAGTGGAGACTTCAATGCTCCCCTTTCAATAATTGATGTAATGATTAGGCATAAGATCAACAAAGAAATAAAAGACTTGAACAACACTATAAAAGAAATAGACCTAACAGAGATCTATAGAACACTGCACCCAGAATACCAGGATACACATTTTTCTCAAGTGCATGTGAAACATTCTCCAAGACAGAACACATGCTAGGCCAAAAAACAAAACTCAACAAATTTAAACAGATTGGAGTCCTTTTAAAAAATAGCTCTCTAAGGCATATTCTCCAACCACAATGGAATGAAATTAGGGCTTAATAACAGAAAGAAATGTGAGAAAGTCTTAACAATGAAAATTAAACAGCATATACCTAGATAACCAATGGGTCAAAGAAGAAATAAAGATGGAAATTAGAAAAGACTTTATAATGAATGAATATGAGATACAGCAAAATATGAGATATAGCTAACAAAGATCTTAAAAGGAAATTTATAGATGCAAATGCATATATTAAAAAAGAAGAAACATCTAAAATCAATAACCTAAACTTTCACGTTAATACACAAGAAAAAGAATAGTAAACTAAACCTAAAGCAAAAGCAAACAAAAAAAAAAGGAAATAGCAAACATTAGACCATAAATCAAAGAAATGGAATAGAAAAACAGTAGCTAAAAAATCTATAAACAAAAGCTGATTCTTTGAAAAGATCAAAGAAATTGACAAATCTTTAGCTAGATTAGCATAAAAAATAAATGACTAAAATTATTAGAATCAGAAATGAAAGAGGAGACATTATTACTACCTTTACAGAAATAAAAAGTATCATAAAGTAATACTATGTACAATTGTATGATAAATTAGATAACTTTAATAAAATGGATAAAGTCCTAAAAATGATGCAAAGTACCAAAACTGACAGAGTCAACTTAAATAGACCTATAGCAAGCAGAGAGATTGAGGAAATCATCAACAAACTACTCATAAAAGAAAGCCCAGATTTAGATGATTTCACAAATGATTTCTACCACATACTTTAAAAATAATTAATACCAAATGTTCCAAAAATTAGGAGCGGGAACACTAACCAACTCAGTTGTTAGTGAGTATCAGTATTGCCTACTACCAAAACCAGTCAAAGTATCACAAGAAAATTATAGACCAATATCTTGTGAAAATAGATGGAAAATTTTCAACAAAATGCAAGCAAACCAATCTAGCAACATATGAAAAGAATCATACATCATGACCAAGTGGGATTTATCCCAGAAATGTATGTTTGCTCTTAACATCTGAAAATCAATAAATGTAATACATCAATAGTATTTTTAAAAAATGATCATCTCAGTAGACACAGAAAAGCTGTTGGACAAAATTGAACATTCTTTCATAAGAAAAACACTCAATTGAATAGAAACAAAAGTGGACTTCCTCGACCTAAGAAAGGGAATCTGTAAAAACCCACAGCTAACATAATACTTTATAGTGAAATAGTAGATGCTTTCCCCTAAGATCAGAAACAAGTCAAAGATCTCCACTGTAACCTACATTGTACTAAAGGCCTTAGACAGGGAAACTAGGCAATAAAAAGAAATAAAAGGCATCTGTATTAAAAATTAAGAAGCAAAATTCTATTTACAGAAAATGTGATTTTGCATACAGAAAATTTTAAGGCATCCACCAAAAAAAAAAAAAAAACCTCACAACTAATAAATGAATTCAGCAAGGTTGTAGAATACAAAATCAATATACAAAAATCAATTGTATTTTTATACACTTGCAATGAACAATCCAAAAATGAAGCTAGAAGAATAATTGTTTACAATAGCATCAAAAGAATAAAGTTCTTTGAAATAAATTTAACAAAGAAATACAAATCTTATACTCTGGCACTCTGGGAGGCCGAGGCGGGTGGATCGCTCAAGGTCAGGAGTTTGAGACCAGCCTGAGCAAGAGCAAGACCCCGTCTCTACCAAAAAAAAAAAATAGAAAGAAATTAGTTGGATAACTAAAAATATATAGAAAAAGTTAGCCGGGCATGGTGGCACATGCCTGTAGTCCCAGCTACTCAGGAGGCTGAGGCAAAAGGATTGCTTAAGCCCAGGAGTTTGAGGTTGCTGTGAGCTAGGCTGATGCCACGGAACTCTACCCAGGGCAAGAGTGAGACTCTGTCTCAAAAAAAAAAAATCTTATACTCTGGAAACTATAAAACACAGTTGAAATAAATTGTATCAGAAGACATAATATTTTTAAGACGGCAATACTCTCTCAAATTATCCACAGATTCAATGCAATCTCTATCAGAATCCTACCTGGATGCTTCTTAGAAATTGACAAGCTGATTCCAAAACTCCTGTGGCATTGAGAGGCACTCAGAATAGCTGAAATGATCTAGAAAAAGAACAACAAAGCTGGAGGACTGATACTTCTCAAACTTACCGCAAAGTAACAATAGTCACAAGCATGGTACTAGGATAACAATAAACAGATTTAATAATATAATAGAATTCAGAGGCCTGAAATAAAATCACAGGTCTACGATCAACTAATTTTCAGCAAGGATGCCAAGACCATTCTATTGAGAAAAAAATCTTTTCAATAAATTGTACTGAGTCAACCAGACAGCCATAGGCAGAAGAATAAAGTTGGATGCTCATTCCACACAGTATGTAAAAATTAAAATGGATCAAAGATATAAATTTATGAGCTAAAACTCTTAGAAGAAAACTTAGTGGTAAATATTCAAAACCTCAGATTTAACAATGGAGTCTTAGATATTATAACAAAAGCTATGTAGAAGATTTTTAATCTGATCAGGTTCCATTTATTTATTTTTGTTGTTGCTATGATTGCCTTTGGGGTCTTCTTCATAAAGTCTTTCCCTAGGCCAATGTCTTTAAGTCTTTCCAACATTTTCTTCTAGAATTTTTATAGTTTTATGCCTTATGTTTAAGTCTGTTACCCACCGTGAGTTGATTTTTGTGAGAAGTGAGAGGTGTGGATCCTTTTTCAGTCTTCTACATGTGGCTAACAAATTTTCCCAGCACCATTTATTGAATAAGGATTTCTTTCCCCAGTATATCTTTTTGTCTAATTTGTCAAAGATTAGATGGCTATATGAGGATGGTTTTATATCTGAGTTCTCAGTTCTGTTCCATTGGTCTATATCTCTGTTCTTGTGCCAGTATCATGCTGTATTGGTTACTATAGCCTTGTTCTATAGCTTGAAGTCTGGCAAACTGATGCCTCTCAATTTGTTCCTTTTTGCTTAAGATTGCTTTTGCTATATGGGGTCTTCTCTGGCTACATGAAAAATGTAGGATTATTTTTTCTAGGTCTGCAAAAAATGATTTTGGTATTTTAATAGGGATTGCATTGAATCTGTAGATCACTTTGCGTAGTATAGACATTTTAAAATGTTGATTCTGCTGACCCATGAGCCTCGTATGCTTTTCCACCTGGTTACATCCTCTGCTATTTCCTTCCTCAGTGTTTCATAGTTCTCCCTATAGAGGTCTTTCACCTCCTTAGTTAAATATATTCCTAGGTATTTTATTTTCTTTGTTGCTATTGTAAAGGTTATTGAGTCGTTGATTTCGTTCTCAGTTTGACTATTGGCATATATGAATGCTACTGATTTATGTACATTGATTTGGTAACCTGAGACTTTGCAGAATTTGTTTATCAATCCAGTAGTCTCATAGCAGAATCTTTGGGGTTTTCTAGATATAGGATCATATCCTCAACAGAGAGTGATAGTTTGACCTGTTCTGCCCCCATTTGGATGCTGTTAATTTCCTTCTCTTGTCTGATTGCTCTGGCTGGGACTTCCAGCACTATGTTGAATAGAAGCAATAATAGAGGGCAACCTTGTCTGGTTCTGGTTCTAAGCAGGAATGCTTTCAATTTTTCCCTTTTCAGTATGATGTTGGCTGTGGGTTTGTCATATATGGCTTTTATCATTTTAGGTAAGTCCCATCTATGCCTATTTTGTTAAGCATTCTTATCATAAAAGGGTGCTGAATTTTGTCAAGTATTTTTTCTGCATCTATTGAGAGGATTATATGGCCTTGTATGGTCTTTACTTTTACTTCTATATATGTAGTGAATTACATGTATAGATTTGTGTATGTTGAACCATCCCTGCATCTCTTGGATGAAGCCCACTTGGTCATGATGGATTATTTTTTGATAAGAACCTGAATTCAGTTTGCTAGGATTTTGTTGAGAAGTTTTGTATTTATATTCATAAGGGGTATTGGTCTGCAGTTTTTGTTTGTTTGTTTGTTTCATCCTCCCCGGGTTTTGGTATCAGGGTGATGTTGACTTCATAAAACATGTTAAGGAGGATTCCTTCCTTCTCAATGTTGTGGAATAATTTCTGCAGGATAGCCACCAGTTCTTCTTTCTAGGTCTGGTAAAAATTAGACAACCTACAGAATGGAAGAAAATATCCACATGTTACATATCTGATAAAAGGCTGAAAATGAGAATCTATATAGAACTCAGGAAAATCAGCAAGAAAAAATCAAACAACCCCATTAAAAAGTGGGCAAAGGACATGAACAGAAACTTTTCAAAAGAACATAGGCTAATGGCAAACAAACATATGAAAGAATGCTCAACATCTCTAATCATCAGGGAAATACAAATCAAAACCACAATGAGATATCGCTTAACTCCAGTGAGAATGGCTTTTATCAAAAAGTCCCAAAACAAATGTTGGCATGGATGCAGAGAAATAGGAACACCCATACACTGCTGGTGGGATTGCAAACTAGTACCACTTCTGTGGAAAGTAATATGGAAACACCTAAAAAGTAGAACCACCATTTCATCCAGCAATCCCATTACTGGGCATCTACCCAAAGGAAAAAAATACACTCTATAAAAATGAAATCTGCACTAGAATGTTTATAGCAGCACAATTCACAATTGCAAAGATGTGGAAATAACTCAAGTGCCCGCCAATACATGAGTGGATTAATAAAATGTGGTATATGTATACCATGGAGTACTGCTCAGCCACAAAAAACAGTGGTGGTATAGCACCTCTTATATTATCCTGGATAAAGCTGGAGTCCATTCTACTAAGTGAAGTATCACAAGAACAGAAAAACAAGCACCTCATGTACTCACAATCGGTATTAACTGATCAACACTTATGTGCACATATAGTAACAACATCCATCAGGTGTCAGGCAGATGGGAGGGGGAGGAGGGGATGGGTGTATTCACACCTAACGAGTGTGGTGCACACTGTCTGGGGGATGGACATGCTTGAAGCTCTGACTCAGGTGGGGCAAAGGCAATATATGAAATGTAAACATTTATACCCCCATAATATGCTGAAATAAAAAAAAGATATAACAAAAGCATAAAAAAATAAATAAATTGGATTTCAATGAAATTAAAACCCTTTTGTACTTTAAAAGACACTACCAATAAAGTGAAAAGACAACCTACAGAATAGGAGAAACTATTTTCAAATCATACATCTGAAAAGGGACTTGTATCTAAAATATACCAAAAAAAACCTCATAACTCAATAAAAAGACAACCCAATTTAAAAAATGGGCAAAGGCTCTCAAGAGACATTTCTCCAAAAAAGATACAAGAATGACCAATAAACACATTGAAAGATGATCCCACTCCCAGCCTGGGGGACAGCACAAGACCCTTTTCCACCTCACCCCAAAAAAGCTGCTTTATTTAGCATCATTAGGTCATTAGTCAGAAAAATGCAAATCAAAACCACAATTTACCACTTTACATTCATTAGCTTGGCTATTACAAAAAATAATAATAATATACAGTGTTAGCAAGGATGTGAAGAAATCAAAACCCTCATATACTGCTGATGGGAATGTAAAATGGTACAGGCACTTAGTAAAGCAAGTCAGCAGGTCCACAAACAGTTAAACATAGAGTTATCGTATGATTCCTTGATTCCCCTCCTAGGTATCTACCCAAGAGAAATAAAACAATATATCCACAAAAAAAATTTCACACAAATGTTTACAGCAGTATTATTCATAATTGTCAAAAGATGGAAATAATCAAAATTCCATCAACTAATAAATGGATAAACAAATTTGGTAATCTGTGGAATATTATTCAGCCATAAAAGGTGAATGAAGTACTGATATTCGCTACAATGTGAATGAACCTTGATAAAGTTCTGCTATGTGAAGGAAGTCAGGCACAAAATACCACATATTATAGGATTCCATGGATATTAAATATCCAGATTAGGCAAATATAGAGAGACAGAAAGTAGATCAGTGATTGCTTAGGGCTTTGAAGGTGGAAGGAAAGATGGAAGAATAGGGAGTGATAGCTAGAATTACAGGGTTTCTTTTTGAGATGATAAACATCATCAGTCTGGTCCCTGTGGTCGGTCTTGGGGCCATAACTGGTATCATTTTCTCCTTCCTCCTTTATTCTAAATTCCTCATCTTTACCTACACTTCTGCGGGTCTTGGCTTATCTAAGGATGTGACCCAAATGAGGCTAGATATGTGCCCACCCTTTCTATCATCACCTCTGGCCACAGAAGAGAGCCACCGCTGAACTTAGTGATGCTGGTGCCCTTGTTCTCATCTCAGTCCCACTGAATTCTAATAAATATGCTAGTGTTGGGGGCCATTATCTTTCATTTCCACATCCCTCTTTGGTGAACGATAGTTCATTATTGGTCTATGTGGTTCAGCCGAGGTTGACTCCAACTTCTATTTCAATCCCATCTCCACTGGGGATGGGCGTGTGACCCAGGCCAGGCTCCCCAAGTACTAAGCACGTCATCTCCCTGGCCACCACGACTGGTTCAGGTACAGTCACGTGGCCCAAATCCAGCCTATCAGATGCCTTCCTGAGATTTTGCTGGAACTTGTGGAAGAGAGACATTCTTTCTTCTCTGAAAGATGAGTACTAAGGACAGTGTCTTCTTTGCCAACTGTGTAGACAGAATAGGCCTCACAGATCAAACCCATGCAGAGGAAGGAAGGGGGAGAGGGAGAAATAGAGGGAAAGAAAGACAGAGAGAGAAAGATATGGCTGAATTCCACAATTCAACTATGCCTGAAGCCAGCTATACCCCTTGACTTCTCTTTTTTAAAGTTTAGTTAATTATGATTTTTATCATTTGAAATCCAAACAATTATGGAGAATATGCTATCATATTAACACATATTAACTTTAATGCTGATTTTTTTTTTTAGGGACTCACTCTGTCTCCCTAAGTTGGAGAGCAGTGGATGATCATAGTTCAGTGCAACCTGAAACTCCTGGGTTTAAGCAATCCTCCTGCCTCAGCCTCCCAAGTAGCTGGGGCTAAGGTGTGTGCCACCATCCCTAGCTAATTAAAAAAAATTTTTTTTTTTTTTTTGTGGAGTAGGGGGTCTCACTATGTTGCCTAGGCTGGTCTTGAACTTCTGAGTTCCAGTGATACTTCCACCTCGGCCTCACAGAGTGCTGGAATGACAGGCATGAGCCACTGCACCCAGGCCATAACTGATTTTAGACATGGGAACTCTATGGTGTCTGTGGCCACAGAGGAGTTTGGCACGAGTGGGGACTGCCATCTTCTGCTCACTCCTCTGCCGGGTAAACCGAGTCTGGCTGTTCCCTTGAAGAGTTCTGCATAACAAGGATTGGATGACAATCACAAATCACTTTAAGCTTCCTGGAACAGGTTTTAGTCTACTGAGGTCATTAACACGTGGTGACATATTAGGGCTGCCCGATGTCATCGTGGACTAGGCATGAATTTTTCCTTCTCTGAGAATGGGGAGCACCTGCTGGAAGGCCAACACCTTGTGAACTTGGGATGTGGAGTAGTGATGTAATAGACATTGATTTTCCGTTGAAGCAGGATAAATGTCAAAGCTTCTTGGTGTGATCGCCTGTTGGCCTCTACTAATGCTACCAGTAAAGACCCACAGAGAGAGAAGGAAAGCGGGAGTGGGGCTGCTCTATCTGCATTTAAACTGTAGGAGCAGAACTGTGCAGAAGACTGCTGATGCTAGCCATCAGTAGACCCAGTTTCCGCTCCTGGCATGGCACTAACAGGCTTTGTGACTAAAGAAACAGGTTTGTGCTGAGTGACCCCTTGACATTGCCCCCGTGTGACCAGCCCAGACAGCGCTGGTGAGATGGCCATCAGACGTCATCACGCAGTGCTAATTGTCTGCGTGGTCCCGGCCGCTGGACTCAGCGCCACAGTCCCTCCAGCTTGGCGAAACGGCCCAGGGCTTTGACAAAATGCTCAGAGGCACTTGGATGAACTCTGTCATTTTATTCTTTTATATAAATCCAGCACTGACTTTTTAAATGTCATGTGAGCATGAGTTTGGTATATAACTAACAATAGTGTAATGTTTTATAAAATGATCTTTCAAGTAAAAACAATTGGTTGCAGTTCTGTGAGCATTTTAATGGTCCTGCAATGGATGTACAAGAAAGAGCGGTACAGCCTTGCAGCAGCCTTGGAAATGCCCTGCTCAGATCTCCCTTTGAAATAACGTGCTGCAGAGATTGTAGCTGATTGCCCTGCTCCAGGTGCTGCTCCTTTGGACCCACTGGGGTGTCCACTCTGGAGCCATGCTTCCCTGCCAGTGACTGTGCAAGGTGATGACACTAGAACCAGGCTGTCCCTTCCTGCTGCGGGATTCCTCTAACAGACAACTTTGGTCAGTGACTCCCTGTCATGATCTTCTGAGAACTTCGTTACCATCCGAGGTCCTTATCTAATCCTTCCCCTCTCTCTCCATTCACAGGTGTCAGTCCTGCATCAGATGTGTGTATCCCCTGCCCCTTCGCCCTTCACCGACATTTCCCCCAATAGACAGTTGACACGTCTGATTTCACTATGGCATCTGCTTCTTGGAGGGCCCAAACTGATGAGAACGGGACTGCGAGTGCTCTAGAGAACAGCAGCCAGATGGGGTTAAGGACAGGCCCACTCACGGCCAGCTGGCAAGGAGGATCCCATCCTGAGTAGTATATGGGAAAAGGACGGTCCTAGGCCAAGGTGGTAGCCCAATTGCTAAATATTTCACCTGTGTTTATCTGAGAAAAAGTCCCAATAGAGAGAAATGCCCTTGTCAATTTACTCATTTGAAAACTATGCTGAGCGATGCCTACAAGGACAGTAGAGCTGGCAGGTTGTTACTAAGTTGCACTGATGCCTTGAAAAGGAATAATCAGAAAGCGTGGGCTGTGAAAGGTCAAGCATAGCTTATAAAGAGGTCCTTATCTCACAGTAGGAAGAGGGAAGGCAGGATCTAATTGTCAGGGTCATAGAGCTCCAGCGATATTCAAAGGCTTAGCTAAAGTGGGTCTGTTACGTTGAAGTCAGGGCCTTGGTAGGGAAATCCTGGGGCACCAAAACATGGGATGGGGACATGTTGGTGGCTGTCTGTAGATTCCGGCTCTGGCAGAGGTGCCCCAATCCTCACGGGGGAAGTACCGCTTCCCCCATATGAGAATTACTGCAGAGATTGCTCCACTACAAGGCAAGAGCCCCCTTAAGAGTTAACCCCATTTCCTCTCTTGGCCGCTGCGCTGGTAGCCAGGGTTAACTGCCAGTGTGCACTACCTGGGCCTATTAAATGAGGAAAGAGATGGCAACCCAAAGGATCTGCGAGAATTATTCAGCATGTACTAGCAGGAGCTGGGGGAATATCTTAGAACAAGATTTTAAGGGCTTTTGATCAAGGAGGCTGGAACATCAGACCATGTAGACCAGAATTCGTTGGCTTGGGGCAGTCTCTCAGGACATGGGATTTAACACCTGACAAGGATCTGAGGGAAGGGCAACCCTGGTGCCAGAGTGGCCCGATACAAGCCTGGAGAAGGCAATGAGGCATGCAAAGCCAGTGGGAGAGGCAGAAATACTCTCATCTTTCGAGGAATTACAATCTATTAATAATTGGAAAGACATACTCACACATAAAACAACCCTTTAGATAACAATAAAACCCTATATTTGACTTCTGAAATAAAACCTATGATTTTAGGCTCAATGAAGGCTGGAGGGCTCAGAGAAGCCTTTCAAAGGAGATCCAGGTTTGCACTGATAATCCCTAAACCGAAAGCCTAAGAGATAAGAAGATGTGCGTAGAAGAACTGACATGATAAATTTATTCAGACAGGACTTTTGAAGGGGCAGAACCGTGTAGCTGTTAAAAATATAGACTTTTAAGTCATAAGTTTTATTCTAGAGTCTTCCAAATTACTTCCTTTTCAAACTTTAGTGAACAACAATATATAGTAAAAATAGTTCACAATTTCTCAGTGCCTCCTATGTGCCTGGATCCGCGTTCTACACTTTACACATATTTACTCGTAGGATATTTACAACAACCCTAAGAGGTAGATATTCTTGTTATCTGTGTTTTACAAATGAGGAAACCGAAGTCCTGTTGGCGAAACAACTTGCCAAATGTCCTGAAGCAGGTAACAGGTGAGATGGGATTCAACCCCAGGGAGGCTGTCTAGCGGCCACTCCTCCTAGTCATGATGCCACACAGCTCTTCTGAGTCTCATTTACGTGTGAAAAATGGAAATAATAATACTGTACTTACCCCACAGGGATTTTGTAAGAATTAAATAATGCCTCTGACTCATAGTACAAGTATTCAATAAGTAGTAATAGTTACTATTTGTGAACAAACTGCAGTGACCTTTCATCTGATGGAAAAAGGCAATGAATTTGGATTAAAAGAGCCTGATTATATGTTATAGATCTTCAAAATACTAATTGTTTAACCTTGGACAATTTTAGCATCTCTGAGCCTCCTTTTCCTTCATCTGTGAAGTTGGAATTATATCTGAAAAGGCTGTTTGAGTTTTGGGGGAAGCGTTACCTAAAATAAAACCTAAGATAGATAGGACGTTGTAAACTTTCAGATAGAATACACACGTGAGATATTAGTATGGCTATACAAGGGGTGTAGACATATTTCCTTGTGTCTTGCACGGTGCCACTTAAACTGTATAGGAAAGAGTGATTTAAGACACCTGATCACGTCCCAGGTGTGATCACCCATAAACTGCACGCCCTTGGATGCCTCCCTCTCTAGGGCACTCGTCCAATGGCCAGAGCTAAAATTAAACAGCTTGTGCATTGCTTGCCTTCACCTGGGTCGGTGCCTCCTGCTTCAGTAGACCTGAAAATGCCTCTTCCTTTGACTGAATATCTTTACGGATAGTTAATGTAGGCTGTGGAGGGTTTGGAGGAGCTGACTGGAGAGTTAGGACAACGCCTGGCGTTAGGACCTTGAAGTAGGAGAAAAGCATCCTTGCCTCACCTTTTTTATCTTCAGATAGCGTCGTGTGAAGTGAGAAAGCATCCAGTATTTTCTTTAATTTTAATTTGTAATCATTGTTTATTGATACAATTAGCAATTTCTTTGTAATGCAGGATATTAGGGGGGTACAAACACTTTGGTTACATGAAATGCATTTGCCTCGCCCACGCCAGGGCTACAAACATGTCCTTCCCCCATACAGTGCGCTCCGTTTCCATTAGCTGTGGGTTTAGCCCCAACCCCCTGCACCCCCCACCCTCACCCCTCCTACCTGACCGGCACCCAGTGAGTATTACCTCCATGTGAGCACCTTAGTGTTGATCAGTTAGTACCAATTTGATGGCGAGCACATGTGGTGCTTGTTTTTCCGTCCTTGTGATACCTCACTTCCAAGGATGGGATCCAGCTCTATCCAGGGTGATATAAGAGGTGCTAGAGCCACAAGTAAGAAGAGAGAGAATCTAAAGCACACAATTAGCAAACTTGACCTCATAGAGTTATACAGACCTTGTACCAAGTAACTACAGATACACACTCTTTCAGGCTCATGGGGAACATTTACAAAAATTGACTATATACTAGGCCATAAAGCAAGTCTTGACAACACCATATGTTGTCTGACTACAATGCAATCAAGCTTAGACTCAATTTTTTTTAAGTCTAAAAAATTCCCATGTATTTGAAAATTTGTTTTATTTCAAAATATTACGAGGGTACAAATGTTTTTATTACGTGGATACATTGTATAATGCTGAGGTCAGGGT
This sequence comes from Varecia variegata, assembly GCA_028533085.1. Taxonomy (NCBI): domain Eukaryota; kingdom Metazoa; phylum Chordata; class Mammalia; order Primates; family Lemuridae; genus Varecia; species Varecia variegata. Next base: position 986,864 of record CM052444.1, read on the forward strand.
TTTCAGTGTGCCTGTCACCTAGACATGTGCATTGTACCTGATAGGTAAGTTTTTATCCCTCACCCCTTCCCAACCTCCCCTCTTCTTAGTTTCTAATGTCTTCCACATCTCTTTGTGCCCGTGTGTACCTATAGTTTAGCTACCACTTATTAGTGAGAAAATGTGGTGTTTACTTTTCCATTCCTGATACTTCACTTAGGATAACGGACTCCAGTTCCATCCAAGTTGCTGCAAAAGGCATTATTTCATTCCTTTTCATGACTGAGTAGTACTCCATGGTATATATACCACATTTTCTTTATCCACTAAGGAATTGATGGACACTTAGGTTGATTCCATATCTTTGCAATTGTAAATTGTGCTGCAATAAACAGTTGAGTGCAGGTGACTTTTTGATAAAATGATTTACTTTCCTTTGGGAATATAACTAGTAGTGGGATTGCTGGAGTGAATGGTAGGTCTACTTTTTAGATCTTTAAGGAATCTCCATATTGTTTTCCATAGAGATTATACTAGTTTGCAGTCCCACCAACAGTGTATAAGCTTTCCTTTTTCTCTGCATCCACACCAGCATCTGTTGTTTTTTGACTTTTTAGTAATGGCCATTTTAACATGGATAAGGTGGTATCTCACTGTGGTTTTAATTTGTATTTCCCTGATGATCAGTGGGATTGAATATTTTTTCATGTTCATTGGCTATTAGTCTATCTTCTTTTGAAAAAACCCTGTTCATGTCTTTTGCTCATTTTTTGATGGGGTTGTTTGTTTTTTTGTTTTTTTGTTGATTTGTTTGAAGGGCACAGTATTTTATGTGGTAGTGGTGGTAGTATCACTGATTTGAGTACTGGTCCCATGCAATATTTGGGGCATCCTTATACCAAATATAAGTATTTATTGCTCATCTGAAATTCAAATTTGACTGGATGACCTATATTTTTATTTGCTAAATTTGGCAACCCCAGTGCACACACACAGAGGCTGCAATGATGCTTATCTAGGGAAGAGTCTTCCACTCCTATAGGCACATTCTGAGTAAAGTGGGCAAAAGCAGTTCCTTGCTTATAGAGCACAAGCTTTGCACCCATGTTACCATCGCACTGAGCCAACCCATTGGACCAGGGATTGGCGACTGTGCCAAAGGTGGTCACTGATAATCTGTTCGATGTCTAGGAAGTGGTCTAGCATGAGAAATCTGCCGACAATGGCACTTTATACTGTACATGAATCAGTAACATCATCATCCCTTTGAAAGAATTTGCAAAAGAACATACAACTACACAGTGGGCAGGAACATAGAAACAACATGAGAGACAACAGACTGAAGGCACAGAGCCACAGAAGACACAAATAAGAAAAGGCCAAATGATGGAAAGGAGAGGAAAGGAGAGAGAGAAGCAGTCAGCTCAAGGTAAAAGTAGAAATATAAGCAGAGACAAGTGGAAGCTAAATCCTTGGAATGACAGAGCGTCGAGAGTCAGGAGCAGCAAAGACCTGAGTTGGAGGGAACAAACACTAGAGATACCCTTGGTTCTTACAGCTATTTATTCTGTAATGGATGGACCACATTCTAATTCCATGAAGTTTAACTATGGAAGTCAATTGTCAAAAATGGTGGAGATAATTTTTGTGTTAATTTATTTCCCTGTGTATTCTTATAATAAGTTGCTGTCAACAGAGGTTAACTGAGTGTGTCTCTGTTCCTTGAAACCTAAAAGAGCATTATATCCAGCTTAATGTTTTAGGAGAAGAGTGCCTTCCAACACATTCCTTCTAGGGGTCTTAGAGATTGCTCCAGCTGGGGTGGTGGTGGTGACGGTGTTCCCAGGGATGATGGCAGTGGGGATGGCAGTGGTAGTCATGGTGATGATGATGAGTGGCACCTATCTGGGTACCGGCCTCTCTCCTCACTGATGAGAGTGCAGGCCCAGGTGAGGAAAGGACTTCCTCAGTCCAGCATTATGCAGGCAGTAGGGGCAAGTATTCCTCCCTGTCTTGCTCTGTGTTTTATATCCATTTCCAGTAGAAGAATCATCTGAAGGAAGGGAGGATAAATGAACCGAGGCTGTACAGTGAATCATGTGCTACCTTGTGAGGACGCAAAGAATGGAGGGAAGATATACTTCATCAAAGCATGAAAGGAAAAACATCTATGCCCTGAAACAATGCATTATTTGGCCCATTATATTATTTCTAACTTTGGAAATTAAATTTCTAATGACTGAATATGCCCATATTCTCATTATTGGCAAGGCCATCGCTAACATACCCAGAGATGCAAACGTACACATGAAATCCACATGCGTATGATATATCGTAAGCCCGTGATGTCGTGATCTAACTAGAGTTGTTCGCAGTTCATGCAGACTTACTTGCAGGGTTCTTTGTACACAGAGATCTTCCATGGTTATTTGGAATCTAGGATTGCCCTTGCGTGGCAACTTCATCCTTGTCTCTGAGTCTTATCTAAATTGAAGTAGAACCAATTAAATTGCTTCCAAGAGCTGATTTCCAACAGATACTGGGACAGGTAGGACAACGCTCTGCCTGGATTTGACACCAAAGAAATGTCATCCATGTGTCAGCTGCAACCTGGTGGCAGGGAAGATCATGGCCTCCAGCGTGGCATCAGCATTTCTCTTAATGACCTCACGTGTTCTGTGGAGAGGAGGATGACAGCCCAGAGCCCTGTGGAACCGAGGGCCTTAAGGGCAAAAGAGCCGTTACTCTTGTCAGGGAGGAATGACTTCAGCCATGTTAGGCCTGAGGCCACATCGTTATCCGCCTTAGGTTGCTATATCTGGCTCACCTAACTGCCTCTGCAATGCACACTTTTATTCCGTACCCCTTCGCAGAACAGTATAGACGGCTGCAATGCACACAAACACCGGGAAGTTGTAATTGCTCTCGGCTCCACAGCCAGCATGACTATGGGGAAGAGGAAAAGGAAGTTCAGGAAAACATTACAAATTTACACTCTCCCCTCACCCCTGAAGATCTCAACCGTAATGTCACGAAACTGAGATAACCATGATCAGTTATGAAGTTTGCTGAAGTAGTCTGTTATTAAAAATAAAGCATGGGCATTTGCAAATCATTTATTATACTTAAAAAAAAAGTGGATACCAAGTTATCACTCTCACCCGCTTTCATTCTGATACACAACCTCGATCGAGATGGAAAGGAAGGAGCAGAGTTAAGGAAGGAACTTCAGGTAGAATACATATAACCTGGGCCTGTTCTCACCTGTGTAGCCGCTATAACACGGTAAGCACGTGAGAACACAGACACAGGTAATGATCACTGGCCATATTCTCAAAAAAAAAAAGGTGAGATTGGATGCCTCAATTTGCTTAAGCATATAACTCACAGCTTACACACGAATCATGCTCCAAAAGGGCGTTTGTAACTCATATATTTGGACTTTGGAAGCTAATTTCCCATCAGCCCATGTATCCATGGTGGCTAATTTTTACCTCCAGTTAAATATGTCTCAGGTTTTGAATTGATAAACTATGGAAATTCATCCCCCTCTGGGGACCAAAATGAGGCGTTGGAGGAGGAAGAGAGATGGAAGCAAGAGACACGATGCTTCTGACTCCACTCAGATCTGCACGTGGCTCTGACATCAACCTCACCCGGGACCCACTGGTTCCACACGTCCAGGGGGAAGAATTTTGTCCTCCGGAGATGTTCCGTGAGAATTTTTCACAAGAAAAGTAGCATAACAGAAAATACACATCTCGTTTTCAAGCAGGAGAGAACCGCAAAGCCCTGTGCGGGCAGAGTAGTGTGGTCTGTCCAGGGGGCGGGGGCAGAAGGCGGGCGCCATGTCTTGTGAGCCGGAGGAGCTAGTGGGACAGGTTCACAGGAGGGAGTGGGTGGGACAGCAGGGTGGGGGGTGACAGCAAGAGGGGTCTTCAGTGACTGTCATCAGTATGGAACATCACCGGGAAACATAATATCTAGAGAGGCTTTCTGGGATACTTCCTGTTTGGTTTGAATACCATCTTGGGTTAACTGCCTTCAAGAAAATGTTTAGTAAAAATTGACATCATTCTTCAAAGCTTGAGGAGCAGGAGCTGTGCCTTGGTGTCATGTGACTCTGCGCAGAGGCTGGGCCGCCCTGGCCCCTGTGCACCATGAGATCATGTGCGCCTTGACTCAGGCCCCGCCAGATACAAAGTATCTTCCATGCAAACATTGAAACCTCCTCTAGGAGTGCTTTATTTCTGGACACTGGCAGTTTGCCAGGTTTTATCTTATGAAACTTGCCAAAAATTAGAGCTAATTACTAAGCAAAAGTAAATCTAAGCAAAAGTAAATCTAAGCAAAAGTAAATCTAAGCAAAATTACTAAGCAAAAGCAAAAGTAAAATGACATCAGTCTGTGTGAAGTAGCGTTGTAAGTTCCAATAGGTTGAAGGCACTTTAACAATACATTTATATCTGCATAGTAGTTTAAGTTTTCAATGAATTTTTATCTACTTTGTCATTTGAGGCTTATGATAACCAGAGATGTAGGCAAGGTCAACATTATAAGATGAGAAAACCCAAAACTTGTAGAAGTTCTATACCTTGCCAACATGCACCATGGCAATAAAGTAGAGAACTGGGCTAGATCACATTACTCCAACTTCAGATACAGTGACGTTTCTGTCATTTAAAAAAAATTATCAGGCTAAGACAAATGAGACCTAGAGTTTCAAGGCGATAGAAAGCTATTGCAGATAGGGGAATTAGTTCAGAGTTAGGCTACCACTTTTTCTATTACTTTCTATCATGTATGAGCATTGAAAGGGTCCTAAACCTGAGTCTTCTGCCCCAAAAATCTACTCATTTCCATCACAACAACCATGGAAAAATAATTCCACTTAGCACCATTTATGTTTGAATTGCCATGCTTTTTACTTAATTGTAAATTTTTTTGGACCATTTTACCATGTTTGACTTAGTCTTTTCCGAAGACCTGCATGTGAATTAAAAACGATCTTTAAAATAAGTGACCTAATGAAGTGAAATTTCTGACATGATCTAGCCAGATAGTAAATGATCAAGACTTTAATGGACAACTAATGCCATGTTAATCATGAATGAATGTCTTCAGCATGTACTTTTTTTTTTTTTTTTTATAAATCTCTGGATTCTTTCATGGCCTTCTGGAATCGAGATCAAAACAATCTTTTCCTCAGTTAACATGCAGAGCCATGTACAGACTTAGCAGAAATCCAGGCTTTACCTGGACAAATCACTCAAAACCTCTGTGAGTCTCAGTTTCCTTGTATATAAGTAAGGTAAACAGTACCTAACTCGAAAATGTGCTGATAGTTAACTGAGCTCATGGATGTGAAATTGCCCAGCATAGCAAGAAAAAAAAAATGGTTGATCCTAAATATGAAGTTATGCAGCTAATCTTAAGCTTTTGTTTTTTCTGAGAAAATTAAAGGTTAGCTCCAAAATTCTAGCCAATTTCCTCTGCCTGATACTCTTTTCTAGCTGCATTACAGTTGGATTCAATACTATTTCCTGTCCCTAATCTGTTTGTCTTATCTGTGAACCCTTTTAAATAACTCCCCAAACCCTCCCTCGAGGTAGCCTGAGCACAGGCATGTGCCGCGTACCCCACCATTCCAGCCAACAGAGGGCCGCAGGTACCACGGTAGTCCCAGGAGGGCATAATGGAGCCCAACAATTCTGAATGCCTCGCGATGTGGTAGCTGTCCCAACATCACAGCGCAGAGCGTTCCTCCCACGCTCGTGGTGATGTTGGTGAGACAAGCCCGCTGCACTGCCCGTCCTATCAAAGCATAGCACATGCAATTGTGTACAGCTCACAATACTTGATAATGATAATTAACGGCTGTACTACTGGTTTATGTATGTATTATACTATACTTTTTATTATTCTTTTACAGTATATTGCTAACTATATTTTTAAAAAAGTTAACTGTAAAACAGCCTCAGGCAGGTCCTTCAGGAAGCACTGAAGTGTTCCAGGAGAAGGTGTCATTCCCACAGGGACGACAGCTCCGTGCACGTTACTGCCCCGAAGGCCTTCCAGTGGGGCGAGATGTGGGGGAGGAAGACAGTGATGCTGGTGACCCTGACCTTGTGTGGGGCGAGGCTAGTGTGAGTGTTTGCGCCCTAGTTCTCAACAGAAAACTTTAAAAAGTGAAAAAATAAAAATTTTAAAAATGCAAAAAGCTTATAGAATAAGGATAAAAAGAAAGAAAATATTTTTGTGCAGCTGTACAAGTGTTTGTGCTTTAAGCTGTTATTTAAAAAGAGTCAAAAAGGTAAAGAAAATTAAAAAGTTTATAAAGTAAAAAATTTACAATAAGCGAAGGTTCATTTATTAAAGAAAAACATGTTATAAATTTAGTATAGCCTGAGTGTACAGTGTTTATAGCATCTACAGCAGGGCACAGTGATGTCCTAGCCTTCACACTCACTCTCACTGACTCACCCAGAGCAGCTGCCAATCCTGCAAGCTCCATTCATGGCAAGTGCCCTATGCAGGTATAACATTTTTTATCCATGATATTGTATTTTTACTGTGCCTTTTCTATGTGTAGACATGTTTAGATAAACTCACCATTGTGTTACAATTGCCTGCAATATTTGGTACAACAACAGACTGCACCGGTTTGTAGCCTAGGAGCAATAAACTATACCATACAGCCTCTGTGTAGTAAGCTATGCCATCTAGGTTCATGTAAGGACACGCTGTGATGTTCACACCACAATGCAATTGCCCAGTGACACATTTCTCAGAATGTGTCCCCGTCATGAAGCGACACATGATTGCACTCCCAGATACTACTCTCTCGTTGTCCAGAGTCTATGACAGACTACGTTCTCCTGTCATGAACTCGTGTAGGTGAATGCTCTTCCCAGCACACGTGCCGTGGCAGGTTACACACGTTAACTTTGCAGATCTGATCACCTACCCAATTAAAACACGCTGTATGCTCCAGTGAGTCAGATTCAGTAGAGGTCAAACTGATTGAGGAGATCGTGGAGGGAAAAATCCAGGTGAGAAAATTAATTTTTTAAGACTGTGTTCATGAGTTAGCCTTAAGGTTAATTCTGAGAATGACAAAAATCAAGAAATCTTGCAAACCTGTTTAGTTCATTTCCCCCACCCCCAGGCTCCTACACACCTACACTGAATCCTTCCAGGCAGAGATGGCAACTAGCCCATTTCACTGTGAAATGCATTTGTGAGGACACCTCAAATCCCAGTCTAATAAGGGTAATGGGACTTTGCAGATTGACCTCAACGTCACACCCAACACAGGAACCTTCCAGAACATGGAACACCATTCACTGATCTCACCCCATCTCATCCTCCAACCTCTCCGTTGACATGCTATGCCCGTACCCCAAGAACGAAAGACAGAAGAACAGGCAGAAAGATGGAAACCACGGGAGGCCACAAGCGTCTCATGAGGCTGCAGAATCATAAACTTGTATATTCTCTCATGTAAATGGAACTTTGGAATAGAGTATTTAGGAGGTGAATTGAAGTACTCTTCACGGATGCCTCCCTCAAGGTTTTAGCCTGGGGTTTGCAGGGGAAAACAACATGGGTAAGACACTGTGGTGGGTGTTGCCATGTGCCACCTAGAGTCTCCTCAGGACCAGGCACTGGGCCCCCAGGCTCGGGGAGAGCCAGCTGCTTGCGACTGACAGCTGAGCCCCTCCCTGGGAATTCTCCTTGGCCAAAGTGACGCCCCTCCGGGGGACAGCACGTATCCACTGTCCAGTCAGTGTGGGAGTACAGAGTCCAGCCCCCTTGCCTCGATTCAGGACTGCCCTGAAGGGACATCCCGGTGCAAGTTCCCCGTGAGATGGGCGGGGGCCTCACAGTAGTTCAACTTCTCCGTTTGCCTCCTCCTTCCTCCCTGGCCCTCCTACACCTGGTGACTCGACAGCACTCCCCGGCAAATCTACTGCAAGCAAACCTCCGTCTCACAGTCTGCTTCCCAGGGAACCCGACCCCAGACAGGGACCGAGACCCACTTCCCTCAACGTGAACAGTCTCCAGAAGAGTCCCATGCCACTGGCCACTTGGGGAAAGAGCGGGAGGCATGGCTAAGGACTGCTTCCGCAGTAAGTGCTCTGCCGCCCTGAAGCTTTGCAGAAAGCAGACTCGGTTCCTTCCTGCTTATCCCATCAGGACTATCATCTTGTTGAATAAGTGGGGAATTTTTCTTAACTAATTATATTTTCTCCTCCCATCCCCCAATCCCCAAAATTCAGTATACCAAATGTCTTATTTTTAAGAATTTAGTAAGTTGGAATAATTTCTAAAGACACGCAGTCTGTCCTGTGCAGTTTGCCTCCATTGGCAGATTAATTACTCTCCTTGCTCATATTATATACTCACAATTCTTCTCATAAGGTCATGTCTGTTTGATAAACAATAGGGATTTATTACAGAGCAGCAATATTGCATATTGGTTAAAAGCATGTCTTCTGGAATTATCCTGGCCAAGTTCAAGTCTTGGATCTATCACCCAGTTGCTGTGTGACCTTGGGCAATTACTTTATCTCAGTCTCAGCATCTTCAGGTCTAAAATATGCCTAATAATCACATATTTGTCAGGATTAACTGAGATAACACATGTGAAGCATTTAAAGTATTACCAGGTACAAGTAAGCTCTTAATAAATGTTAACTAATGTTATTATAATTGTTATTACAATTTGATAGCTCTTGCTTATCTATAAGACTACCTTGCTTTAGTAACTACTTCATCTTTTTCTGTATCACTTACGTACAAAATTAGTCCTTTTTATACTCATTTGCACAGTTACTTTTTTTCCTTCTAGATTTAATACCCTATTCTCATCCTTACTGAATTTCATTCATTTGCTGGGGATACTCTTCCAGTCCGTCAAGACTTTTTATTGGAGCAACAGGTCAGCAAGCCATCTCATACCAACTGGACTGTGCTGTAAACTTAATCATCAAGTTCTATAAAAACTTTTTCTACAAAAAGAAGTGACGGCTTGAATTTGTCCCTCCGGGTATAGTTTGCTGACCCCCTCCTCTTCCATTTTCCAGAAAATAATGCTTATTAAATTTACACTGATAGACAATGATCAACTTAATCCTACAGTTTATTCTTTGCCCACCTAATAATTGCTTGGCCTAGAATTTGTTTTGCAATTTATGGATGAGGAGTATCTAAAGGATAAGTTAAAAAGCCTTGCAAAAGTTAAGCTAGGTTACATTTATCTATTATGCCTACTTAATTGACCATGCCTAAGAACTTATTAATAGAAGAATACAAAACCACTACAATCTAGCTTTATATGCCATTGCTTCCCTATAAAAAGCTTGTGTTCAAAAAAAAACTGGATACTTGTATTCCCAAACAGTCCTTGTGCCTCTTCCTCTTCCAAATATTTACTGAGGCTAACTCCACTTCAAACCTCTTTTTCAATATCCAAGTCAAATATTCTCTCCTGTACAAAATTCTTCATAAGCTTGTAAAATACTGAAGCCATTATCTTGTTCATCTATCTTCCAGTGCTTTGTACACTTTATAATATCTATTGAATATTTGGTGGAAAAAAAGAACGAATGAATGTTGTTCCATAGAGAATAAGGTTCACATGAATTGTTATTCGATACATTGTCTTCTTCCAAAGACTTTGTAAGTTCCTTTTCTTTAATCAAGAATGTTTAATGGTGCTGAACCTACCGAAGCAGTTCTACAATGTCCATTTAAATTGTTTCGTTAACACAGTGATCTTCTTTCCAGAGAAATACATTAATGTTCAGAATAAGCACTAGCTGGGATTTCAGGAGATCTAGGTTGGTCTTGGATATGCCATTTGGCTACTTGACTTTGGGTAAGCTTTTCCCTGCTCCAGGACTTAGGTTCCATATATGTGAAATAATTGCATTAAATATCCCCTCGGGTGCTTTCTGTGTGTTTAGCAATGCCTCCTACAAAGACCAAGCATTCATCTCAGATGGTCCTTGCCAGCCACCTGCCTTTGCCTGGGATCCTGGAAGAACATGACGCTGGAACCTGGACTCTTCCTCCTCCAGAGTTCTGGTATCCTTTTCATCTCAGAATTTTCACTTTGGTGGGAAATCCTTTCAGGCTACTTTAATATAAATGGAGCAGATATAGAAATCAGGGCCTCAGAACGCTACGTAACTTCTCTATGATAGTAGGGACGTGCTCTAGGAAGGAAGCGTCTTCTAGACAAGAGTCCTGGGTGGCAAAGTTGCCCTTAGTCCGTTCGGCCGATCTCCCCGAGATAGCTGGGCCACACCTGCTGGGACAGAGGTTAATCTCTGCAGAGTCAAAGTAAGAAACTGTCAGCTGGTCATGAGTCATAGGAGCACATGAGAAGAGAGTTGTAACAGAATAGCAGAGAAGCTAAAGAAAAAAAAGAAAAAGAAAGGAAAAGGGAAACACATAAAGTACTAACTAGGGAATACAAAAGACTTAATGGAGCAATGATTTAAAACTATGTGCCTTTTTAGGGAAGGCAGATTGAAATTCCACAGAGCTTCAATTTTCCTCTAAATGCTTGTGATTTCAGAGACTCCCTGGGGTACACGCTCCCTCTAGAGAACTCTTAGAAGGATGGAAATTCTGCCCCACCTGCTGCGAAAAAAAAAAAGATGATTTTTGCACTGGGACAGACATAGGACATCTCCACACTGTCGTAAAGGAAAATGAAGCCACTCTTTTAAAAAGGGAGGCTTAGCCAGAGAACCATGAACAATCTCGATGAGAGGTTTCTAAGCTTTGCATATCCCAGAAGTTTCACCTTCCATGGCAGTTGTCAAGGCAACCAAGTAAAGAAAGAACCAAAGGACAAATGGCATCAGCCTTGCTGGGTGTCTCCACCTTTACCTGCCAACTGCAGGTACACACAGTGCCCTCCCTTGTCTGGCAACACCTCCCCAGGTCTGCCCCCAGATGCAGACAGCAGGACGCAGAGAAAGACACAGACAGCCTGTTGTTTTCTACATATGGGGCCTCTTCGTAGACCTAGAAAGAATTTGGAACCCCTAAGAGTTTCTCAAGCATAGCAACCTTTAAAAAGATCTGTTATTTTTAACCATTCTAGCAATTGGGGATTAGACATCATGTGAAGCCCTGTGTTTTGAAAAACAACCAGCCAAGGAAACTCAGCAAATGAAGCTAGTTTGTTGTCTTATTTTTTCCAACACAGAACTATGGTTCTAAATGTCTTTTTTATCCATAATTTTGGAAGATAAAGTGAACAGTCAAATAAAATGGGCCAAGAGCTCCATGACCTAAAGAAAGTACATAGTCTCAAGGACATGAGACTGCGGACAAGGCAAAAAGATTCAACCTGTGGCGAGATCCAAAGCAGGTAACCCCTGCGTGGAGAGACAGGCTCTCCTCAGCCAGAGCACAGTGACAACGGTGGCTTCTTCCCGGAGGTGCTTGACGGGAGCCATGAGATGCACCCTGTCTGCAATCTCTCTAAGTGGGAAAAGACTAGGAAAACGTACAATGAATTATGCTAAAAGCAGCTGATTTGCTTTTAATTTACCTATCTGTTGTAGACACATAAACTGGAAATGCCACTGAAATGTACAGTTAGTTATTTATACTGGTTTCAATGACAAAGGCTTCTCACAGACCTACCAACGGCCTGGCTTCCTCCCTCTGCTGCCCACAGTCATCATACGTTGTGCAACGTTATTTAAAAACACTGTATAGGTTGAGCCTCTCTCATCTGAAATCCAAAATGCTTCAAAATCCAAAACTTTTTGCACACTGAAATGATGTCACAAGCGGAAAATTCCACACCTGACCTCGTGTGGTGGGCTGCGGTCAAAACACAGTCAAAACTTTTGTACAGGAAAGACAAAATTCATATGTCATCTCAAAGTACCTTCAGGATAAGGTGTCCATGAAAGACAAATGAATTTTCTGTTTAGACCTGGGCCCCTCCCCCACATGTCTCATTATGTATATGCAGATATTCCAAAATTCAAAAAAATTCAAAATCTGAAATACTTCTGGTTTCCAACATTTCAGATAAGGGATACTCAACCTGTGTGAGTCAGGGCTCTCCAGAGAGACAGAATGAATAAGATAGATGGATGGATAGATGGATGGATGGATGGATGGATAGATGGATGAGAGATTTACTACCATAATTGACTCACACAATCACAGAGGCAGAGGAGTCTCAGGACAGGTCGTGTGTAGCTGGAGACCCAGGTGTGTCGGCAGGGTGGCTCAGCGCCAGCCCAAATGCGCCAGAACCAGGGCAGCTGGTGGTGCAACACCCAGCCCAAGTCTGAAGGCCTGAGAGCCTGGGCAGCTACTGCTGCAGGTCCCAGTGTCCAACAGTTAGAGAGCCTGGAGCTCTCATGTCCAAGGGCGGGAGAAGAAGGTTGTCCTAACTCCAGGAGAAAGAGAGAATGAATTTGCCTTTTTACTCTACCTGGTGCCCCAGCCAGTTGGATGGTGCCCACCTGGTGCCCACCCACACTGAGGGCACACCTTCCCTGTTCATTCCACTGACCTGCACACCAGTCTTCTCCAGAAAAGCCCTGACAGTCACACCCAGAAAAAAATACTTTTTCAGTTCTCTAGGTAGTCCTTAATCCAGTCAAGTTGACACCCAAAATTAACCATCACAAACGCCAATTACATTCTCCCCAATATTGAGGTAGGTGTGTGTGTGTGTGTGTTTTTTTTTTTTTTACCTATCTTATTTCCTTGCTAAACTATAAGTTTCTAAAGGGCAGGGACAATGTCTAACTCATCTTTATAGCTATCCGTCTTGTGGTTTCTTGCATGTATTATTCAGTTATTCACTCAACAAACATTCACTCAGCACATACCTGGTCGGCTGTTTTACCAGTTACCGAGGATACGGTGATCAATACGATAGACAAGGTCTGCTACATGGTACGTACTTTCCAGTGAGGGAGGGATAACTAACTAAACCAATGAACTAGTCACTTGTGGTAAACATTAGAACAGGGGTAAACAAGGTACGGTGTTAACAATTATAGCTAACATTTACTGAGCACTCCAAGGGCCACCAAAGGATTCAAGAAATTTGCATCAATTTATTCAATCCTCACCAACCCTGTAACCCTGTGAAATATGTACTTCCGCATCCCCATTTTGCAGATGAGGAAACTAAGGAACAGACGATTTTAAGTAGTTTACAAAGGCTTCAAAGCTAGTCATGCCAGCGCTGGACCCAAATGCTATTCAGCCTCTGAGAAAAAATACCCACTTAGAAAGTGGGGACAGGGGTGGTCAGGAAAGGACTTTCCGTCAAACAACATTTAAACAGAAACCTGAAGACCAAGAAGGAGGGAGCCACAAATATCTCTGGTGCCAATGATGAAGTAAAGCAAGTCACCTACTGGGGCAGGGGGTGGTGATCGGGTCGCACTGGCTCTGAGTTCCATTTGACCCAAGAAGGAAGCCGTGGAACAAAAAGGTTTGGCAAAAGTAGCTTCAAATATCAGATCAAGAGGTCTAGGTTCTATTCCAGGCTTTGCACTCTTCCTGGAGCCCTGTTCTCCAATCTGAGACAAGTGATTATACATGCAAACCTCCGGCTAACGAGCCCCAGGATCCAGTCAGGTTTTCTCACCGAACCAGACACATCCATGGCCGGCTCCTGTCTGGGCGATCCCAGGTGGGACTAAGAGGTTCACTCCTTCCGGAACTCAGGCGGCCGAGTTTGTGCGAGCTCCCTTCAACAAGCGTCGGCTGGTGTGTGTCGGGCACCAGGCTAAGGATGACACAGGGACAGAGGCAGCCCAGCCTGGGTGGCAGGAAGATAAAAAGCTCTGGAGTCAGACACACCTGAGTCGAAACCCAGCTCCAACACTGAACAGCTCATCCAGGCCAGAGCATGGGAAGGCAGCTTAGCTGAAGAGGCAATTTCCTCACCTGCAAAATGAAGGGAAACATAACTTCTTTTTTACCTGTGTTGTTAGAAGGACTAAATAAGAAGATGGCTGTGATGCAGTGAGAGCCGTGCTGGACACAGAGAGCACATTAACAGCTTTCTTTGTCCTCCGGAGCCCCTCGCCATCCACCAGGGGTTGGGAAGCACACGCACGTGACATGACGTGACGTGTGGCCTGCAGGGGATACGGGGCTGGTAAGATGAACAAAGTGGAGATTATCTGCTTATCTCTTTCCTGCCTTCTGTGAGATACCTGGGCACCCAGGTCACTCGTGCTGCCCGTCCTGGACTCCCAGAACTTCCAATGTGGCTGTCCAGTCTCTGCTTCCACCCTTCCTGCTACCTAAACTCCAGGTAACATTTAGGCGGTGCCCACCTGATGTCATCAATTGTACATATATTATCCCATTTAACTTTCACAACACCCTTGTAGATAAGTCTGATTGTTCTTTTATGGCATTCTCGATTTTCTCCGATATTCAGTTCTCCTCTAGTTCCTATACACGAAGGCCTAAAATTCCTCACTCCTGTGTAGTTAGGCACAGCCATGTTGCTAATTATGGACAAAGAAATGCAAGCAAAAGTGACACATCTCACTTCCGTGTTTCATTGCCAGTGCTCAACTCTACAGCTCCTTCCTCCTTTGCCATCATGACCTAGGGGGCCACTTCTTCCAAAGGGTGTTGCTACAAAATGACACAACATAGAGCACAGTTGCCTGGACTAATCATAGACTTTGGGTGAATTAGAGATAAATTTGTGTTGTGGTAAACCACAGAGATGCTAGAGTTGCTTTTTATTGTAGCATAGCTGGTTGATACATCTCCATTTTTTAGGTGAGGAAGCTGAAATTCAAATTTGAAATTCTTTCTAGCTGAATCCTAAGCCCATGCTTCTTCCTCTATAATACTCCACATGAAGATGCCAAGTAAGATATGTGCATTAAGAAAGAGTCCTTCTGAAAACAAATGTGGGACTTCAATGATGCATCACCCACAGTAGAATTTCAGGAACTCTGGAGGATCAGGGATGCTATAACCCTGGGAAAGTCATCAGCCCTCTCCAGAATGGGGACTGCCACCACTGCCACTCCACCCTGATGCTGCGGTGGCTGGGCTGGAGGCAGAGGGAAGGGAGGCAGTGGCTGAAGCCAGGGCAAGGTAGAGTGCAGAGATCTGCAACGTTAAGAGAGACACTTTGGGGAGTTTTAGGAATATCCAGAAAATAACATCCCTCTTTCCCTTTGGAGTTTGGAAACAAGAAGAGATAGAGCCGGGAATTAGACAGATGGGGGTCAAAACATCAACTTTATGTAAGGTTGGGTTAGAGGACATGGGTTTGTCCACAGTAACAATGAGGTGTGTAATAAGTTATCCCAGAACTAAACCTACCCATTAAATCACAGGTAGACGGACAACTTCAAGCCCCTTCCCATATCCTGCAGAGGCGAAGCTTATCCCAGAAAGCCCACTCCATGCTAAGAGAGCCAACCAGAACACATCCACCCTGTAGGAACTGAACCAAGCATAACTAGTTCCTTCTCTCAAACTCCGATTGGGGGAGGGGGGGTCACTCTTCCTTCTTAAAGCCCTGGATATGCTTGAGCAAATCATTTTCTCTCTCCTGCTTCAGTTGGTTAAAGGGGGGGGGGGCGTTGAATTTAGTAAATTACAAGGTTCTTTCTAACTTTGCAAATCTATGTAATGTTTAATGTTAAAACGGAGGGAAATAGTTGACTGGCAAACCATAGTGCAGTCCATCAAAGAGCTACCAGAGTCTTTACTGAGTACTGACAGAGGGCAGAGTGTGAAAGCTCTGTGACTCTTTGGTTATTCCAGTGATATGTGCACAGAGACAGAGATGGTTGTAACAAGCTCTCCAGGCCCTGTGGAAGCAGAGGTTAAGAAAAGGATTTGAACTTCAGTGGGCAAGAGGGCCAGGTCACACTCTAACCCTAAAATGGAAAGTTCCAAGCTAGAATGCAGCCCACTGGAACAAACCAGAAAGATATTTTGAAATCTCTTTGATTTATGACCTACTACAGGACATTAAGGCATTATTTACGATCGATATATGTGCCTGCTGGTCTCCCACTGGAGCCATTGATGCTGCCTCACACCATGGAGGTTGGTCAGCCCAATCCAACAATCGTACTGTCTGTGTCCTGTTGGTCCAGGCAATCAACCCAGAGGTAGCTATTGATCTCCCCAAAAGTGGTGCTGGTTACTCCAGCCTTGAGGGGCTGACCCGGAGACACGGATTTGCAGGAAGAAGGCAGGTTGGTGGAAGAACACAGACTATAACAAGCCTCCCTCCCTGCTTCTCATTTGAAATTTCTTAGAGCACGGCCCCTCCATAATCCACTCTCTTCAAAACATCATACAGAATACCTGTGGGTCATTCGGACACTCACTGAAAAACACTCTCAACATATTTCTCATATTTTACATATAAAATGTAAAATGGAAACTTCCTTGTCCTCAAGGAGCTGCCTCCTGTTGGGGTCAAGAGAAAGACATTCCCTAAAAATTTACAATCCAGTCATATTTCTCTTCTTTTATTCAGTCGAATAATATGCCACGTACCCTCTCACCTTCAGGTCTGTGAACATCCCTCCCAGTGCCTGAATCCACTACCACTGCGTGTCTATTCTATTCCCCTGCCCGCAAAAATTCTCTCTCTCGCTATACATACATACACATATATATAGAGAGAGAGATGTATAGATGTATAATATATGTAAGTATGTACATGTACATAGAGAGAGATGTACATCCATGTATGTATGTACATGTATATATATATATATATGTATATCTATAATTGCTATTATACCAGGCAGCCCCTTACCTTGCAGTCCTACCCTTCTCATAAATCCCAGGTTAAGTAATTTATCCAGGAGGCCTTTCCTGGGGACTGAGACTAGGTCCTATTTCCCTAATTGTGTCACCATGCACCCTCGGCTTCCACTAGCTTAACACCCATCACGTTTGGCTAGAATTGCTTGTGGCCTATTTTGTTAGCTAGACCAGGGTACCCCAACCTATGGTGAGCTGTATAATTATTTCATTCTATATTACAATGTAATAGTAATAGAAATAAAGTACATAATAAATGTAATCTGCTTGAATCATCCTGAAACCATCCCCTCCCTCCCCGGTCTGTGGAAAATTGTCTTCCATGAAAACAGTCCCTGGTGCCAAAAAGGTTGGGGACTTCTGAGCTAGACAGCAAGTCCTGTGAGAGAGGGTGCCCCTTCTGTCTTGGTCATACCGATCCAGTAGCCCTGCCACCTGTGTCCTCTGGCCTTGGTTGTAAATACAGATGTAACCATCTATTATATCTTCCTGGAAATGGTCTTGGTTCTTAATGCTCTTGGAGGGCTGACCCAGAGACCTGGTTTGTGAGGAGAAGGTAGGTTGCTATGAAGAGGATTTTATGCATGTCAACTGACTAGTAGAGTCTCAAGCACGTAGGAGATATTTAATATTTTTTAAAGAATAAACCAGCAAATGAACAAATGAAATTATGACAGAGCAATCAAGTACTTACCAGAGAAGTGAATATCAAATGCAATAGCACTCAACTAATAAAAAGAAAAAATCTGACCTGACGTTGCTCTTAATTTAGCTTGGTTCAGTGCTTAGAAACATGGGAATTGACTATTTTTCTGTGACTTGAATAGTCTTTCCTCAAAGAACATCCATCCTTTTTTTTTTTTTTTTTTTGGCCCTTTCATTTGCTGATAATGGATACTGTAATGCAGACCTGAGTCTATATATCACCAGACGAGTGCATCTCCATCTCCCCACTCACTTTCCCTAGAATGTATAATGCAAGGCACAAGGTGAAAACCAATTGAACAATGCATCTGCACTGGTCAACAGCAAAAGCTGTACAGGTTTCTCTCTAAGGAAAGGCTAAAATTAAAAGGAAGGAGAAAAAGACAAAGTGTGATCACAACTGTACATGAGGGAAGTTCAGGTCCCTCTTCCTCATTTCAGTAGCTCTCTATAGCCCAGAGCCCAAGACAACAGGTTCCACAAGGGCTGTTGGCCAGCTCTTTGTTAACTGCTCTTTCAGAGAGACCCACAATAGCATATTTACTAATTTAATCCATGTTAACCACCTACTATGGCTAATGCATAAATTTTAGTCTTCATCAAGTCTTTCATTCTGTCACCAAATTACGAAGAGTGAGGAGCTGACTTCTCCCCCCAAACACTGTTCTGTAGGGAATACAGGTCAACAGCAAGTCACTGTGACCGCATTCGCGAGGAGGAGACAGTGGTCATTGCCCAGTGGACCAGTGTCCCATGCAGCTGCGTCTGCGTGTGTCCGTGGAGCCCAGCAACCTTGTCAGCTCCTCACCCTGACGGTGCATCGGCCCCACCACGGGTCTCATCACAGCTTCTTGCTTCTCAGAGTTCCCACTTCCAACACATTATTCATTCCACAGGTATTTATTGAGTTTCTACTATGTGCTAGATACTGAGTGGTGAGCAAAACAAATAGGCCGTTGCCTTCCTGAAATTTATAGTCTAGTGAATGGCATAGATCATACAATAATATTACAGATAATAAACGCAGAAGCCAGGAAGAAAAGGTAGAATGTGTTACGGGAGATTGTAACGAAGAAATGGTTTAAATGAAGGAGTGATAGAAAGCTTCTCCAAGGAACTCGGGGCCTAGGGAATGAATGGATTTAGGTGGTAAAAGACAAGGGGTAACCCACTCCAAGCTAAGGGAAGAGCTTGTGGGAAAGTGCTAAGGTGGGAAAGGTGTTAGTGTGTTTGACAACACGGAAGGGGCCGCTGTGGAGGGAAGGTGTTGGGGAGAGGGGCAAGAAAAGCTTGAGAAGTGGACAGAGGCCTGATCACATAAGACTTTGCGGGCCCTGTTAAAGATGTGGGTTTTCTCTGAAGCTCATGCTGGCTGCTTGAGGACAATGGCTTAGAGGAAGGTGGGGATAATGCCAGGAGTTCAGTCAGGAGGATGCTGCTGCAGACCAGTTGGGGGAGATCTACTAGTGGCTAGACCCAGGGTGGTGGCCGTAGAAGCAGAGAGAAGTGAGTAAACTGAAGATACACTTGGAGAAGGCATTGACAAAATGCTTGGACCTTCTTTCTCCACGGACTCCCAGATTTGCAGGGTCCGTTCAAAGAATATGCACCTAGCTTCAGACTGACTTTGCAGATCGGCTGGTAAGACGGTCAACTGAGCAGCCCAGCTCGGACTCTGCACAGTCTGGTTATTTTGGTCATACAGACCCAGCCTTAATAACAGTCTCATTCTATATGTAGACACAGTGTCAAATCTGGTTTACGTTGGACCAGATTTTTTCATCAACTCAGCTCTGCGGGAGAAGTTTCTTTCCCCAGGAGCCACGTAGAGAGAACCTGGCCAGATATCTATAAAATTGGGGGTGGAAAGACATGATACGAGATAGCAGGAGTTTTCAGAATAAGCGTTTTATGGCTGGGTTCTAATTAATTTGTGGATTTCTCTTCCCGAACAGAGGGATTTGGCTGAGACGCTGAAGTTAGCAAACTGCCTGCTTCACACAGGCACCATGTCCATTTCAGAATGTTTTCCATGGATTTTTCCCACATCATCTATTAATTACCTAATTACATTGTCTAATTATAGGATTTTTTCATGTATTTACACTGATTACGTAATTGGGTGCAATTATACTAATTAGGTTAATGATACAGGATAGCGGACTACAAATTGCTTTAAGGGGACACTGAGAAGGCTGGTAGACCAAAACCCTTTGGACGTAGGTCAGGATCTGCCTGTTAGCAGCTCAGAGCTTCCCCCTCCCCCGTCGTCCTGACCTTTCAGATGCATTCAAGAGAACAATACAGGGGAATCAGCAAAGCTGTGTTGGCCAAGACCAGGAAACCTAGGACAAAGCTGTGAGGCAGGCACAGTTTGGGGGTGACCCCCAGGCTCCCCTCTTGTGGCAGCAGTATAATGTCTCAAAGATGTTGATGCCCTACTATCCAGAACCTGGAATACATTACCTTACACAGAAAAAGAGACTTTGCAGATGTGATTAAGGGTAAGCACCTGGAGACGGGAGATTATCTGGGGGTCCAATCTAATCACACGAGCCCTTAAAACTGGGGAACCTTTCCAGCTGGCTCAGAGAGATGGGACAAGGACAGACAGAAGAATGAGCCTGAAGATGGCAGTGTGAGAAGTATTCCACATCTTATTGCTGGTTCTCAGAAGTAAGGGCCATGTGCCAGGACCAGCGAGAGAACTGTGGGTGCGGAGGACAGCCCAGCTGACAGCCAGCAAGGAACAGGGACCTGGGTCCCACAACCCCACGGACCTCAATTCTGCCACCTGGAAGAGCAAGGAGATGGATTCTTCCCTAAAGCCTACAGAAAGGAACACGGCCCTGCCAACAACCTGATTTTAGCCTGGCGAGACTCATATGGTACGTCCGACCTACAGAACCATAAGGTGATAGATCTTTGTTTAGCCACTAGGTTTGTGGTAACTTGTTACAGTGGCGGGCAGAAGCTAATACACTTCTCCATACTTTGTTCCTCCTTCCCTGCCCCCCTCACTTCCCTGCTGTCACTTATTGTCATGCATAGTCTCTCCTCAGTTCTCTCTCTTATCAAAGCCTGTTTCCAAAGAAAGATCCGATAGCAATCTTGTCCCCTAATATGACCATATATCAGTGTTAGCGCTCCCAGTGACATTTGCATTTTCAGTTTAGGCCTAATTGTGTAATAAAATAAAATTTCATTCATAAAAGTCGAGGAAGTGCCTCATACTTAAGAGTTCAATCAATGTCATTTCAAATCCCAGCTCACCTATTTACTTGCTCTGTGACCGTGGTAATTGGGGACATTATATAACTTGAGCTTCAATTTCCTTACAGTAAAGCAGGGATGAGAGTATCCGGCTCGTAAGGTTGTTACAGACATGTAATAAGATCATGTATGTTAAGAGCCTGGAACAGTGCCTGGCCCATAGACAGTGTTCAATGGGTTGACTTCCTTTCTCTGAAAAGAATTTGAGCCATTACTTGGAGAAGTAACCAGAGAGCAGGGGAACCTCCCTATACCTAAGAAATCACAAGGTACTAGGACAAAATAAGATGCTAGATGATTTGCTTCATAGAACCTTGGAACCATCAGTAGGACAAAAAGAAGTATCATTGCCTAAAGAAAGCTGGGTTGTGGCAGCTATCCAAAAGCATTCGCTAGCCTGGCACGCTGCTGGTTGTCCAACAGGAAGGGGTTTGGGGAGAGGCAGATAGGTGGGTTTGCCTCCTGCATTTCTGCCCGTTGCTGGCTGGTCTTAGAGACACAGAGGGAAAAGACAGCTCAGCATCTGGATCTCTGTTTATGACTCCTGGCCATTTTTGAAATATATGACCCTAAGCAGTCCCTGAGAATATTTGTGCTAGGTGTTGGTTGAGAGAAGAGTGGAAATTATGCAGAAAGATAATGATAATAGTAGCAGCTAACCCTTCCATAACATCTATTCTGTACAAAACACTTATCTAAACATTTTATGTATATTAAATCATTTGCTACTCCCAATAACCCTTTGTGGAAGGTGGGTGTACTGTGCTTACTTGTGTTTAAGGAACACAAAGAAATAAAGTAATTTTCCCAAGGTCACCAGCTGTTAGGATGCAGAACTGAGATTTACACTTGGGTCCCCTTGCTCTAGAGGTAATGCTGTTAACAGTGTGCCACATCCTGACACTAGAGCTTGGGCCCAGCATCACCAGCGGAGTTGGCTTCTCACGGGTGACTTCTGGTTGTGCCTCCCCAGTCCGTACCAGAGCCATTAAAGGCTCTTTCACAAGGAGGTAGTCAGGCCCATAATTCCAGCACAATCTAATCCTCAGAGGTGATCTAATTAGCTTTCTTAAAATTCGATCCAGGTCAGAGAGAGAGCATCGTTCTCGGAGTTAGACTTCTTATTGTAAATTCCTGTTCAGTTACTTCCTACCTGTATGTTCTTGGAGCTTAACCTGAGACTTCATAAGTAAACACAGATAATGATGTCTTAAAAGCAAAGAGGGGTTCTCACATAGCCTTGTGAAAATTTTATTTAAGCTTATGAAGCATAGTCACGTGTCCCTTAACAAAGGAGATATGTTCTGGAAAACGCCTCGTTAGGCAATTTCTTCATGCGCTAACATCATAGCGTGGACTTACACAGACCTAGAGTACAGCCTCCTGCACACCTAGGCTGTGGGATACCACCCATTGCTCCCAGGCTATGAACCTGTGCAGCGTGTTACTGTGCTGAATACTGTAGACAACTGTAACACAACGGTAAGTATCTGTGTATCTAAACATAGCTAATCATAGAAAAGATACAGTTAAAATATGGTGTAAAAGATTAAAAATATGGTGCACCTGTATAGGGTACTTGCCATGTCTGAGCTGGCAGGACCGGAAGTTGCTTGGGTGAGTCAGTGAGCGGGGAGTTACTGTGCACTACTGTAGACTTTATAAACATCGGACACTTAGGCTGCACTGATTTTTTTTTTAAATTTCTTTCTTCAGTAATAAATTAACTTTAACATACTGTAACTTTTTTACTTTATAAACTTTTTAATTTCCTTTAACTTTTTGGCTCTTTTTTAATAATATTATGTTTAGCTTAAAACACAAACATACTGTGCAGCTGTACAAAAATATTTTCTCTCTTTCCTTATTCTATAAGCCTTTTTCTATTTTTAAAAATTTGGGGTTTTTTTTTTTACTTCTTAAAATTGTTTATCAAGAACTAGGACACAAACACACATACTAGTCTAGGCTTACACAGGGTCAGCATCACCAATATCACTGTCTTCCACCTCCACATCTTGTCCCACTGGAAGGTCTTCAGGGGCAGTAACGTGCACGGAGCTGTCATCTCCTATGACAGCAATGCCTTCTTCTGGAATACTCCCTGAAGGACCAGCATAAGGCTGTTTTACAGTTAACTTTTTTTATATATATTATTAGGAGTACACTCTAAAATAATAATAAAAATCATAGTATAGTAAATGCATAAACCAGTAATATAGTCATTAATTATCAAGTATTAAGAACTTACATAATTGCATGTGCTGTATTTTTATAGGACTGGCAACTCAGTAGGTTTGTTTCCACCAGCATCACCACAAGCTTGTGAATAGTGTGTTGCACTACAATGTTACAATGGCTACAATGTCACTGGGCTATAGGAATTTTTCAGCTCCATTATAATCTTATGGGATCACTGTCGTCTATGTGGTTCATTGCTGACCAAAGCATTGTTATGTGGGGCGTGACTGTGTTGTCCATGGCAACTGGGCTTTATGGTTTAATTTGAGGAATGCCAAGCAAGCCTCTATCACTCACAAATATTAGCTTGTGATTGATGCCTCATCTGAAATTCAGATCTGAGTCAGCTCTCTGAGTCAGGATACTGACCCATGTCAAAACGCATAGATGTTAGGATTGGCTACACACCATGTATATGTTAGCTATTGTTGCCATAATGTGACTTAGCTGATGAACATCATTTCTGATGTGGTATTACCCCAAGTTAGAAAATAAGGACAATAATACTTAGTCCTATCTATTTTGATGGGTTATTCTGAGGAACATATGAAATAATACATGGGAAAACAATTAAGTGAAAAGTACTATCTAATTTCTATTTTAACACTTATGTGGCACCTCCTGTATGCCAAAGGCATGGAAAGAATTGTTACTGAGCCAAATAGATACCCTTCAAGTTCTCCTTTTAAGGAATCAATGTAAGAAAATTTGAGATTAAAGCATTAAAACATGGAATGATAAATAGCCATGTACATATGACCACCGTTGGATGTGTCCCATTGTTTTATAATAATCAAGTTCAATTTGATTTCCATCTGACCCACTGGACTATTTGCTTTTTCAGGGCAAGCGTTATACCACGTTTATCTTCCCAGTACATAACCAGTTGCTTGACACACAGTGGGTGCTCAGTAAGTTTTCATTAGTCAGTGAATGAGCAAATGGCCAGATGGCATGTTTTGCTAGAGATATAGCCATTGTCCTTGTGCCCCTCCTAGTTCCCAGACACCTGCACCGTGTGACCCTCTACCCTACTCTCCAATGTCCCCTTCATTTCCAGAGCGGCTGTGCAGCCCTCCCCCTACATCCACATCCGTCTCAGCCGGGAGCCGCCCTGTCACTCCTCTTTGTCCGAGTGGCCCTTTAGGCAGCTTTCCTGTGCTGCTTCCTGGCGTCAGGGCTCAGACCCCAGCGAAGTCACTTACCCGCTGCTTCATCAGCTGGGGCTGCTACCTGGGATTCCGCAGGCTGCATCGCCCAACGGTATTGATCTCCTGCTTCAGGACCCAGCAGCACGATTTCACTTTCAACTGACTAATTGCGTAGGGAAAGGGCTTTAAAACAAGAACGGAAAAATCCATTGAATTATCTAAGACAAAGCCTAGGTCACCCCGCTAAGTGCTACACCCATACAGATGTGCTATTCAAACAGATGTTCATGCAGACAAGCCTAAACTGTTGAGGAGATCACCAACTCCTTTGAGGAGGCCTTGCTGTGTAAATGACTTCCTAGGTTTTTGGATTCTGGGGGCGGGGGGGCGGAGAGGAGCCTGAGTCCATGTGAGGCAAACATTTTCAGTCCCTTCCTCCACTCCATTTTCACTGTTGTCACAGCACTGAAGCACCTGGACACGGCCAGTGTCCTAATCAGGGAGATCGAAGGACCGTCAGTTGCACTATTTTGGACTCATACAACTTTACGGGCAAAAGGATTATCTAGGCCAGAGCTTTCCAGCCCGTATTCCTTGGGGTCTGAGCTCTGAGAAGCTGCTTAAAAGGCTTACGGAGTGGGGGTGTTATGGCTTGAATGTGTCCCTCTCAAAAAAAAAAAAAAATTCTTATGTTGAACTCTAACCCCCAATGTGATGGTTTTGAAAAGAGGTGGGGCCTTTGGAAGGTAATTAGATCATGAGGTTGTAGCCCTCACGAATGGGACTAGTAGCTTCTAGGAAGAGGCCAGAGAGCCGTCCTGCCGCATGAGGACACAGGACAAGTGAGCAGCCTGCAACCGTTACGGGGCCTCAGCAGAACAAAACCTGCCGGCACCTGATCTCAGACGTCCAGCCTCTGCAACTAGGAGAAATAAATTCCCATAGAGCCACAGCGATTTATCCCTGGTATATGAATTAAAAGACTATTTTTTTTAAAACAGATTTTTACTTCTTAAGAATATTTTGTACTATGGATCTAGGCAGCATGCACAGTGGTTATACTGTTGGCGCTACTGCCAGACAGGCTGGGTCTAAATCTCACCCTGACCACTTCCTGGCTGTGTGACTGTATGACACCCGCCACCTGTGCCCTGGGTCAGGTTCCCCCTCACCTATGCAAGGTCTTGGCCCTGCCATTATTTCCTCTCTCTCTTGTAGCTTTAATTTTTTTTTCTTCTTAGCTGAATCACCCCATGAACATGTAAACATCTCTCAAAAAGAAAAAGAAATCCTCCTCTGATCTATCTCTCTTCTCTTCTCCCCTTCACAACAAACCTCTTCAGAAGAACTGCCCGTCATGCTATCTCCACTTCCTCATCCCTCGTTCCCTCTCAATCCGCTCTCCGGAAGACTCTTGTAAGGCTGCAGCAACGGGCAGGATTCTCCAGACAAAGCGAACTCCCGGTGGGACGCCTTTCGGTCCGAGTTTCAGCCAACAAAACCAACGGTTCGAGCTCCCTCTACGATAACTCCCTGAGCTGCAACGTTAATGCAGCATCTTTGCCTAGCGGGCCCGTACCAGTAAGCTTGGCCTGATCCAACTTGACGTCCCTTCCATTGTCCCACACCTTTCACACCCATCCCCACACATACTCCACAAATTTCTGCGGGTGTGAGTTAGAAAACTCAAGTCGTTCTTTGGAGTGTGGTGCAGCTCCTCAGGGTTCTTATACCTCACCTGTAGGGGTCTGTTGGGACTCAGTCTGGTTATAGGTCTGGAAGCAGAGAGGGCTGGCAGGGGGGGTGGGGAGAACCCCCTCCCTGCATTGTCTTACAGGCAACTGCCTCAGGGGAGACCAGCGTTGTTTCCCAGGCAACACAGTGTCAGTCCCTTCAGACAGAGGTGGAAAGGCCCAGGCACCACTGAGGGGGAGGAGGTCCTTCCACTGGCAAAAACTCAATCAGATTTAAGAGCTCAGTGGCCGCAGCTTCATCAGTACCTTCCCACACGTCCCCTCCCCACCTACGGGATCCCGCTCTTTCCCACTCAGGCCCTCGCTGTAACAGGTAGGCAAACACCTGCAGGGCTGAGCGTTGAACTTCTGTTGTAATTCAGCCAATCACAGGATGAGGACTTGTGTTTGATTTTCAGCAACTTCAGCCTGTGGCTACAGGAGAGAAGATTCTGGTTTAGGGCACAGGAGAAGCTCAGAGTTTATTAATGAGGAGCTGGGAATGGGAATCCCTGAGTACGTCTCTTTCTTTTGTCACTTTGTCCAGCTACGTGAGGAGTAACCAACCAACGTCATTATGTCCTTAGTTTTCCACAGATGTTCAGAAGTGTATACACAGAGTCACTAAGTTGCTTGCCTCTTATACGGGGTTGATTAGGAGTATCCGGTGCAGATTACGTATCTCTGTAAACAGTTGGCAACATGATCTGTCAGTGCTCTCTGTACTATTGGAAGTGGAGTCCTTAGCACTTTTAAGTCTAATCAGATTAGAGATCCAATTCCAGAAACCCCAGGAGCAGTTGGGGAAACTCGTCCTTAAAATTCTGTTCCTCTAGAACCACTTCTGGTACCAAAAGCTATCTTAGGGTTCTCCAGATAAACAGAACCAATAGACGGGGGGCGAGGGGAGAGGTGAGAGGTGATTTATTAGAGGAATGGCTCATGCATTTGTGGAGGCCGAGAAGTCCCATGACAGGCCATCTGCAAGCCGGACACCCAGGGAAGCCAGTGTCATGGCTCAGTCCATGTCCAAAGGCCTGAGGACCAGGGAAGCTGATGGTGTCATTCTCAGTCTGAGGCTGAAGGCCTGAGAATCTGGGGACCACTGGTGAAAGTCCCAGACTCCAAAGGCTGAAGAACCTGGAGTTCTGATGTTCAAAGGAAGGAGCAGGTTGTCGCAGCAACAGAAGAGAGAGAGAAAATTCACCTTTCCTCTGCCATTTTGTTCTATCTGGGCCCTCAGCCACCCACACTGAGTGAGAATGAGTCTTCCTGACTCAGTTCACTGATTCAAATGCCAATCTCTTCCAGAAACGCCCGCACAGACACAACCAGAAATAATGGTTTACCAGCTATCTGGGCATCCCTTCATCGAGTCCAGTTGACACCTAAGATTAATCACCACAGTTACCCATCGCCTTCATGCTTCAATCCCATTGGTCATTTCTCAGTCTAACTTTATTTTACCTTTCAGCAGCAATGGACGGAGGTCAGCATAGCATGTTTTATGAAAAAATGTTTTCACCTAGTTTCTGCAACCTCACACTTTTGCTTTGTTTCTTACTTCCTATACTATTCTTGTCAGTCTCCTTTCCTAACTCCTCCTCCTCTTCCTGAGTCCTAATTGCAGGAGTGCTCCAAGACTCACTCCTCAGGCCTCTTCTTCTTTTCTAGCTACAGTTACCTCAAAGTAATCTCACCTAGTACCATAGACTTAAATCATCTATGTATTGGTTATACCTCCAAATTTATGTCCAGCTCCAAACTCTTCTCTGACCAATAGACTTATATATCTACTTGCCCACTTGACATCTCTACTTGAATACGTAGATGGCCCCTGCAGCTTACAACATCCAAAACTAAACCCTTCATTGCACTCCTCCTCCAAACATGCTCCTGCAATGTTTTCCTCATCGGTAGATAACATCGAGTGGTTCAAGCCAAAACCCTTGGAGTCATTCTTAATTTCCTGTTCCTTCTCTCTCTCTCATCTACATCTAATCCATCTGTAAATGCTGTTTGTTTGAACTTCAGAATAAATGCAAGATGCAGCTACTTCTCACAATCTCCACCGCTCACATCTGGTTCAAACTTCCCCATCCCTCCCTCGGATTAGCACAACATTTTCCAAACCGGTCTCTCTTCCACACTTATCCCTTGTGTCTCACGATGCTCACATGATCGAAACCTTCCAGTGGGTTCCAAATCAAAAAAAGAAAATCATCATTCAAAATCCTTATATCATGGCTGACAAAGTCCTCCCTGGCTGAAGCTCCAAATTTACCTCCTTTTCCTCTTCTACTTCCCCCCTGAAACCTCAGCAAGGCCCCAGCGAGGACACTCTGCCTCCACCAAGCCCACTAGCTCACCCCCAGGGAAGGCCGAGCCTCACCCAGCACAGGCAGACTCATCGTCAGGAGGAGCCACACAAAGGAATAAATATGTCCCCTCTGGGCCCTGACATCCCGGGGAAGCTTAATCCTCAGCCTGGTAAATGCCACGGCCACAGCCGTGCCCAGCTCGATCTTGAAGGCAGATCAGACGACTTGCAGGGGTGCTTACGTACAACCCCAGCTGGAGGGCCACGAGGTTTCACAAAAGACTGACTTTTCTGGAGAGCAATTATACCAATTCTCTTCCTCGGCATCGCCTCCTACATTTTATTCCACGTTATGGTTTTCTAAAGCATTGTACATCCATGATCTCGTATACTCCTCACACAAGTCTGTGCATTTGATCACCTTTCCACAGCTGAGACCTGGACTGAAACAGTCTCGTGGTTAGGGAAGGTAATGCTGATGTGGCTTGGGGTTTCTGGGCTTCACAAGTTACCATCTTCCAGCTCACTGTGTCTCTTCCCATCTGATCTGGGACCTTGTGACCTCAAGATAGCTGCCACCTAGATCAGCCTCTATACCCTCTCTGACTTGCTCTCACAGGCCACCTGAGCTTGTACCGGCAGGCCTCAGCCCTGCCCCACCTGTGCTCAGCCCCAGAAGTGCTGAGAGCTAAACATTTATCACATCTAACAACTTTTTAAAAAATAAACTGGTTATTTTGAAATCACGACAATATAGATACCCAATATAGATACCTTGGGTGGGGATCCCTGCCAGTTTGATGGTAAATACATCTGTGCATTTCTTGCCAGTTCAGAGAGCATGGGTGAGGGTGATGTCTGAGGCTAGGAGGCAGCCGATGGCCATTAGAACAAAGCAAGTAAACTACTACACAAACTGAAATAAAACTGTCCTAGTACTATGTAACAAGTACAGGAAGCTAAATTCAAGCCCAGACCCAAATGTAGTTCCTTTACAAATCTTACTCCAATTTGTTCTCATGCACCTTTTGGGCATATATTAATTTTTACTTCTGTATTGCCACTGAAAATCTTTCAGGGAAGAACTCAAGTTTGGCCAATCAATCCAAGGTAATGACTTTGATATTGAAACCCTGGAATCCATCTAGCAGTCATTAAATCAGAAAATGGTGACAAAGAAAGAAAGAAAGTATCCAGAGGAACTTATAACTATTGCAATATAAATTATGAACAAATCTCCACTTCCACCCATCTCAAAGCGGTATTTTTGAGGATGAAATAATTGAACTTCACAAGCCTTACCTTGACTTGGACATGAATCATCCCAGCACATGTCTAAGCAGCTGTCAGTTACTATTATTTCCACCATGCAGAGAAAGAAAATTGAGGTATCTCACAGAGGTAGGGTGCCTAACTCCCAGCCACACGGCAAATTGTGGGCAAAATTAGAATCAGAATCCCAGCCAACTAATCTGTGGTTATGAAATCAATCTGCCAAATGATGCAAGATGTAATTAAATAAACGCCTATGCACATGGCACTGTGCATTTAGTAGGCGCTCAATAAATTTCACGGAATGAGCGAAAACAACACAAAAAACAAATACAAGTTACACTGTGATCCCAACAAGTGTGCCACACGGAGGCCCTAAAGGAAGAGGGTTAGAGCTGGCATACACAGGAAAAACCTAGAGGGATACGATCTCTGTCCGACGTCAGCTCTGTTTCCTTCCCTGAGGACAGGATCAGATTCCCACCAGCCTGAGCAGATTCCTCTTCTGCCCAGGTATTAAGCAAACTCACAGGAGTAAGCTTTTTTAATGTTAAGGGTCGGCTACCTCTCTCTCCTGAAACTTCAGGGAAGTAGGAGGAAGTCCAGAGACCCCCAGGAAAAGGTCACTTTTTAATTCAGGTATTACAAACATGCCGTTTGTCTTTTGCTTTTTAATGGTTAGTTTGGTGTTTTGCTGTGTTTTAGTGGCTGCCTTAAACTATATAGCCGTTATTATCAGTCATGTAAAAAAAAAAGAAGAAAAATTCTAAGTTCCTTGAGGGACAGACGGATAATACAGCCTGTGTGGATCTCTCCTGGGCGTCTTTGGTGCTGACACGTGCCAGATGCCCTTAAATACCCCTTGGCTAGAACATTAAATTTGATGACCATCCAATGACATTCTTCTAACATTTTGGAAACTCCCCTTTGAACATTTATCTGGTAGTATATGGGGCACCTATGTTTTTTGGTCCTTTTTGCACAGAAAAAGTAGTTCCTTGCAACTTCTGCCTCGTACTATAAAAATCATGATAATTTCCTCAACCAGACTTGGAAAGGTTGACCAAAAATAATCCCCCCTGAAGAGAAAATTACCTTACATTGAGAGATTACATTTGCACTACCTAAAATGAAAGAAGGTATAGAGCCCTCTGAAAAACTAAAGAACGTTCCGTGAAGATTCACGGGGAGAAAAGCATTCTGCTTGTTCTTCCCTCACCAGAAACCTTTGAGGTCTCCCTGCTACTCACCCGTGTTCTGGTGAACATTTTACAGTGAACCTTGCTCATCAGGCTTAAGTGGAAGCTGCAAAATAATAACAAAGGAAAAAAAAATGACCCATTTAATTTGTTAGCCAGAAGATTTCGTTTTGTTGGATGCTTTATTGGAAGATTCATGGGGACTTTTTATATCTGGTTTTATAGTTTTATAATCAAACTAAGTAATGTTAATTGATTTAGGATGTATTGGGGTGAACGTAAAGCAAGCTTCGGGAAGAATTAAACACAGTGTGGGCAGTTAGAGAACGTGAATGAAGCAAGGAGACCTTTTGCAAAATCACAGTGGTGTTCTCGACAGTTCTTCGGCATTCTGTGCTCTTCTCAAATCTTGCTCAGGGAAGATTAATTCCGTGGGGACTTACTGGCTCTTAAAGGAAAGCCATAATAATTCCAGAAATGTGCTGCCTTCCAGGCCTCTCCCTGCTGAGTTAGTGCTTCCCGCCTGTCCCGGAGAGTAAGGGGAGGGACCCAGCAGAAGGACACAGCGAACCCAGGCACAGATGGCCGAGGTCCAGGTACACAGCCGGCCTATTTTTAATCAGGCAGCTAGGATGCGAAGAGTCTGTGATTCGAATGCTATTTGTGGAAACACACCGCATCCGAGGGAAAGAGTGCCTGCGACTTTGCCGCCCTGATCCTGTCCCACCTCTGACTTCAGGGGCTGGCTGGAATATTCCGTCCCCAGCTCCACAGTCCCCCAACCACTGCTGCAATTAGCTTCCCTAACCACAAGACTGTCTCAGTCCAGGCCTCGGCTGTGGAAAGGTGATCAAATGCACAGACTTGTGTGAGGAGTATACGAGATCATGGATGTACAATGCTTTAGAAAACCATAACGTGGAATAAAATGTAGGAGGCGATGCCGAGGAAGAGAATTGGTATAATTGCTCTCCAGAAAAGTCAGTCTTTCGTGAAACCTTGTGGCCCTCCAGCTGGGGTTGTACATAAGCACCCCTGCAAGTCATCTGATCTGCCTTCAAGATCGAGCTGGGCACGGCTGTGGCCGTGGCATTTACCAGGCTGAGGATTAAGCTTCCCCGGGATGTCAGGGCCCAGAGGGGACATATTTACTCCTTTGTGTGGCTCCTCCTGACAATGAGTCTGCCTGTGCTGGGTGAGGCTCGGCCTTCCCTGGGGGTGAGCTAGTGGGACTGTGGCAGCAGAGTGTCCTCGCTGGGGCCTCGCAGCGGCGCTGAAGGATCCAAGCTGCGCCCACCCGCAGGAGGAGAAATGGTGGGACCCTGACCTACTGGGACAGCTTCCAGCAAAGCTGACGGCATCGGGTCCCTGCCCTTCCCTTGCTGATTCAGTCACAGTTGCATTCCCTTGGCAGATCCAACAACTACGCCCTGTGAAAAATAGCTACCTGTCCTTTGCCTGCTGCTCTACTAAAAATAAAAAACAAAAGCAGCTACCCAGTCTCACTTACGAGGGAGACACCATCACTGGGAACTTCAAAGTCAGCCTACGGTGAAAAAACCTAAGAAAATATTTTCATTCCACATCGTCCAAATAGACGCCTATAGATACAGCACAGAAGTTAATACGTCAGCTTTTTCTCTGTGCATGATGGTAAACTAGTTGCCGGTCCTTGTTTTTCTATTTGTAGATTAAGGAAACCGCCTGTAAAGTCCTTGAGGAGAGGCTCGTTGTAAATACGAAGCATTTTCATTATTGCATTGCTGCAGACAGTGTGATCACTGCTCTTCCTCAATACGTGTAGCCCCCACAAAGAGTGGGGCTGTTTGCTAGATTGGATGCCACTTTGGGTGACAGGTCAGGGAAAGAAGCCGGCTTTGATGTGGACTGACAGGTTCGTAAATTTGGTTTCTAATTTTATGTATTTATTTCTTGTAAAGAAAAAAGGGAGAGAGGGAATACTCAGAGCCATGAAATCATTAAAACCAATTCCCTTTCTCTCCGCAGCCCTCCCTCTCCTGGAGTGTGTGTGTGACACAATCTTTGCAGCTACAGAGCCATCGGTGGTATCGATCCAAATGTGGAAATGGGTATTGACTGCTGCTGCTGCTCTCTGCACTTCCCCAGCTTTTAAAGACGCAGCATATAGGTGATTTCACTTTGCACATGACATAGCTCTGGAGACATTCTCTGAAACAAACTAAATAATACAAATTAAAAATTGGGTTTTATGTCTTGCTCTCCCACTTTAAACCAAATAGGAGCCCAAAGAGCTTCCAAACAGTTAGCAATAAAAGGAAAGCGTCATGCCCTTTCTGAGAAGAAAGGACAATTTTTTGCACCTTGATTTCATTCTGATCACTGGTAAATGTCTAAGTACAGCCCCAATGTTGTTAGAATCCTTAGAGGATCCGAAAGCTTAATGAGAAGTGTAGTCTGCTAGGCAGAGACACTGTATTAGTTCTCTTGTGTTGCCCTAAAAAATTGTCACAAACTTAGTGATGTAGAAACAACACAAATTTATTTTATAGCTCTGCAGGTCAGAAGGCCAGTACGAGTTTCACGGGACTAAATTTAAGGTGCCTGCAGTCTTTGTTCCTTTCCGGCTGTTCCAGGGGAGAATCTGTTTCTTGCCCATTGAGAATGTTGGCAGAATTCAGCTCCCTGGGGCTGTAGGACTGAGGTCCCAGCTTTGGGGGGCTACTGACTCCTCGGTCTGTACCCCCTCTTTCTCTGTCTTCAAAGCGAGCACGTAGCGTCTCTCTGACCCACTTGCTTTTCTCTTCCATTTTAAGGACTCGTGTGATTAGATTGGATTGACAAAAATAATCCAGGATAATCTCCACCATCAAGGTCCTTAACTTTAACCAGATCCAAAAAGTCCCCTTTGCCATGTAAGGTAACACACTCCCAGTCTCTGGGGATTAGGAGGGGCATTTTTCTGTCTACCA
>CM052444.1:1021017-1160479 GCA_028533085.1 Varecia variegata
CAGGCCCTCTGCACATAGTAGCCAGTGTTTTTAAAAACACAAATCTGATCATATCACTCTACTTCATGTTTTCCCATTGTTTTGGGATAAAGATAACATTCCTTATCCTCCAGCCTGGAGTCCTCGCCTGGCTTGTCTTTTCCTTCCTCTCCCCCATCCCACACCCCTCTCCTCTTCCCTCTGCCTCCAGCAACATTAGTTCTTCCACTTCATCACATGTACTATTTCTGCCATCCTCAGGGCCCATGCACGTGCTATTTCTGCAGCTAGAATAGTCTTTCCTCCCTTCCATGGCATCTGATTAACTCCTGTTCATTCTTCAAACCTCAGCTCAGTGTTACTTCTCCAAGGAACCTTTTTTGACCACTCAGATTAGGTCTAACATCTTAGTTACACATTCACAGAGCAACCTATATCTCCTCTGTAGTTGTCACAATTATAATTAAACAAACAATCATAGGATTATTTGTATAATATCTGTTTCTTCCACCAGAATAGACTCATGAGGGCAGATACTGGGTCCATCTTGTTCAACACTGTATTTCTGGTAGCAAGCACAGTGACTTGCATGCATAATAGGTGCTCAATAAATATTCAATGGATAAATACATTTTCAGTGAATAAAGACTATCTGTTTGCTCTTCTTAGTTATACAGAATAATTTGATGAGTTCCTCAGGCCAGATTTTGAGGTAAGCATAGGCCACAAGGATGGTTTCAGTGTAGATGTTTCCTATATCGAAAATAAAAACATGATCTGGCCAACCAAAAATATATATAGAAAAAAATTGGCCGGTCATGGTGGCGCATGCCTGTAGTCCCAGTTACTCGGGAGGCTGAGGCAGGAGGATCACTTGAGCCCAGGAGTTTGAGGTTGCTGTGAGCTAGGCTGACGCCACGGCACTCACTCTAGCCCGGGCAACAGAGTGAGACTCTGTCTCAAAAAAAAAATAAATAAATAAAAATTAAAAACAGCATAATACAGGAGATAGAGGCACTGTAACCACCCAGGGACCCAGAAGAACAGGATGAAATAGATTATTCAATTAACAGTAGATTTAACAGCCTAAGTGCCAGAAATACCATTAAACTCTGGGGCCAAAAACCTGGTCACAGGATATAAAAGAAGGAAATAATGATCCCACACTGCTCGAATCACATCCAAGTAACTGGAAATGCTCCTGACTAGTTGTTACTCCTACAAGACTCCTCAGGAAGAACAAACTCAAGATGAAATGTCATTGGGCAATTCTAGAAGAGATATTCCATCCTCCAATCCAGACATGGACTGTTATATAACCACACCTCTAGGCTCTTTCTGGTCATATAAAATGCAGAGAGGTTCTGGAAGGAGTTGACAGGTCTGAGCCGTCTGAGTATCTCTGTGCTGGATAGGACGGTACCCATCCCTGGCTGTTGATATTTTTCTCCAGAATTTGCTACAATCAGATCTACCACATCACTCTCAGTGATCTTTGATGTATAAAGAAATAATGCTAATAACAACAACGTTCTAACAACTTCTATTTTTCACAATTAACAGAGAAGAACAATTCTAAATGTTTTCACACACACAATAGTCCTAGTGGCATAGTCTACTATTATTCCAATTTTATAGGTGAGTAAACATGCGTAAAGAGGTTGTCATTGGCTCAAGGTCACGCGGTTTTCCTAAAGTTGCACAAATCCAGATGGAGCTGGAATTTGAATCCAGGCATGTTAGCTGGAAGCCCACATTTTTTATCAGTACAATATTCTTATCTTTGCCTGCCAGAGTTTGGGTCTGGAAAAAGCCATCTAGGGTCAAACAGAGATTAGTTTGATCAGCCTGTACATTTACGTATGTGAGGAAGAAAGCAATGATCTTCCAATCCTACAACTTTTGTGTTATAACATGGCAAAAGGGATTTGCATAGCCTGTTTGGTTGAAAGCTGTCATTCCCAAGATCTTTCTCTCCATGTTCCATGCTCCACCACCCTGATGCTATTAGAGTGAATGGAAATGAAATGCTCAAACACACAGGAAAATATGGGTATGCTATCCACATGACGCTACAATTAAAATGGCAAGGGAATGGGAAAAACAATACTACAGGCAGCCCGGAGCTCCTCTCCTGACGCCTCATGGCAGGGAAAGGCATGTGTACACAGTCATTTGAAGCCTCTCCCTCTCCTTAGTTGAATCGTTTTAGGAGTAAACGACATGTATTGTTAAAATATCCAGTGAGGGGTGAAAAGAATGGCACGATCTTATGGGAGTTTGAAAGATTTCTGCTGTACTCGTGTATTGTCAAGTTGAGCTGGCTGTCTTTGGTGTAGTCTGTCTTGCAGGCCAAAATGTTTACGTGTTTTGAAGAAAATGATGTGTGTTCTGCTTTGTAGTTTTGCTAACCATTTAAAAGCACCAAAGAGGGTCTTTTAAAACTGTAACTGCAATTGAGATGCCTGGAGAACAGAAGTGGCAGAAATGGCTGGTGTAGGCATGCTCCAAAGCTCTGAGCGTGGTGTTCAGTCTGAAGGGGGATCAGAAGAACTCACTGGAGTTAGCAAAAGCAGTATGTACAGAAGCCGCGAAGTGTGAGAAGCTGATAGCCACACTGGTAGTTAGGGACGGTATTTGCTGACTCTTCTTTCAAACACATTTTTGATAATAGCTAATGAATCTGGCTAAGGTGGACATTACTTACAGTGCCGAGTTCATTACAAATGCACACATCTGTGGGTATATGTGCTTCACCAGACGTGCATGTGGACTAAACGCATCAGAAGTCCTGCTAAATAATCTCAAAATCACATCCATGAGACTTTCCCACATTTTCAGGACCAAGGCCACGGTGCTTTTCAAATAAATTCATATTAAGAAATACAGTAAAAGAGTAGGTTTTCTCATCTTCTGATTCAAGGACATGAACATGTGGGCTCACTACAGAGCTTCAGGGGAAAGAAAGTCCAGTGGAATTTAAGACCTAGGCCTCCAGGTTACAACTGTTTCCAGGATTTTACGTTTTTTCATTTCATGTGTTTGTTGTTTCATAAGCAAAATCTGCTTCCCCTAATGTCTCATCCACCTGCTCCCCGGAAGAAATAACGCCCTTCCTTTTCACTGTGTGCGTTTGTTACGAGGAAGAAGGATGCAGACAGTAGCCCCTCTCCTTCCTGCATTTCCTCTGCTACCTCCCTTCTCTGCCTTGGGCTTTGTCAGTTCCTTTCTCTCTACACTGCATCTCTTTTAGTTCCAAAAATAGATCATTCAATTTAGGAAGAACAATTAACTGGGAAGAAAAAAATCTGAAGTATAGGGAGGAATTTCAGCTTCGTGATCAGGCATGAAGTAATGGGCAACACCGGAGCACAGACTTTACCGGGAATTCTGCTTCATTCTTGGATGTTGGCTCCAGGCGTATCATGGACCCAGAAAGGTCAGACTCCGGTTCTGCAGGTCCCCAACACCTCCCTTGTCAGCTCCAAACAGAACAATGACACAAAGAAAAGACCTTCCTGCTGTGATTTCGCTAGTGTTTGTACTAGACTTGCTCCATAAAGCACTCTTGGATATTTACCATTATTTCTCACCCGGTAAATACTGACTATGTTCTTAGTACATTGAGCTGTCTCTTGAAATCTAATATATCTGGAGCGTTCTAATATCTCCGAGAGGGTTTTCATTTAAGACTGCAGTCATCTTAGGACAAAGTTTCTCCAAGTGTGATCCTCGGAAACACGTGAATCAGAATCACTGGAGTCTTTGTTTAAAAAGGCAGATTTCTAACCTCATTCTCAAACAGAATATTCAGATTCTAATAGGTTTGCAAAATGCTAACTTAAGGATTCTTCATAAAGCATAGCCTAGTTTAGAAAGTTAAAGTCCTTTTAAAGCATTGGTTCTCAATGGGGGTGATTTTGTCTTCTAGGCAAAGTCTGTAGACATTTCTGGTTGCCGCAGCTGGAAGGGGTGGGTGGGTACTACTGGCATCTCGTGGCTGGAGTCCAGGGACATTGCTAATTGTTTTACAATGTGCAGGAAAGTTCCCTACAACAAAGAATTTTTCAACCCAAATGGCAATAGTGCTGACGCCGATAAACCCTGCTGTTGAAGGATGGTCATTTCTGATCCCAACCTGGAATTTCCAGTCGCTACACAGGAATTGCAAGAGGTTCTCAATGTTCTAGATGACTGTTTTGAAAACTGTGAATCATTAAATCAATTTAGTGGTTTTTGGCCAGCATTTGTTTTAATGGGGTAAGATGAAAGAGAATAGAATAGGAGAGAAGAGAATATATCAGATGAGATTGCACATAGTAAAAATAAGTATTAGTTCACGGAATTTTTATTTCAGTTGCATATAGAACTTAATCATGGTGAGATATATCCAAGGGAATGTAAAATGTGTTCCTCTTTTATATACATTAATATTATTAAATATAATACATGTCCAGAAAAGTACATAAACCATAAATGTATGACTTAATGAATTATTATATTCATTATTTTGTTATAAAGTAAACATTGTGTGGCCATTCCCCAGGTCAAGAAATAGAACTTAGCACTCTGGGAGGCCAAGGCGGGAGGATCGCTCGAGGTCAGGAGTTTGAGACCAGCCAGAGCAAGAGTGAGACCCTGTCTCTACTAAAAATAAAAAGAAGTTATTTGGACAGTTAAAATATATATATATAAAATTAGCCAGGCATGGTGGCGCATGCCTGTAGTCCCAGCTACTTGGGAGGCTGAGGCAGAAGGATCGCTTGAGCCCAGGAGTTTGAGGTTGCTGTGAGCTAGGCTGACGCCACGGCACTCACTCTAGCCCGGGCAACAGAGTGAGACTCTGTCTCAAAAAAAAAAAAAAGAAAGAAATAGAACTTAATTAGCAGCCCAAAGCTTCTGTGTACCTTTCACAATCATAATCCCCCTTCTGCTCACTAAAGGTAACAATTATTAACTTTTAGGGTACCGATATCTTTGCTTTTCTTATAATTTTCTAAGTGGTGTCTCTAATTAGTTTTGTTTTGTACAGTTTGAATTTTATATAAATTCTAGTCTATGTGTCTCACTTCTTTTATTCAAACTTTATCTTTGATTCATGTATTTTTTTTTTTAATTTTTATGACTGTATAATATTCCAGTATATGAATATGCATATGTATTTATCCATTTTATTGTTTGGACAGTTGAGTTGTTTCCAATTTGGAACTGTTATGAATAATGCAGATATGAGTTTTCTACTGGTACACATGCATGCTCTATGTTGGGTGTAGACTTAAGAGTGGAATTGCTAGATTTTAAGATATATGCATATTTAGTTTTAGTAAATGATGTTTTTCAAAGTATGTTATTAATTTATACTTCTACCAAGAATGTGTAAGAGTCCCCATTTTTCCACATCCTCACTGCACTTAGCATTCTTTGTTTTTTAATTTTAAACATTCTAGAAGTTATGTAGTGGTATCATATTGCAGTTTTACTTTGCTGTTCCCTAACTATTAGTAAGACTGAGCACATTGTGTTTCCTAATCATTTGAAGATCCTATATGTTTGTTTGTTTCTTGACCATTTTAAAAAATTTTCTGATTTTTATTTTTCCAGTTTTATTGAGGTATAATTGATAAATATGAGCCATTTATGCATTGAATAATTTTTATTAATTTGTAGAAATTTTAAAAATATACTCTAACAAGTCCTTTGTTGGTTATATGCTGTAAATATCTTCTCCCACTGTGTAGCTTGCCTTTTTATTCTCTTAACTGTAATTTGACGAACAAAATTTCTTAACTTTAATGTTGTC
The DNA here is from genome assembly GCA_028533085.1 of Varecia variegata. Taxonomy (NCBI): domain Eukaryota; kingdom Metazoa; phylum Chordata; class Mammalia; order Primates; family Lemuridae; genus Varecia; species Varecia variegata. The sequence continues at coordinate 1,026,797 of CM052444.1, forward strand.
AAATTGACCCATCTCTTTCTTTATGATTAGTGCTAGTTGTATCCTGTTTAAAATAGCTTTCTCTACCCCAAGTTCAGGAATGTGCTTATACATTACCTTCTACAAGCTTTATTGCTTTTGTTTTTTTCACATTTAGGTACACAGTCCACCTGGAATAATTATTGTGTGAAGTAGAAGTAAATTTTCATGATTTTCCCATGTGAACAGCTAAGTGCCCTGGCTTATATGTGCAAAGAACTATCCTTTCACCACAGCTCTGAATGCTAACTCTATCATAAACTGACATTAATGTTTCATCTACTTTTCTACTTGGTTTTCCTTGCAACAATATTATGTTGTATAAATTAGTTTAACTTCATGTCTTGACATAAGGTAAAGCAAATCCTCCAGTCTGTTTCCTCTTCAAGGGTGTTTTGTCTCATTGGTCCTTTGTGTATCCACATAGATTTGACAAACAGCTTGTAAAATTCCTCAAAATATTCCGTTGAGATTTTGATTGGGATTATAATGTCTGTGTAGATCAATTAAGAAAGAATTGACATCTTTAAACATTAGATTTTCTAACCCCAAAACATGGTATATCTACGAAGATTTTTCAAAATTTTTGTTAATCATGATTTAAAGTTTTCTGCATAAATATCTCATACATCTGATTAGATTAGTCATAGATGTTTTATTTTTTATAATATTGTAAATGGCAACTTTATTAAAATGTAGTTTCTGTTTATGGTTAATTATAGAAATACACTTAATTTTTGTTTGTCAAATGTGTATCCATTAAATCCACCTACCAATTTTAATACTTTATCTAAAAATTCTTTAGGAACGTTTACATATATGTATCCTTTATAAATAATGACAATTTTATTTCTTTAATCTTTATTTCTTAAATATTATTCAAATATTTACTCTTTTATTTATTTTTCTTTTCTCCTGCCACTGGTTAGAACTTCCAATGAAGGGTGGAATATAAATCTGGATATTAGGTATACTTGTCTTGTTCTAACCACAAAGGAAAAATTTTCAACATTTAATAATTAAGAATCATGTTTATGGTAGGTTTCTTATAGATAATTTTTGCCAGATTAAGAATGTTCCCTTCTATTCCTAGTTTATAAAAAGGTTTTTATCAGAAATGGATGCTGGATTTTATCACATGCTGTTACCAATCTATGGAAACAATACTATTATAATTCTTGTTTATTCTAACATGTCAAATTATATTGGAACTGCATAGATCTACTTGTACTCAGATTTTCTTCCACCTCTGCCACTCCTGAGACAGCAAGACCAGCCCCTTCTCTTTCTCCTCCTCCTCAGTCTACTAAACTGAAGATGATGAGGATGAAGACCTTTGTGATAATCCACTTCCACTTAATAAATAGTAAATATATTTTCTCTTTCTTATGATTTTCTGAATAACATCTTCCTTTTTCCAGTTTGCTTTACTGTAAGAACACAGTGTATAATACAAATATACTGTATATACAAAATTTGCACATACAAATTTGTGTTAATCATCTGTTTATGTTATCAGTAAGGCTTCCAGTCAACATTGAGCTATTTAGGGGCTGGGTATAGTGGCTCACATCTGTAATCCCAACACTTTGGGAGGCCGAGGCAGGAGGATCACATGAGGCCAGGAGTTCGAGACCAGCCTGGGCAACATAGTGAGACACTGTTTCTACATAAGATTTAAAAATTAAAAAAAAAAAAAAAAACCTAGTAGTCTATTAGTAGTTAAGTTTTTGGGGAATCAAAAGTTATATGTGAATTTTTGACCGCACGGGGGTAGCAGCACCCCTGACCCTCATGTTGTTCAAGAGTCAACTATAATGATAAATTTGACTATATAAAATAAAACTTTTATGCTTGGTGCAAAACACCCTAAGTAAAAATCAAAAGATAAATGACAAACTGGAAAAAAAATTTGCAAATCGGGTCACAAAGGACTCACTCGTTAAAACACAAAAAGCTCCTATGAATCAACAGCAATATAAAAGAAAATGGGCAAAGGGTATTTATAAGCAGTTCAATCAAAAGGAAACACAAATGGCTTAAATCTGTGATATGATACTCAACCTACTCATAATATAAAAAATACAAATTAAGTTTACAGTAAGAGATGTGTTTTTACTCATCAGTTTGGCAAAAACCATAAAAATTAATACATCATTGATTGGTTGAGGGGGAGGAAATAGAAACTCTCAACACTGAGAAAATTAAAAATTGATACACCCTTCATGGAGGGTAATATAATATGTCAGTATCTATTTAAATTAATTTTTTACCCAGTAATTCCAAATTTAAGGATTTATCAAATACACCTGCACATTTGCAGAATGCTGTGTATACAAACTTGTCCTTGCTCGCATCACAGCACATATACTAACATGGAAACAACATGGAAAAGAGTAGCATGGCCCCTGAGCAAGAATAGCACACAATTACTTAAAGCGTTCCGTATTTTGCTTTCCTTTTTTAATTTTTACAGGTGGAGAAACTGAGGCTTTGATAAGTGAGATGACTTACTCAAATATAACTAAAATGAAAAGTCAAATAGAAAGCTTGACAAATTAAGGAAATCTTCAAAAAAGCTAAAGCAAGCAAATAAATAATCAAATAATAATAACAGTATGAGGGTGGGTGCAGGGGGCAAAAGTGAGAAATTTAGAAGCTCCATCCAAGAGGAATAACACCAAATGAATAGAAGTTCCATAAAGAGAGAGAAGATAGGAACAAATTGTCCAAGGAGCAATACAGGTCAATTCCACAGAACTGAAGAATGTAAGATTTCAGTTTGGAAGGGCCTAGAGAATGCTCAGAATTATGAATGAATAACAACATGGATCAAAATACAGCATCGTGAAATTTCAGAGCATCAGGGATAAAATGGAGTGATTTCTGCTGCATTGCAGAGGACAACTATAAAATACCACTAGAAAGCAATTGCACATTTAATGAAACACAGTTTGATTACATTGGTGGACCCATTAAAAGTGAAGAAAATTGTTAAGAGGGCACAAAAAAAGGGGGGTGGGGGAGAAAGAAAGACAAACACACAAGAGAAAACAGAATAAAAAACCAAACAGAATGGATTGAAACCTGAATACTAATGACATGCAAAGGTGGGCTGTCCAGAGAGCAAATGCCTATTTCAACTTTGTCATCTAATCTTCAGGCCAGGAATAGAGGGCACTGAACTTGAGAGCCCAGATAAAGTCGGGAACTATAGAAAGGTGATCATGTGCTTCCCACATAGCTGTGGCCCATGGATAGTTTTTTTCCTTTTTAGTGATGTAGTATTTGCATATAGCATAAGTAGTTTTTGAAGAACATCCAAACTCTCACTGAAAGAAAATATCCTCTGTTTTGTTCTCTAGGCTTTCAGTACATTAAGATCAATCATACCTCAAAAGAAGTATCAAACATATAAGAACACAAATCATTATGACTGAGATTTAATAGAAACTACAAAAAAACGGATTTAGACTTCAAGAACTCCAGATAGTAGAATTATCATAACCAGAATATTATACACACACATTCACACATGCACACATACATATGAATAAATATATATGTGTCTTTATATATATATATATATATACACACACACACATATACATATGTATGCACGCACGCACAGTCGGGCACCATATAACAATATTTCAGTCAGTGCCAGACTGCGTATATGATGGTGGCCCCATAAGATTATAATAGAGCCGAAAGATTCCTATCACTTAGTGACATTTTGGCCAACCTAATGTCTCAGTGCAATGCATTAATCACGGGTTTGTGGTGATGCTGGCATGGAAAAATCCACTGCACTACCAGTCCTATGAAAGTGTAGCGCATGTGACTATGTACAGTACATAATGCTTGATAATGATAATAAATGACTATGTTACTGGTTTATGTATTTATTATACTACACGTCTTATTGTTATCTTAGAGTATATGCCTAATTATTTAAAAAAAATATTAACTGTAAATCAACCTCGGGCAGATCCTTCAGGAGGTATCCAGAAGAAGGCATTGTCATCATAGGAGCTGACAGCTCCGTGCACGTTACTGTCCCTAAAGACCTTCCAGTGGGACAAGATGTGGAGGTGGAAGACAGTGATATTGATGATCCTGACCTGTGTAGGCCTAGGCTACTGTGTGTGTTTGTGTCATATTCTTTTAACAAAAAAACTTTAAAAAGTAAAAAAAAAAAAAAAAATTAAAATTAGGAAAAGGTTTATAGAATAAGGATATATAGAAAGAAAATATTTTTATATAACTGTATAATATATTATTACAAAAGAGTCAAAAATTAAAGAAATTTAAGTTTATAAAGTAAAAAAGCTACAGTAAGTGAAGCTTAATTTATTGTTGAATAAAGAATTTTTTAAAATAAATTTAATATAGCCTAACTGCATAGTGCTTATAAAGTCTACAGTGGTGTACAGTAATGTCCTGGCCTTCACATTCACTCGCCACCCACTCACTGACTCCCAGAGCAACTGCCAGTCCTGCAAGCTCCATTCATGCTAAGGGCTTTGTACAGATGTACCATTTTTTATCCTTTATACCATATCTTTCCTGTACTTTTTCTATGTTTAGATATGTTTAGATACTTGCAATTGTGTTACAATTGACTGTAGTATTCACTTAATATGTTGTACAGGTTTGTAGCCTAAAAGCAATAGGCTATACCACATAGCCCAGGTGTGTAGTAGGCTATACCACCTAGGCTTGTGTAAGTACACTCTATGATATTTGCACGGCAATGAAATCACTTGACATATTTCTCAGAATGTATCCTTGTCTTAAGCAATGCATGTCCAAGTATATAAATATATAAAATTTAAGTAAAATAGGTAAAGAGGAAATTAAAAAATAAAGAGAGCAAAACAAAAAGTTTCAAAAATATTTCGGTACTTTTCAATAAGAGTCAAATAGTTTTATGAGAAATAAAAAATATAATGGTTTAACATTAAGAATACAATGAATGGATTAAATCACTAATTAGATAAAGCTGAAGAGAGAATTATTAAACTGGAAAAGTGTGCTGCAAATCATTTTAAATGTAACAAGACAAAAGGAGATAGAAAATATAAAGGATGGGTTAAACAAAATAGAAAATAGAATGACAAATATGGCATATATCTCATTAGAGGCCAAGAAGGGGATTATTGATAAAATGAAGTACGTAAATATTTGAAGAGATTATTTGCAGAAGTGATAACAGACATGAATCCACTAATATAGGATTAAACAGGACAAATAATAAGAAAACTACACTAGCATGCATTTTAATGAAACTGAAAACTCCAAACATAAATTTTAAAAGTATACAGAGAAAAACTAGATTACCTATAATGGATCAATGTAATATATACACATAAAGAGGGATCTCTAGCATCCGTCTCGTTACCATGACAATAAGAGCCAAAATGCAAGGGCTTATTGAGCAGAAATGCCGAAGGGCCCAGTTTCTAAGGGCATCTGACTCAAAGTCAGCAACTGCCTTTCTTTGGTTTCACTGTTATGTAAGAAAAACATAACCTCTATTTATTTAAGCCACTCTTAGTTAGATTTTCTTTCATTTGCCTTCTAATTGAAATAGGACCTGAATCTCTTGTTTTAAAAACGGGGAAATAAAAGCAAAGATAAATTAAGTAATATAGCCAATGTCAGCATATCTTGCTGATGGTAGAAATAGGAATGGAATCAAATAAGAACATACCAAACCTTGACATGAAGGAAAAAAAGGTTGAAAAAACTAATTCAATTTTGTCTACATGGCTCGTACATTTTCTTAGTGATCCATTTGCTATTAGACTAAATATTATGGTTTCTTGAAGAAAGATGAAGCTTCCTCATTGGCAGAACCTTATTATGACATAAAGTTAGTAGGATTTTTCAATCATCCAACCACCCTTTCCTGACTCTATCAATATATATTTATATATATATATTTTTACTCGTTACTCAGTTTTTAAACCCCACCTTGAAAATATATCACTCATTTATTGTGGGTCCTAGGCATTACTTGATTATTGATCATAATAACTCATCAAGGTTGGCATTATAACATTTCTTTTATAGAAGAGGAAACTGAGGTTCAAGTGTGCAGTGCATTGACTTGTGTCCCCAAAAACATATGCTGTAGTCCTTTCCTTTCCCCCAGTGCCTGTGAATGTGATCTTATTTGGAAATAGGGTCTTTATGAATACAAACATGTTAAAATGAGGTCACATTGGATCAGGGTGGGCCCTAAAGCTATTATAGTAGCCCTTGGAAACTAATACAAGGGGTTAGATAATTTTCTGTTATAACACAATTAAAAAGTAGGGGGAGCCAGGCGCAGTGGTGCAAACCTGTAAATGCCAGCTACTCTGGAGGCTGAAGTTGAGAGGGTCACAGGAAACCAAGAGTTCAAGGTCAGCCTTAATAACATGGTGAGATCCCCATCTCTAAAAATAAATTTAAATAAAGAAGTAGTGGGGCCCTGATTAAAACATTTCATTAAACTTGAGCATTGGAGCAACATCAGTTCTTCCCAGGTGTAATGAGTCGAACAACTAATGAAAGAGCTAACTGCTCCAAATTCTTCATTTGTTCTACAAAAGTTTTTTAAGTACTGATAGACTCTGAGGATACAGACGCCAGGATATAGTCTCTGTTTGCAAGGAGCTGACCATCTTTTATGCTGTTCCTGAAGAGTAGCGTAAGATAACGTTATCCCCTACTCTATTTGCCTTGAGATCACCAGAAAGCTGTTTTTGTAGGTATAAATATCTAGTTTAGCCCTTATTTTCTTTCAGCAGTTTGCAAGCAAGTCTTCTCGGACTTAAAAATGTTTCTACTAAGAAGTCAGCTTTCAGTCTTACTGTTGAAAGTAATGTATCAATATGCATTTTCTCTGAGTACTCTTGAGATTTTTTCCCATTGGTTTTCAGCAGGTATATTATTGTGTGCCTAGGTGTGGCTTTCATTTCATTTATCCTGCTTCCAGTTCATAGATATTCTTGGATTTTTGGCTTGATGCCTTTCATCAGCTTTGGACAATTTCAGGCAATTTGTTTTCAAATACTGCCTTTGCTCTCATTTCTTCTCCTCTCCTTTAGGACTCCAAGTACATGTATATTAGACCTTGTCACTGTGCCCTATTCATTTTGTAGGCTTTTCTCTAATTTCCATCCTCTTTTTTTTCTATGCTTCAGTCTGTATATTTTCTACTGACCTATCTCCTGGCTTACTAGTCTTTCCTTCAGGCTTCAGCAGTCTGCTTTCCATAAAAACTTGTCTATTGCATTCTTAATTTTAGTTATTAAATTGTTCAATTCCAGAATAGCATTTTGTTCATTTTTGTTTATAGATTACAATTCCCTACTGAAATTCTCTATATTTTTTTTCTGTTTTTCTTGACCATATAGATCACTGGACTTGAAAGTCCATGTGTAATAAATAATTCTTATATCTGGGCCTCCTCTGTGTGAATCTGATACTATTGTTCATTTTTTCTCTTAGGTTTTGTTCATTTGGCCTTATTTGCTAGAATGGGTACTAGTTTTCTAATGATGCTGAATGTTGCACATGAAAAATCCTGGGGATAATGTGAGATTCAGGTTGATGTTATCTACTTCTAACCATTACTTCTAGTGCTAATCAGTGTTATCACTGCTGAGATTCAGATACATCAGATGGATTTAATCTAGTCTAGAACTGTGCTAATTATCATCTAGATTTTAGCTTTGTGAGGGCTATTCTATTTTTTGGTTCGCCTCTATTCTTATTTATTTATTTATTTTTGAGACAGAGTCTTGCTCTGTTGCCCGGGCTAGAGTGAGTGCCGTGGCGTCAGCCTAGCTCACAGCAACCTCAAACTCTTGGGCTCAAGTGATCCTCCTGCCTCAGCCTCCCAAGTAGCTGGGACTACAGGCATGCGCCACCATGCCCGGCTAACTTCATATATATGTGTATATATATATATGTTTTTTTTAGTTGTCCAGCTAATTTCTTTCTATTTTTAGTAGAGATGGGGTCTCGCTCTTGCTCAGGCTGGTTTCGAACTCCTGACCTGGAGTGATCCTCCCACCTCGGCCTCCCAGAGTGCTAGGATAACAGGCGTGAGCCACCGCGCCCGGCCTGCCTCTATTCTTAATGAAGCATTGAGGTGTATATAAGAAATCCTCCTTCTCGGGAGCCCTCAAGAATAATGTTGATCTCCTTAGTAGTACTGTGAGACTATTTATTCAGTTTTTCAGACTCTTGACAGCCACTTAAAAATCAGCAAATTACTAAAAGGGAAAAAAAAGGCTGAAAGCTATTTCTCTGAACTCCCCTTGTCTCCTGCATCTTACAGCCTTAGATCTTTGCTGACTTAGCAATTCTCAAATGCCTTCAAAGAGGTTTTTGTTTGTTTTAATTTAACCCTCTCTAGTTGTTACTGTCAGGAGTGTTTGTCTGACACAAGCTAGTCTGCAGAGCCACAAGTGGCTTTCTGTTTGTAGCTTTGGAGAATTGAGCTTGATGGATCTTGTTTTACAGTGAAAAGAAGAAACACATTTCCGTTCTGTTCATAAAGAAGCCTCCACTGTGGAAAGTGAGCTTCTGCTTTTTGGCACAGGATGAAAGAAGGATCACCTTTGTGAGGGAGGCCACGAGGTGTGACGTGCGTCTGTGGTACAACTCTCACCTGTGCTCCACTCCCAGTTCATCCAGGCAGGAAGAACTAAATCCAGGGGAAATCAGGAAGTAGTCTCCCCTCACGGTTCTCTACTCTATTTGATAAGTAGTGCCTTGCTGCCTGCTACATCATAATTTCAGAAAGTGTCAGATAAAATAATCCTTTAATCCCAACTAATGTAGGTACTTAATATTGATTTACAAAAGATAGTCGCTATTAACTTACATATTTGATATTGACTTTACAAAACTTGATGCAAGGAAGAGAAACATAAAATTTTCCATCATTTTATCATCATTACTTAGTCTATTAAACTATTTTATGCTGCCTTGAAATTTGTTGAAATCCAAGTGCTAATTTAGGAATGTAAAAATCATTGATTTTTTCTTTACTTTTATCTACATATAAATTCAAAGTAAAGGGAAGACTTTAGACATTTCATTGTATAATTGAGTTCTAATAATTTTTTTTTATTTTACAGTATTTCAATGCAGCAATTAAACAAAGATGCACAGAATTTTGGAGCTAGAAAGGACTTCAGATGTCTCTGTAGTCTTACCCTTTTCTGAAGCATGAATCCCTTCTCCCAAAAATAATTGTCTGAAAATATTCACTTTATATATGAAGACATAGACTTCATGTTAATTAGAAGAAATAAACAAAAAGAAATTCTGCAATGTGAATTCTCTCCCGATCCTTTTCTCTTTCTTTGATACAGTAAGATGTTTTCATGTGCCTGACAAACCAGGCGCTGAAGCTGCTGCCCTCAAGGCACTCAGAGTCCACGGGCAGATACCCGTAAACAAAGAGCGGTGTGAACAGTATGTTGGGGGGGGGGCAAGAGAATTAATAATTAATTTTTCCTGGGGAAGTCATGAAGGAATTTGAGCTAAATTTAGTCAATGAAAGAAGACAGAGAAATACTTCTGCTCGAGCACATAGTGGCTCACAGATTTATGAAAGTGCGTGGTACACTTGGGAAGCAGAAGTTCATGTAGAGGCGGTAATGAGAAATAAGGCTAGAGACGTAGCCTGGAGATAGGTTCCGAAAGTCCTAATATGCCGTGCACAGGAGTTTGAACATGATCCAAACACAGAGCTTCTAAGTATCCTGAAGCAAGGGAGCAACAAGATACATTTTGGTTTTTAGGAATACAACTGTGCCAGTATTTCAGATTGAAAATGAGAATAGGGACACACTGGTGGCTGGGAAAGGGACGCCACTGTCCAGACGAGGGACAAAGACGTCCTGAGCGGGGATTGACAATTATCTTTACACGTCTGTCTTCCCAGCCACACAGACGGAAGGGTCTGCGTTAAGAGGAAAATGGCCGTGCGGTTGAAGGAGAACGGGCAGATGGTGACGCCCTTAACTCGTAAGGAGGAAGTTCAGGAGGAGAATCATGAGGTCAGTGGGCTTCCAGTTGGCTGGCTTTTTCTGTGTGACATTCAGAGAAAAGTTTGGATATTGCGCACATCTATAGAATGAATAGTTTACCAAAACTTTCTTTCTCGGGAGATCTGCTTACCCAACCACACAGCTACTGCAAGATTTTCTTTGCTTTTACCTGATTCCCATACCCTGTGTCCAACTAGAGTTGATGCTCCAGGGAGAAGCAACATATTCTTGCTGTTAGCTTGTTCTTGGGAGGGAAGTGACCTCTTTATTTCTTCTCTGAGTCACTTATATTGCCAACATCAGTTTGTACTCCTGTGATTAACTTCAGTTAATGTTGCTTAAAATAGTGTTTGGGCCAGGTGTGGTGTGCATGCCTGTAGTCCCAGCTACTGGGGAGGCTGAGGTGGGAGGATGGTTGAGTCCAGGAGTTTGAGGTTGCAGTGAGCTATGATTGGGCCACTGCATTCCAGCCTGGGTGACAGAGAAAGACCTCATCTCTAAAGAATATATAATAAAATAAGAAAGTAGTAAAATAGTATTTATCTACATATGTTAGTAAAAATCACAGTTTTTCAATAATTATGAAATTAAATTTCTCCCATAGTAAGAAGTCCAGAAGTGGGTGGTCACAGACTGGTATGGTTTTCAAGGAAAAGTCATCAAAGATCCAGGCCATTTCTAGTTTCCTCTTCTCCCACCCATAACAACACCCTTCATTCTCATGGTCTGAAAATGACTATTTTATTTCCAGATACTATGTCTATGTCCCAGGCAGTAATAAGAAGGGAAAGGAAAAAAGGCGCGAGCATGCTGAGTCTATGCATTTTTAGCGCGAAAAGAGAAAAAACAATTTTCCCAGAAGCTCAACCCACGACCAAGAAATTTCTTCTTAGATCTCATTGCCCAGAACATACATGTCCACACCTAAATGTAAGGAAGCCTGGGAGACTGTTTTTGAGCTGGGTACCTTGCTGTTAAAACAAATTGTGATTTGTAAGGAAGAATGTTTGTTCGGGGTATACAACCAGCTGCACCTGCCAGTCACATTTCCTTGTAAATGTAGAAAGTAGGATGCTTTCTTATACGCCATAGTTTCTACCGGTCTTTTCGATATACAAATACTAGAGATGGAGGAAAAGAAGACTGAAGGATTCTAAGGGCGGAGAGGCACCTGAGAATAAGAGTCCAACCTGCTAACCACAAGTGCCTTTCTAATATCTCCTTCCCCACCCCCACTTCAACTTCTCCTTTTAATAGGGGAAAAGAAGTGCTCAGGGCTCCAAGACAATTCCACCCCAGAAAGGCTAGACTCAGGACAGCAGAGCAGCCTGGATTAGCAGTACTGGAGCAGACAGAGGGAGGCTAAATTGCACCTACTGACTGACTGGAGAAGGGATGAAGGACGCTTAGGGCAAGTGAGAACAATCAGAATGCTGCAGGCCAAGGGTCCATGCTGATTTTTTTTTTTTTTTTTTTTTGAGACAGAGTCTCGCTTTGTTGCCCGGGCTAGAGTGAGTGCCGTGGCGTCAGCCTAGCTCACAGCAACCTCAAACTCCTGGGCTCGAGCGATCCTACTGCCTCAGCCTCCCGAGTAGCTGGGACTACAGGCATGCACCACCATGCCCGGCTAATTTTTTCTATATATATTTTTAGTTGGCCAGATCATTTCTTTCTATTTTTAGCAGAGACGGGGTCTTGCTCTTGCTCAGGCTGGTCTCGAACTCCTGAGCTCAAGAGATCCACCTGCCTCGGCCTCCCAGAGTGCTAGGATTACAGGCGTGAGCCACTGCGCCCGGCCCATGCTGATTTTTAATTTCAAAAATGTTCCCAATTCTTCACCCCTTCCTTTGCAATGTGACTACGTAGGTGCTATCATCAAGAGATGATGCAAGTGGTGTCAATTTTCCAACCCTTGAATCTAGGCTGGCCTTGGGACTCGCTTTGGTTGATAGAATGCTGGGAATGTATGTCCGTTCCAAGTTCAGGACTCAAAAGACATTGTGCACTTCCACTTGCTCTCTCGGACCCTGTCTCTACCACGTAAGCGAGTCTGAGCCAGCCTGATGGATGACGAGAAATGCAAGAACCAATCACTGCTGCTGCCCAGACTATGCACAGCTGGCCAAACGTCAGACACGCAAGTGAGGCCATCATGGACCAGGCAGGTCCCAGCCAGCCTTGCAGCTGTCTTAGTGAGCCCAGCTAACTTCAGCAAATCATGACCCAGTTCAGCAGAACCAACTAGCGGACCTGTAGAGTTCTGAGCAATTAAGAATGGTTATGGTTTGAAGCCAGTAATTTTGGAATGGCTTGGCACACAACAATGGAAAATTGATGGAATGACAACTGGGATTCCCCAAAATAAAGCTTCCTTTCGGGACTCTACAGCTATCTCAGGGCTTCACACTTATCTTTTATTTACACTGTTGGACAAATTGCTGTAGTCAACTCTGAATGGGAACAATCTCAACTGAACGGAAGTTTGATGTGGAGGCTAGAAGAGAGGAACTATGCAGGCAGATGACTGCCTGGAATGGCTGTGAGAGTTGGGAATCCTGGAGGAAAAGTATAATTCTGTTAGAGGTCTCCAAGGCAGGGAAGGACAGAAGAGAAATAATATAGCTCTGGGAGAAACTACCCAAGAATAATAGGCCGGGCGCGGTGGCTCACGCCTGTAATCCTAGCACTCTGGCAGGCCGAGGCTGGTGGATCGCTCGAGGTCAGGAGTTCGAGACCAGCCTGAGCAAGAGTGAGACCCCCATCTCTACTAAAAATAGAAAGAAATTATCTGGCCAACTAAAAATATATATAGAAAAAATTAGCCGGGCATGGTGGTGCACGCCTGTAGCCCCAGCTACTTGGGAAGCTGAGGCAGAAGGATTGCTTAAGGCCAGGAGTTTGAGGTTGCTGTGAGCTAGGCTGACGCCAGGACACTCACTCTAGCCCAGGCAACAAAGCGAGACTCTGTCTCAAAAAAAAAAAAAAAAAAAAAGAATAATAGTAAGAGTCAGAAAATTAGTCATTTATTGAACGTCTGTTCTTTGTCAGGCACTATACTAAATGCCTAAAATTTATCAAGATCTGATTGTAACTTAACCACAATCCTAAAAGGTGTGAAAATGAGGCTTTGGATATGTTAACTCATTTGGCCAAGGTCACGAAGAGTGAGTTCCAGCCCCAGGGGCTGCCTGACCTTCAAGCACTGGGCTCTGTTGCTCATCTCAGGTTTGTTCTAGGACTCTAGAGGTCATTGCTCTGTGACTGAAAGTCTTTTCTGCACTCTGACCACAGGTAATAAACTTTCTGTTACATTGTCAACCACAGTTTGTCAGAGTTCAGGCTAGTATCACCAGCACAAGCTGGTCTTAAGTCCAGGGTCTTCTCCTCATTTGCCCACTACCCTCTCCCATCAGATATGGAGAAGATAAGATAAAGAAAGGGATAAGACAATAAAATAGCTTTTTTCTTTTTGTGGGGAGTGGAGGAAAGGATCTTGCTCTGTCACCCAGGCTAGAGGACAGTGGTGTTATCATAGCTCACCACAACCTCAAACTAATGGGCTCAAGCAATCCTCCTGCCTGAGCCTCCCAGGTAGCTGGAACTGCAGGTGCGTGCCACAGTGCCAAGCTAATTTTTAAATTTTTTTTTGTAGAGATGGAGTCACTACGTTTCCCAGGCTGGTCTTGAACTCCTGGCCTCAAGTGAGCCTCACTCATCAGCCTCCCAAAGTGACGGGATTACAGGTGTGAGCCACTGCTCCTGGCCAAGATAGTTTTTTTCTGACACCTTTCTCAGCAACATTATAATAACACACAGACACACACAGGCACACACATGGACACACACATGTACACGACATACTATATATACCCTGCGAGACTACTTCCTTGATTTTGCTATATATGTTATTTCTTCAAAATGATCATCAGTCAAATCTAGGTAGCCCTTATACCTGGTAAAGATGTGGTAGATAAAGCATATGTTTTGGAATTGTATTTGCTGAACCTTACTTTGCTCATCTGTAAAATGGGAATGATACTATTTGTCTCACAGAGGATGCCTTCTCCATCTCCATAAGTGGCAATACCACATATTTAGTTGGTAAAACCAAAAGCTAGAAGTGACCTCTGATTCCTTTTCCTCTATCTCCATCCACATCCCAGCCTCTAGTGAGTCTCGTTGACTTTACCTCCAAAAAATGTTGTGCATCTAACCATCTTGTGCCATGGCTGGTACTCTTGTCCTTGCCCCAGGTGCCAGCATCTCTGGCCTAAGCGACTGCCATAGTTCCTTTGGCATTATTCTTATCCCCAGTCCCACCTCTGCAATCCACCTCTGCAATGAGGCAAGTAATACTTTAGAACAAAAGTCAGATGATGTCATTTCTCCCGCTTAAAACTCTCCAGTGCTTTCCCTTCTCGTTAATCTAAACCGTACCCACCTCTTGACTGCAGCCTCGTACCGCTCTCCCCTCGTGCCTCACTGGCTTTGGTTCTTGTCGCTGTTCCTCCCTTGGAGCCATGGGATGGGCTGCTCCTCCTGCCTGGCCTCATGTGTCCTACTCCTGACCTCTCATGTCACAGCTCACGTGTCCCTCCTCAGTGTGCCCTTCCTGACCACTCGATTTAAAGTAGCTCCCAGGTCACCGTCCAGCACACTTTTGTACTTCCTTTTCTTCGTAAAACTTATCCCATGCTGTTGGCCTCTTGCTGCATTCATGCATTTATTTCACTAGAATGTAAGTTCCGTGAGAGCAGAGACGGTGCCTGGCACATCCACCGCTGGCATATTCACTGGTGACTGGAAAGTGCCTGGCACACATTATGGTGTCAATAAATATATGTTGAATCAATGTTCAGTGTCACCCTCCTGCTTAGCATCCTCCAGGGATTGCAAATGCAATGGGAATAAAAGCCAAACTCCTCACCACGGCCTAAAATTCATGTGTTACCTGGTCTCTGCTTCCCACTCTGATTTTATTTTTATAAACTTTTGCTCTTATGTATTATGCTCCAGTCTTTCTGGCTTTCTTTCCTTCAAATTATCCAAACTTAGGCCCCTTGCATATGTTGTTCCCTCTTTCTGATCTCTCCCTTCCAATGGCTCTTTCCCAGGGTCTGTACGTATCTGGCTCCGCATTGCTCCGGACTAAACCCAAATGTCTTTAAGATAAAGTCCTTTCCTGACCGCCCTCTCTGATGTTGTCCCCACCAATTCCGTGTTACATTACCCTATTTTATGTTGTTCATAGCATTTATGAGTTTTTGGGCTTATATATCTTTTTACTTGCTTATTGTTTATTTCCTACTCTCGAATTCAAGCTTCATGAAATCAGGGAAACCAGTTTGTCTTATCACCCCCATATTCCCAGTGCCTGGAACAATATAACGATGTCAGTGTTCATCTGTACAACTCACCCTCTTCCTTTTGATTTGCTTTCAAGGGTGTGTACCTTTGGCTCTTTAGCCCTGGTACTGATATTGTATTGACTATCATTCAATAGCTAGTTCTAAGGAGATATTGACCAATTGTGGTCTTGCTCTGTTTAGGAAATAGAAGCAGATAGTTCCTAGAAAATCTCATCTGCTAAGAGCCATTTGTTTTTTTCAGACCAGCAGGATAAATTTGTAACATTTACTTTATTTGATAATCCAAAGATAGTAGATGTTACCTTTTTGGGGTCTTGAAATCTCCTGAGATCCTGAGAAATAGAATGGACTCTGCTCTAAGAATAAAGTAGTACAAACCACCAAATTTTGTACATAATTTCCAGGAGTTCATGGAACTCCTGAAGCTCATTAATGCTGCAGTCCCCAAGCCCCGGTCCGCGGCCAGTTAGGGACTGGGTTGTAGAGCTCCCTCACCCGTCCACCCGCCTGTGTGTAAAGTTGTCTTCTGTGAGACTTAGGAAGTGGGGTGCACAGCAGGAGGTGAGTGGCTGGTGAGCAATCAAAGCTCCATTTGTATTTACAGCTGCTCCCCACCGCTGGCATCACCGCCTGAGCCTGGCCTCCCCCCGGCCTGCCCCGCCCCAGGTCCATGGAAATATTGTCTTCCGAGAAACTGGTCCCTAGTGCCAAAAAGGTTGGGGACCGTTGCTTAGGGGACTCTGGGTTAAGAATTTCTGTTCTAGGCTCTCCCGGCTGTCAGGCACCACTTCAATGTCCCATGCAGGCTGGTGGTCCCAGTACTGCCTCAAGGCCTGCCCAACATGTCAAGAAGACAGGACTGAGCTGGGAGGGGGAAGATGTCTGGGAACAAGACAGATGAGGTGGGACAGAAGAAAAGGAAGAGCAAGAGGAATGGGGTTAGAGAAATGAGTGTTAAAGTTTAAGAAAAGCAAAAAGTAAGGGGTCAGAGAATAGATGAAACAGACAGAAAGGACTCCTTCAGCAGGATAGATGCCAACAATTCCTCAGATACTATCTTTGGTTACTATAGGTTATTAAGTACGGAATGTCCGATCTCCTTAAGTACTAAGTTTGACAGTTGATATCTCTGACATTTCACTTTGACACTTCTTTTTCTTATTTTTATTTGTGAAGGTACATCCTCATTCTTTCAAATGCATGTTTTGGCTTGTGATTATCTTTCAAATTTTTTTTAGAGCAGTTTTTGTGAAACCATGGATAAGTCAAAAATTCATGTTACTTTTGAATATGAGTTCCATCGTGGAAGCAATGCATGCAGACAGCTCGAAATATCAATGAAGTGTCTGGGAAGGATGTGGCTAATTAATGCACAGTAGGTTGATGGTTTGAGAAGATCTGTTCTGGTGATTTTAATCTTGAAAATGAGCCACGTGGGTGACCTGAGACCAAGGTGGACAATGATGCACTGAAAGCTGTAGTGGAAGCAAATCCATCTCAACCTGCGTGTGAATTAGCAGCGAGGTTTGACGTTACTATTCCAGCAATATTGGACCATTTGAAATAAATGCACAAGGTAAAGAAGCTGGATAGGTGGTTCTGCATGAATTAAACAAGTGTCAGAAGAGACATTGTCTCAAAGCTTGCCTTTCTTTGCTGTCACAACATAAAGGTGAACCATTTCTACACCATATTGTTACTTATGTGTGATGAAAAATAGATTCTTTTTGACAATCGCAAGTGTTTGGCACAATGGTTGGATAAAGATGCAGGGCCGAAACACAGTCCAAAACCGAATATTCATCAAAAAAGCTAATGGTGTCTGTTTGGTCCAGCACTGGTATTCTCCACTACAGCTTCATGAAACTTGGTCAGTCGATTACAGCGGATGTCTACTGCAACCAATTGGATGGAATGATGAGGATGCTTGCAGTTAGCAGCCAAGATTGTTCAACAAAGACAGGTCAAGAGACAGGCCTCTTGCAAGACAATGCTTGACCACATGTTGCACAAACAACGCTGCTCAAACTACAGAAGCTGGACTTGAAAACTCTCTGTCATCCACCATATTCACCAGACCTCGCACCAGCTGACTACCACTTCTTCCAGGTTTTCGACCATTTCTTGCAAGTAAAAATATTCAATTCTCAAGCTGTGGGAAACACCTTTCAAGATTTTATTGCCACTTGCTCTCCAGGCTTCTTCACTGCTGGCATAAGCAAGCTCCTGTTCAGATGGCAAAACTGTGTTGATAGTGTAGGCACATACTTTGATTAATTGTACTACATCTTGTTTGAAATACAATAAACTACACTTTTGATTTGAAATTGGACATTTCATTTTTAATGACCTAATAGCTCTGGTTCTGACTCTCTTGGGTAGAGGAAAATTTCTTTTCGCACATAAATAGGAAAGTTACAAAAACCTAGAGGTCAATTCAAATATGATCATACATATACATATATGAGTGTCTGCTCAGATGACATAAGGCCATGTGGTAGTGAATTTATGTCTGAGATCATGCCAAGAGACCCATTTCTTTGTAATCATTTTGTCTGCTGGAGGATAGACTGGGGTCCTTACACACTCTCCTCACACCTACCTGCTCTTTGTCCTTTAGTGAAGATGAGAATATGTACTAGTGGGCTTCTAATGAAGTTTGAAAGAGAATCTCAGGGTAAACTAAATCTTAACATAAAGGTAAACAGAGTAAGATGATTTTGTAGAAATGTAAGACTGAGGTCAGACTGAGAACTACGTTGCTAGTTGGCCAAATTTTGATAATGACTCGTGTCCTTAAAACATGATTCACTTATTCCAAAAAACTACAGCACGATTACTAGTATCATTAATTCTTTCAGCACATATTTATTAAATATCTAATACAATTAAAGTACTACAGCCATCTTTTGTCACAACCTATAAGGTATAGAAATTGCATATATAAGTTCCTCCTCAGAACCTACTTTTAGAATTTTCTAAACACTAATAGAAGATTCTAATTTTTATTTTATTTCATCTATGACAGTTTCTCTTCTTGACTTCTTTTATTCTCTATAATGTATTAAAAATAAGAATTTTTACATCATACTTTGTCTAGTAATTCAACTTCTGGGGACATTGGTTTCTTCTTCATTTTTTTTTTTTTTTAAGAGCTAGGGGTCTCGCCCTGTTGCCCAGGCTAGAAGAGTGCAGCAGCACAATCATAGCTCACCGTAACCTTGAACTCCTGGCCTCAGCTGCTCCTTCCACTTCAGCCTCCCCAGTAGCTGGGACTACAGTGATGCACCACCATAGCTGTCTAATTGTTTTATTTTTTGCAGAGACGGGGGTCTCACTATGTTGCCCAGGTTGGTCTCAAATTCCTGGCCTCAAGTGATCCTCCTACTTCGGCTTCCCAAAGGTCTGGGATTATAGACCTAAGCCACCATGCCCAGCCCCATTTTCCTAATTTCACCTTCCCTTCTCAAATCATGCTGCTGTTCAAAGTCTTCCCAATCACACCTCCCTATTTCACTTCCATTATCCCTGGAGAGATACTCAGTATTTATGTCAAATTCATTAACCTTGCCCTCCAGATCCAATTTATCCTTTGGGCCCACTTCAAAGACTGCTTGTGTTTCCTCTAACTGGGTTACCCCTTCTTACCCCCTTCTCTCATCTCATATAGCAGCAGTCACCAATCTTTTTGGCACCAGGGACCAGTTTCATGGAAGACAATTTTTCCGCGGACATGGGATTAATGGTATCTTTTGGTATTGATGGTACCATTTCCAATACTTTGAAGAGCTTTTATTAGGTTTGCGGTTAGAATTAATTGCTCACAAACTGATTTCTTATAGGCTCTAGGTTGACTTCTTTGCATGCTTTAAGATGTGATAACTTCATCGTTGTAAGGGATATGTTCATTCACATTGTGATCGATATTTGATTTGAGCATATAGTTTTAGGCTCAACTTTTGATTAGTGTTGAGTTAAAAAAACAGTTTACAAGTTGGAGTATGTGAGGAAAATAATTGTTATTAGGTAATATAACATCCTAATTACAATTAATACTCTCTATTGCATGCCTTCATACCAATAAGTGCCAAGTAGCTTGTTAAGAACTGCTTTGAAATGCTTTCATTAGTGCTTCTTATCTTGCCAAACTTGTTTTGCCTAACGATTGATGAAAAGAATAACATTTTATTTGAGGATCTCAAAGCACCTGGCAAAGCTGCTTTCCATTTTGCAGATTGATTACGTTGTAGTTTGCAGTGGTTCAATGCATTTCCTTTGGCTGTACTGCCATCCGGGAAGAGGGCTGGCCCCACAATAGAATATTTTATATTCCAAAATATGGTGGGCTTTCCCCAAGTAATTGGCCCGCTACTTTATCTTATGTCTATTGTGACTGATTTTCCCTTGGCCTGATTTTCCCTGATTTTCCCGGTCAGATTTTCCCTTGGCCTGGCCTCATGAAAAGATTGGAGGCAAATCTGTGTCCATTTTGAGCTCTGGTATTGGACTTTAGCTAGCAGTTTCTTACTGGCTTTTTTCCTGATTCCATTTTATTTATTTATTGTTTTATTTTTTCCTACCCATTTTCAACTGAGTCATCTTGTTTTAATATGTATCCTTTTAAGCACCTTAAGTCTCTTTTTAAACTAGACAGGCGATAGGTATGTAACTAATTTTTACACTATTCACCCATTTCTGTTAGACGGAGGCAGGTGGTACGGCTGAAACACCAGGCCTTTGGGGGGAGCCACACTTGGGTTTGAATTCCAGTTTTGACACTTAATTACTGTGGACCTTGGACAATGTAGTTGGCCTTTCTAAGTTCCCTCTCTGTAAAATGGAAATAATAATCCTTAACTCAGAGAGATGTCTTGAGTATTAAATAAAATAACTCATGTAAATTACTTGGTGCATAGTAGGCATTCAATAAATGTCAGTTCGTGTCTTCCTCCAGTTAATAATGCTTATTAGACTATATTAAAAACTAGAACCAGACTGTGATAATGCATTTCTTTATTAGGTATTTAAACCAAATAACTAATTTCCCCCAGAGGAAAGAGAGAGAAACGTTGAATTAGTTTCTTTTGGCGAACTTATTTATTAATCTTTTTTCTTCAGCATTATTCAGCTTCATAGTTCATAATTTAGTTTTCATGCAACAAAAATGACAGTTTAGTATTCTTTTTTAACTCTACTGTGCTAGAATTGGTTCCCTAAAAAAAAAATTATCTATTATTACATTGGCGATTTATTAGAGAACATTATTAATGATATTAACAGCTCGGTTGTGTTTCATAACTACTTCGTGCTGACAAACTTTTGCTCTCAGCAGTTTCCCCGAGGTCTAAGCATTTAAAAGAACCGAGTTTTAAACAGCAATGCTACAGACAGCAAAAGAAACCCAGGGGTGGGAGGGAGGACCTACACGGTCTGTGCTCTCTCGTGTTAATTTTATACCTTTGCAAATATTTAAGTGGAGCCCCGTTTTCCTCAAGGACGCAACCTAAGCGAGCCCGGCAGGAGAAGGGGGAACGGACTCACGGAGCTGGAACCCCGGGACCAGTGCACCTTTAAGGGCTGGGGACTTGGCGTGAGCTCGGCCTCCTTCCCGGCCCACCTCTGCACGCTGATTGACAGGCGCCGGGCGAGGCGGGGCCGAGGGAGGTCGGGGAGGGGGCGCGGCGGGGAAAGCGGGGAGGAGGGGCCCGTCCTTTCTCCGACGGCCAATCAGGAGAGGGGGGCGGGGCCTCGGCGCCCTCCTCCCTCCTCCTCTCCCCCGCCCCCTCCCCTTCCCCGGCCCCCTCCCCTCTGCTCCTCCTCCTCCTCCTCCTCCTCGCCCTCCTCCTCCTCGCCCTCCTCCTCCTCGCGGGCTGTGGTTTTTCTGTGCATGTTTCTGGAGTCCTGAGCCCGAGCTAAACAAAAGCAGGAGGCCGGCGGGGCGGCCGGAGTTCGCAGAGACCCGGAGGAGAGCCTGGGCTGAGCCTGCCGCCGCGGCCGGGGGGTCTGGCTTCTGCACCAGCCCACCCCTCTGAGATCACTCTGGCCCGGAGTGGGGGTGGGGGGCGGCGGGGGGCGGGGGGAAAGTTTGCATTGCAATCCCCCTGCCTGCCTCTCCTTTCTCCCGATCGATGCCTGTTTGCAAAAGGATTAAGCCACAGATTTAAGCGCCGGGAGCCCATTCCTGCTTTGCAAAGGAGACCGGACTGAGAAAACCAAAAGGCAGCTCTGATTTCTTTCCGCCAAGTGGGAAGGTGGTTTATTTTTCTTGCTTTCTGGAGTCAACACCCTTCCCCACCAGCGCTTATCCCCACCCTCACCCCGCAACCCCTGTGCGCCCCCGCCCCCTCCCCGCTCCCCATCCTCCCACCAGCTCCAAGAGGCAAAGGGATTTTTTTTTTTTTCTTTTGGTCTTCTTTTTCCCCCTTCTCTGTTTACCCTGAAAAGGACTGGCAGACAAGCCTGAAGCTTAGAAGCCTCGGTGCCTCCGGGAGCCGAGCGGAGGAGCGGCCGAGGAGGAGCGGGCTGCCGGAGCCTTCGGGGATGGACGAGCAGCCCCGGCTGATGCACTCCCACGCCGGGGTCGGCATGGCCGGGCACCCCGGCCTGTCCCAGCACCTGCAGGACGGGGCCGGCGGGACCGAGGGGGAGGGCGGGAGGAAGCAGGACATTGGAGACATCTTGCAGCAAATCATGACCATCACGGACCAGAGTTTGGACGAGGCGCAGGCCAGGTGAGATGGAGGCTTTTCTTGTCCTTTCTTGGGGTTTTTTGTTTTTCTGCCTCTCGCTGGGGGAAACAATGGGAACCGAATCGCCACGGCGCTTTCTTCTTAAATGTTATTTCTTTTCCCATTTTGACAAGCAACTACATGGCGGAGGAGCACAATTTGCAGGAGTGTTGTGATCGAAAGTGCAGTCGCCCGTGCCGAGCTGTGGCTGTGTAGACATTGTGTGTGTGTGAGCACGGAGGAATCCGTGTGTATCCGCGCAGACACGGGCACGCCGAAAACGCTGCCAGCTGATCCGAAGGCGGCCCTGGCACTTTTTACTGCTTTAAAGAAGTCTAAGAGAGGGCAGAATTGTCAAGTTTTGAGCAGCATTGCATGCCTTCTTGGTGAGGGGCTCCGTCACATTACAAAATAAAATGTCCCGAGAACACTGTATTTGCAAATTTAGTTGACTCCTCACCTAAGTTTGATTTTCTTTTTTGACTTACTCGTACAAAATTAATATTTGTCTTTCCCCCTTCCCTTCCTCCCCCAAATACCACATAACAACAACAAAAAAAGCAGGGTATTTCTTTGTCAGTAGTTATCAGCTATCCAGAAAATATTTTGCATTCACTTAATTCTGTTTTTTTTAAAAAAGTTAATAGGAAGAAAAGGTCATCGTGCTTTTAAAGCATATTTGTTAGTTTTAAGAGACTCAGATTTTTAGTTTAACTTTATTGTCTCCTAATTCGAATCGGTTTACAAACCTTCCGTGACACAGACAGCTATGGTATGGTTCTTTAAAAAGGGGTGAGGGGACAAAAAGCAAGCATGCTCTTTTCCCCCATACTTATTTCAAGACCACTTAGAAATGAAAGCATGCAAGAATTTTATGTATTTCAATACTGTAGGACATGAAGATTTTCATTAAGGAAACATGATAAACTGTGTAGCTTCTCAACTGAATCCACTGCCAGGTATATAGTTCTCTACTCTGGGATTTTACAGTAAATTCTCTTTCAAAATAAAACATGGACTAAGTGACAACCCACTAACAGCTTGCCCAAGGTCGAACTTGAAAGGAAGAATTTGAAAAATCTAATGACCACATTTATCTATACAATTACCCAGCTTTGTTAAGTCTCCAAAGTAGCTTTTAAAATTTATTTTTTTGCTTTGAAAATCTTCTAAGCTTACATTCACAATTCCTAAACCTTAAATGACTTAGTTATATGGAGAAGACATCATGATGTATATTTTTGTCTAAGGGACATGAGAATTTGAGTTGAGAAAACGAGAGGAAGCAGCTAAAAGCATAGATGTTATGAATTACACTCTTAATTTTAGCTGCAAGCACATGCAACATGTAAACTCAAAAGTACTAAGGTTTATGGGTGCTTGAAAACTTGGAAATGTTCAAAGATTTGAACTATTCTAATTTTTTTTAAATAGGGGAAAAATTTTAAAATATTAATTGGTGTTCTTTTCACATTTTATTATCTGAAGAAAAACTAATAGGTGTGATAAGTGGAAGATTTTCCATTGGCAATTCTCTTGAATTGGAACAGATTTCTCCATTACATTGTTCTAGAAAAATACACTCAGACATAACCAAGAAACTGGTTTAATAACAAGTTTGTGAAGTGGAAGGGCCAGTAAGAATACTCACTACTTTTTTGATGCTTAGTCCCTCTTTTTTTTTGTGAAACTGAGAGCAAACCTGGCTTGATGAGTTCCCCCTTTTAATGGCCTAGATGCTGAGAGAGATCAGATACAATTTTGGGGAAATTTTCAGTTCTCCTTCTATAGCTTCATTTTTGTGCCATGGAAATGCAATATTTTTATAAAGCTGTTTGAGAATTTTTGTTTGCATTTGGGCCTATGTATAAGAATACAATTAATGAAAAGTATTTTAAAAGACCTAGAAAAGCTCTTTAATACGTGAAAGTCTTTTCTATCTGTTTTTTTTTCCCCACCCCATGAGAACTGACTAAATCAACCCTAAGCTTTCTTTTTGGTTAAACAATGTAACTCTACTTAGCAGATACTGTGTCCTTTTTTCCTTTTTCCTAGGCACACCTTCATAATGCATAGTTATTATTTATAAAGTAAACCATTAGTATTTTAGATACGATAATGCATGTATTCATTTTAATAGCCCTGAATTTTGAGTTTATTACTCCTCTGCTGTGTAGTATATAGAACGTGTTTCTGATCTCTGTTCTTCATGAGGATGTGTCTGTTTTTTAACTTTCAAAGGGATTAAAAAGAATTGCATGTGTTTTGAGTGCCAGAACTTTCCATTTATCTTTACACATTAATATTAGTTAAACAGAATTCCCTTAACTAATAGCTGATATGATCTGTATTTTGTTTCCAAAACAATATCATTCTGCTAAGTGATTCCATAATAAAATAGAAGGAAAGGTATTGTTTTGTTTCTCAAGTGCATTCTAAATACAAACATACACACACACACACACACACACACACACAGGAACCAGGTAAATCACTAATCTAAAAGACAAAATTGTATTTATTTTTTCCCCAATGGGTGCAAGGTCCTAATTGTAAATAATTGAATTTCAACACCTGCAAATAAGCAGCGTGTGCACAAGAGGCATAATGTGAACACAGAGAAATGAATTTATTCCCCATATGGGTATGTTTGCCCCCTGGCAATGCATTTCCATACTCTTTAACTTGGGGACTGAAATTTTATAAATTGACAGTTCTACTCAGAAGACCTTTCAAGCATCTTGTGTTTATGAGAATACAGGGGCATCTGCAGAATGAATTCGAACACATGGATGAATTAAATTTGAAAACACACAGACCGAGAGGCAGACAGTTCCTAGGCTGTGGTCGTTACATAGATTATCCAAAACTTGCCTTTGCCTTTATGCTATATTCATTGTCCTGGGTAGAATTATTGGTTTAAGAATTCTACTTTGATTAAACTACTTTACAAAAAAAAAACAAAAAACAACTCTCCCTCAATGGGCATAATTTAGGTTAGTTCTGTTCTGTAGTTAAGTCCCTACTCTCTCCCTGCTAATTAACATTATTTCTTTTTCTGTGGTGGGACTCTGTCTGTATATTAAGTCATAAAAACAATTGAAGCATGCCACAGAGTTATGCTTGGTATATAATTTTGGCCAAATGTTCAGATTTTTTTCCCCTCTCTGCATTATCAGCAGTTTGATCTTGAGAGGCCACCTAAGCTATCATGTTGTTGTTTCTTTCTTACAGAAAACATGCTTTAAACTGCCACAGAATGAAGCCTGCCTTGTTTAATGTGTTGTGTGAAATCAAAGAAAAAACAGGTAGGAATGAGATTCCAACATTTTAGCATTTTCTTTGGCCAGTTGAATCACTTTACCAGCAATCATGAACCTGTTATTTAAATATTAAAATTTCAGGATGAAAATACTATCAAGATTGACTGCATATTCCAATAGGAAGTCCTAGTCCTGCTGTCTTTTAAAGAAAGCGTCAGGTTTCTTTGACAGTTATTATAAAGCATTACTGGTTTATTTTCCCTAACTCTATTCCCAGTCTTTTTGAAATTCAGGCTAAAATCTATGTTCTGAAGGGAAATTTATAGAATGGTGTGTCTTTGGAGGAAAAATATGAAAGTAAAAGTTCATTTCCTGAAGGAATATATTCTGGCCCATGTTTAAAGCCCCAATGTTTTTGGAATTGGGCAAGGGTTGGGGTCCTAAACTGTTTAAAGTTTCCTATCCTTTTTTTCTTGTAATTACAAAAAATCAGCAGACTAAAGGTTCTCTACAGAGAGTGTTGTCAAATACCTTTGTGGGAAGCGCTATGCAACATTAGGTTATCGGTATTTGAGTGGCCTGTGATTTTATAGCAGGGAGAATCGTTGGGTTTAGGGAGAGTATAGTGCCATTAGATCACTCACTCTGTTGTTTTTCTACTTTCTAGACCTCATATCATGGACTAACACACTTATAACACATCCCAGGAGGGCATTTAAATTTTAAAGCAACAATTAAAAAATAGCAGTCATCAATCAGAGGTGTTCTTAAACAACAGATGCTCTGGGAAGGACATTTAGCAAGATCCTCTTGTTTGTTTATTTTAATCCTTAATTTTCCAAAGTGGGTAAATCTCTCCCTTGCACGAAGAAAGATTTGAGAAGGCAATCTGCAACCAGGGCATACAGAGGAGGGACAGGGGTGGTTGTATCAAGCCGGAGCTTCTGCTGGGCTCTGACTTGCTCGCTTTAGAGCAAAGTACCTGACATCCTCTTTATTTATTTATTTTTTACAACAAGGAGTGTAACAGTCAATAATTCATATCTAAACCGTATAAGCAAGGGCATGACATGAATGAAAGTGACAATAAATATGATTGCATGCCCAGTTGATATACATTGATAGTTACACATAAAAAAGCAGGGGTGGGGGGGAGAGGGCACGCAGGGTGGCTTCTTTTTGAGAGCTCTCTGTTTCTCTTTTCAAAAATAAATAGTTTCAAGATGTGACTGTTGATTGAATATGTAATTACTTGGGTCTTGAAACGCATATAAAATTAGTAAGCAGCTCCTTTGTTGAATGTTATTTGTGTTGTGCATAGCATCCTAGACAAAGCACCTGAGAAGTGATGTTCAGACCTTTAAGTCTTCCAGGTTGCCTTGCCAAAGCTCAACCTTATTGCAGAGCTGTTAATTGCATTATTTTTGCTGTGAGACATCCTGTAAGAGATTTATGGATTGTGGGTACAAATATCAAAAGAGCCTTTTTTCAGTTTGTCACACTTTTTAGGGTTTTTATTTTCTATTAGCCCAGAGGAGGAAACCTAGGTGTATATATTATTTTCTCTTCTCTCTTTTTTTTTTCCTTTTTTTCCCTTCTTTGATCTCTGATGCTTATTTACTTTGAATATTTGGTTCCTTGAAATTTGTTTCTAATCGAGTATGAGTTCCTGCTGATCTTGGTTCATAAAATGTAGACTCAAAATATAAAAGCATGTGTGATAATCTGGACTAAAGAGAGTTTATTTTTAAAGGCACTGTCAGATTTTTATTGAAAGAAAGCCTGTGAGTGCACTTAAATGTACATTGTGGTCAAAGTGTTTAATTCTGGTCTCCTAATTAAAACCTACTGAGGCTGTAGATCAAAGTAGGTGGGGGTGAATAGAGATCCGGTTCAGGTGTGGGTTGGAGTTTGCTCCTTGTTCATACTGGCTAAAGTATGTTGGTAGGAAGCAGTCGTATTGGTCAAAATAACATTCTAAAGGTGTAATTTATGGTCGGATTTCATATTTTGTTTTTTGAATTTTATGTCAACATAGTTAATGTTTGGAGATTTTTGGATTTTTTAAATATCTAAATTAAGTTTTTCTTTGTTGTCTCAAATAATACAAATAATATATTTTTAAAAACAGTTTATCAAATAATGTAAACTGAAAGTGATAAGAATCATTGCCCCCTTTGTTGGGGGGAAACACATACACGCATGCACACACACACACATGCTTGTGCACATGTACAGTTTGGATGGAGAGGGTACCTTTGGGTGAAAGTAGAAAAGAAAAAGAAAAAGGCCTACCTTTCTCTTATTCTTCAACTTGTGAGTTGGAAGGGTTGAGGGGAAGGAAGAAACCTCTCCTGGAATGCTGAGTGTTATGTTAAAGGTAGGAGTCAACCGTGGTGTGTTGAAAAGGACCCTTTGATTCTAAAGCGCGATTACGTCCTTACTCGGGATCTGCGGAACCCTCAGTCTGCGTGCCAGCGTGTCTTCCATGCAGTTGACGTGTCATGTGTCGCAGAAACAAAGTGTAAAGTTGCAGGAGGTTTTTTAACCCCATTGACACAGAGCTAGTGAAAAGATCACTTGAATGATCAGTTCACATACATTCCTTAATTGTTTGGGGACTTTTCCTATTGTGACTTTCAAGCCTCCTTGCACTTAATGAGTGTTTTTGAGCTTCCATCTCAAGTATTACAGAGGTTTCTTGATTTAGGTTGGGCTTTGTTTGTTTGTATTCTAATGTGGAAGTTCACACCTTTGGCTCACCTAGGGAGAACTCTTGAGAGGAGCTTGGTAATTGCATTCATTTGTTGCTTTTTTTGCTTTTGCTAATGATTTTATAGTTGGAAGACTTAGAAGTCAGTAAATAGGAAAACTAGCTGAGAATGTCTTATCAACCTTTTGGAACTTTAAACACACACACACACACACACCACCCAAAGTAGGCAGCACCGTCTAAATTACAGTTGATTGATGGGTATTTAAGTCAGAAATTACTGTGGGGATATTAAAAAAAAAACAACAAAAACCCATGTGTCTTCTTGCTTCATCGTGTGGGTAAGTTTTTATTTTGATACCTTTTTTGCTTTTATATATAAATGCTGAGGAAAAAGAATGCCAGCAACATGCTTGGGTGACAAATCTCAAACAGCAGCAAGAAAAACCCTGTTAAGACCTATAGTAATGTATTTCAGATATGGCTTTTATCTGTTTGCTCATTCTGGGAATAGAGAGACTTAATTAGAGTTTTGGACCATTTAATATCACATTTTCTTTTGGATTTTAAGAATCGTTGTTTGTCTTCCGACATATTAACAATAGGCTGAGTTTTACATACGTGTATATGTGGTGGTAATGGGGTTGGTGGGGTGGAAGAAAAGGAGAAGAAAATTCAGGCATGTTACATTTCTTTAAAAAACCTTGATTATATTTTTAAACATTTCTCTTTTTTAACTTTTATGTCAAAATCATGCAGGTTTAAAAATTAGGAAAACACAAAACATATTGGGTGCCATTTACCAAGGAGAATATTTATAGATAGCAATGAATAGCTGCGATTGTTGTGAATAGTCTTTAATTTTAGAACATAATAGCTATATATGGCACTTTTCAGCCAGTTTTCCTCTGTGCATTGTCTGCACTGAAGTTAACTCAAATCAAATCATTGGAGGAGGTAAAAAAAATTATTTTTTGCTTCCTTAATACCCTTTTGTTCTCTCTCTTTCCTTTGCTCTCAGTGTTCAATTAACACCCCCATCACAGAACTGTAGTGTGTGTTTTTTTTAAGTCTACTACTGTATTTCACTTTTGACACCCTCCCTTATTATTCTCGCCTGCCACTTCTTTCTAATATAGCAATTACATGATAGGACTTCTTCTCCTCTCCTCTCTCCTTTAAAGCATTAGAGAATAATTTGTGTGTCTGTGTATACGTGTGTCTTTGCATGTGTAGGTGGGGGGGCCTTATTGAAGGAAGCTGTAAGATTGTAGGGAAATAACTCTGAAGGTCTTAGGCCTTGAACAGAACAAGAGTGAAATAACTTTAGACCATTTAGAGCAGCCTCTGATCAGATTCTTCCAGGGGTTGTAGTGGCAGGAATGATTTTCGTAGAAGCCCATCCATACCGGCAAATGCAAAAACTTTTTCTTGCTGATGAGAAAATTGAAGAATGTGGTCCTTTTTGTTTTGTTTTGTTTTTGTTTTATTTTGTCTTTTAGGACGAAAGGGGCCGGTAGAAGGGGCCGAGGAGAGAAAAGGGGGGCAATTGAAGGGAAACTACAAGTCAGGTTTACCTGATGCTACCTTTCAGGCACCCCAGTGTGCAGAAGGCAGAAGTAATGTGGTTAGATTCTATGTTGTTTACTATGATCTGGGTATAAGCTATAGACTTACAATAACATGACTCTAAGAGACAAAATGTAAGATAAACTGTGACAAGAAATGTCCCTCCTCTCCTGTCACTTTTGTGTACTCCATTTTTAGTCTACTACTTGAATTAGAAAAATTCTGACTTTTCGGAAGTGGAACGGAGGGTGCAAAGAACAGTGTGGTCATAGCTACTAGAATGAGATTTTGGGAAATTTGGTGTCATTTGTTCCAACAATGGGGGTATCTGTGAGGATCGGAAACGAGGGAGACTTAGGTTACACTGAGAAATCTGGAAGTGGATTTGTGAGAGGGGAAATGTGGAGAGAAGCTTGCGACCCAGGAGCTGTGGGTGCTGGGCCGGGGGGAGCGAGGTGTGGGTTCCAGGCTGGGCTCAGGGGGGCATTGCTTGCTGGTGTGTTTAGCTCACTGCTGGGCCAGGCCTCTTCTCAGGCTTTTGCTCCTGTGTTCCGTTGACATCATGAACTTTTTGTTGTTGTTGTTGGCAAAGTTACAAAAATATCCCCAAACAAGCAAACAAACCAAAACCTAGCTATTGAACATACTTAAATAGGAAGACATTTTCATTTTCAATTTAAAATGTAACCCTGGCTTCTTTTGAGACATAGTTGACATGCATGCCTTAGAAAAGCTTATCCTTAATTTTGGTTTCAAACCTCTTTTAGATGGGTGCTGTTATATTTCATCCTGGTGAAGTGAATCTAAATATGCTTTTATTGCTTTTCCTTTAAAAAAAATCACTGAAAGCACCGCATGATAGAGGCAGTTTCCTAGGTCCAGCTCCAAAGACAGCTCCATTTTCACATGACCCTGAGAAGCACCCATTCATTTGTGTTGCCATATTAACCTCGGTTGGAGGAATGTAATAATTCTGGCTCCATTGCCTCCTACTTGCAATGGTGTGGTGAGATTTAAAGAGTATAATAATTGATGAATAAAATAAATAGAGGATTAATGAGTTGTTTGCAAAGTATTTTGAGCTCTCTGGGCTATATAAATAAAAGCTGCTGTGTTTTCTATAAAAATTACCTGAGGATTCATATCGTATTTCATTTCACAGGATGTGAATGCATTAACTCTTTCAGGCCAAAGAAACATACCACCTACCGGTCAATAATTAAATGATGGGGTAGTCGGTCATTTCTCACGAGGAAAATTCTCTGGTTGCATTTTTGCCCCATCTGCATCTCAGAGATGTCACTTCTCAGAACTTGGCAGAATGATTCCCAGAAAAAAAAAAGTGTAGGAATAGACTGTCATAAGATTATAACACCTGTCTCCCATTATGGCAGAATAAGGTCAGTAGTGACTTACCGGAAGGTCTTCTACCTCTGACAGCTCTCTTTCAATCTCTCAGTTATCAGTGGAAATCAAGACTGCAATGAGTGGAAAATTCATCCTTTTTGGTGTAGGTTGTAGTTGAACTACATCTCCTACTGAAACTTTTCTCATTCGGTGGGTATTGTGGTGGGTGTCTCACTTCCATGGTGGTGTTCTACACCTTCCACTAAGTAGTTATAATGTTATAGGCAAATTGCTTAAATAATTTTAGGTGAAATTAAAATAGTAGCAGATAAGGACTTGGACTCTGCAGCCAGACTCCCTGGGTTTGTATCCCAGATCTGCTACTTCTTAGCTGTGTGACCTCATTCAAGTTATAAAACGTCTCTGTGCCTCATTTTTCTTATCTATAAAGTAGAGATCATAGTGGAATCTATCTTAGAGGGTGGTGGTGAAGATTAAATGAGGTAAGACATGTAAATCGCAGTGCCTGGCATAGAGTAAACAGTCAATAACTGCTAGCTTTTATTATTTCTGGCCTTGTTTTCTCATACGAAAGAGAGAGGCTTACACCAGATGGTCCCTAAAGACTGAGCCAATTCTAAGACTGTGATTTTATGCCGAAAAGAGACAAAAATTGCTGAATTTAAGATTTGCTTGCTTTTGTTTCTCTTGCCATTCTCTTAAAGTAAGAATTAGCTCTATCTGGCCAAAAGTCTGGGGCTGGGTTGGAAGAAGGAGGAGGGGGAGAAAATGAGTAAGAGCAGAGACAGAGGTTTTTAATCACCTACAAACTGGACAACCACTACCCGAAAAGCTAGAATTGCATATGTTAGTGACGATGTTTTCTTAGCATCAGCAACTGGAGACATTGTGTAATCAAAGTTAAAAATATTTTCCGTCTGAAGACAGATAGGCCCATCCACTCAACTTGCAAGGATTCAAAGCAGGGAAAAGTAGTACAAAATGAATTTAGGGCAACCTGACCTTTTTCTGCCTTCCTAATATGTTCTTTATTTAGGAAAAATGTTATCTTTGTCATAAGGACAGCCTTGATATGTTAATAGATTTATTCTTTTAAATTATTTTTTATAGCTTTCTTGAGATGTATTTCCAATACTGTGATATTCACCCATGTAAACTTTATGGTTCAATGGTCTTTAGTACATTCCCTAAGTTGTGAGCCCATCACTACAATCTAATTTTAGAACATTTTCATCACCACCCCCTACACCCCCAGTACTTATTACCAATCAGTCCATATTTCCTGCTTCACCTAGCCCCTGGTCACCACTAATCTACTTTCTATCTCTATGGATTTTGCCTTTTCTGGACATTTCACATATATAAAATTCTACAATATCTGATGTTTTTTGACTAACTTCTTCCCCTTGGCATGTTTTTGAGGTTTATCTATTCTGTAGCATGTATCAGTACCTCATTCCTTTTCGTGGCCAAATAATATTCCATTGTATGGATATACCACATTTTGCATATCTATTCATCAATTTATGGATAGTTTGTTTCCACCTTTTGGCTATTATGAATAGTGCTGCTATGAATATTTGCATACAGGTTTTTGTGTGTGGATATATGTTTTCATTTCTCTGGATATAGGAGTGGTATTGCTGGCTCATATGGTAACTATGTTTAGATTTTGAGAAACTGCCAAACTTGCACAGTGGCTGCAGTAAGTGCATTCTTCTTCTTTTTTTTTTTTTTTTTTTTTTTAACAGCTTTGTTGATATACAAAAAACTGCATGTATTTAATGTATACAATTTGATGACTCTAATAGGTATACTCTTAAGTCATATTGTAAATGGCACTAAGTTTTGTCTTTAGCAATCCCAGCATTCAATTCCTTCAACCTCTTTCTCCACTCAGTAACCTGTTGTCTCCACATTTAGGACTCTACTGTGTTTTTTGCCTCTTTTGGTCAATTCTTACTCTAAGAAAAAAAATTTTTGGTGAATTTATTTGACTTGAAGTATGCATGATCAGGATTTATGTGTAACCTCTGTCAGAACTATTTGCATTTTAAAGGGAAAGAAAGTAAGTTAAAGGAATGAATCTCTAATGCTGGAATTTCAGGTGTCAGGTTCCTGAAGAGGAATACCCTTTTGAGAAAGATTGGAGACTTTTCTGAATAATAAGCTAGTATGCCTGAGAGAACCTGGACTTTGAGTCAAACAAACCTGGGTCAAATCCTAGCTTTTTGTGTAACATCAGTAGGTTAGTTCATTTAATAGAGTTTCAGTTTGCTCATCTGTGCAGTGAAGATAAGAATACCTACTATGTAGGGTTGCTTGAAGGACTAAAAGAGACAATAATGTAAAGCATATAGGTCAATGAATTTGCTCAATAAATAGCAACTACTGAAACCACATAGCAGTAGGTGACCATAGAGGTGCTGACCACCTCTCTCATCAGTTTGGCCCTGTCTGTTCAGGTTGAGTTTTCTACTAGTTCTATCTAGGACTTTTAGAGGTTCACTAACATGCTTCCTGACCCTGTTTTTATGTTAAATGGTTGTCTATCAGTCTTGGGCAACGCTCAGCAAAAAGCATCCCAACACTGTTACACCCTCTTCTCCTAATCCTAGAGTTCTGGGGAGAGCATCCCACAGAACAGTGCTGTTCATTGAACATACATGCAATTGGAAATTTGATGATTTAAATTTTCTAATAGCTTCATTAAAAAAAGTAAAAAAAAAATACCAGGTGAAATTAAATAATACATTTTATTTAACCCAGATATATCTAAAATATTTCAACATATAGTCAGCATAAAAATCAATGAGCTATTTTGCATTCTTTTTTTTTGTGCTAAGGTCTTGAAATTGCAATTTTAAACTTAATGATTTGAATTTTCTAGTAGTCCCATTAAAAAGTAAAAAGAAACAGGTGAAATTAATTTTAGTAATGTATTTGATTTAACCCAAATATATGTAAAATATTTTAACATGTAATGAACATAAAAATTAATGAAATAGTTTACATTCTTCTTACTTTTGTGCTAAGGCTTTTTGAAATCCATTGTGTTTTACGTTTACAGCACATCTTAATTTTGCCTAGCTATACTTCAAGGGTTCAATAGCTACATGGGGCTAGTATTTACCATATTGGATAGCACAGCTGTAGAATGGTGGTTCTGGCATAAATCTTTGTTTTGTTTCTTTTTTGGCATAGTTTTTACACTCTGAGGAAGACACATGGTTGTTCCCTACTCAAACTTGATCTGGTAGTTCTGTAGCAATTGAAATTGGTTCCTGATGGATAGCCACGTTCCAGAATAAAGCATATCTGAGGCATCTTTTTCTGGCAGGGAACTTCCACTGCACCCTGCTAAGGTCACTGATGGAAGCTAGGATGGGGTGATTGCTCTCCACCTTCTTCTCTCTTTTTTACTTCTTTCTTTCCATAACTCTTCATTTTATACTTTGTTTCTCTATCCTTAACAAAATCTGAAATGTTCCCTAAAATAGACTGAGTGGGCCGAAGCAGTCACCTTGTTTTTTTTTTTTTTAGCAAGAACACAATGGAACAAGTATAGAAGACTTCATGGTGTAACAAGAGTTTGCTGGACCCTGCATTTGGAGTTCTGAGGCTTAACACCAACTGCCCCTACGGTAGCATATTATTTTGAGAACACCATTTAACCTCTTGGTCTCAGGTTTCCATGTCCATGGAATGGGTGACTCTAGAGAGCCACTAATCTGACCCCACATTCCGTGGGTCATGAGCCCCAACATGATCCCTGCCAAGGCTGAGGTTCACAGAAGGAAAGCAGGTAGAACATTTATAAAAGGAAATTCTTTTTCATTGTTGTGGCAGTTGTAGTTTATCCTATGAATCCTAGTATCTTTCCTAAACAGTCCTGTAAAACTGCTATGGTGGTGTTAAAGCTACTTTAGTTAATCAAGTTGAATGGGAGAAGGCAAACTGGGAGGGAAAAAAAATAAGTGGAATTAAAAAATTTTTTATTGTTGAAGCAAGCATTCAGCATCCCATTTATAAGGCCAGTTGGAGGCCAGCCCCAGTTTAATCTACCTTGTTGACATTGTGACTGAATGCAAATATTGTTTCCATACTA
Organism: Varecia variegata; assembly: GCA_028533085.1. Lineage (NCBI taxonomy): Eukaryota > Metazoa > Chordata > Mammalia > Primates > Lemuridae > Varecia > Varecia variegata. The sequence goes on from CM052444.1 coordinate 1,061,994, forward strand.
TGCATTTGTGGCTGTTGGGTTGTAGACTGGAAATCTCTTTTGTAATCTAGAAAGCTTTATTGTTGCAGGATTGGAAGTGCAGTGTACCTTTTTGAGTTCATATGGTAGAACCCAGGAAGTTAGGAAAGAGGTTTGGTTTTCCCCTTGGAATGCTGGAGTTACTTGTTGACCATTTGCCTCAGGCGATTTGCTGAAATAATTTGTTTCCCCCCTACCTGTCCCTGGGGCTTCTGGAAACGTAAAGTGAGGATATTTAGAAAGATGTTTCGGCTTCCCTAAGAAAGTGTGGGCAGTAAGCGTGAGAGCAAAGTTTGTGTATTTGGCTTGCTTTGAGACAGGTTGAATCTGCCAGTAGGTCCAAGGAATCAGTTTAAATAGGGGCTTGTCTGGGTAGGGCAGAGAGAGAGAAGGTAGTCAGTGAGTTTTACCCGAGGACTTTAGGTGATTTGAAACTTACAGTGTTGTCACTGTAAGAGAATGCTGCTTATAATTACCCTTGTTAATAGAATTGAAACTTTGCATTTATTTTTTGTCCTAACAAAGACAGACTCTCAGAGATTGTAATGATGAGCTGGGCCCACATCCGTGGATAGGAGGGTGTAGATGTTGATTCCATTCTCTCGGATTTGCATGCAGGGGCTCTGGGGCCATGCACCCTGCTTACATTAACAAACATTTAAAAACAAAGAGCAGACAACACAGCACAGCTCTCCTTTGTGCGGCCTCCTTGCTGGGGTGCCTGTAATCCCCAACCCCTTGCGGGGAAACGCCTCGGAGGGTGCGGGTGGGCGGTGAGGCTGCGCACAGCACGGGGCATAAAGGCTGGAGAAGTAACCGCATCGTGCGAGGAATAAATTAAAGTAGCTTGTCCTGAGGCCCATACAGGGGGAAAGGAGAAAAGAAAACCACCGCCAGAACAAAAAAACGCCCAGAGATGAGACAGCATGTTCGCCTAGACCAGGTAGAAAAGAGAAATCCAAGTCGTGTGGAGGGAGTTTAAGGAGATGCATCACAAAATGAAACTTTTGGAACTAAGACACAGCGGAGCAGCCGGTGCCGGGCAGCGTGGCCTTGGGCTGGGACGAGAGGTCTCTTTCAGGCCAGGGTGATGATGCTGGGCGCTGGGCCCTGTGGGCGTGGGATCCGGCTGCAGGAGCCCGCACGATTGTCCTTGCAGAGGAGGGGGCGCGGGGAGGCCCCTTCGCAAATCCGCTGACTTAACCGCGGGGCAGCGCAGAGGGCACGCGGGGGAGCGCCCGCCGCCCGGCACCGCGTGGCACCCGGGCCTCCCCTGCGCCCCGCGCCCCGCGCCCCGCACCCCGCGCCCCGCGCCCCGCACCCCGCGCTCTGCACCCTGCGCCCCGCGCCCGCTCCGGAGAGCGCGGCCCGGCCTCGAGTCACCCGCGCAGGCCACGCGGCGCCGGCCGCGAAGTCAAGTGTCCTCGGCGCGGGGCTGGCTTGTGTTTCCATCGTGTCCCTTTGCCTCGCCTGGGGTGCGTGGTCCCCCACGGGCGCTGCGCTCCTGGCCGCGGCCCGGGCTGCTGCTCTCCCCGCAGCTCCCCTGTCTCGGCTGACCTCAGGGTAGTCGGGGGGGGGGGGGGGGGGCGGGAACCGCCGCCCCGCAGGGAGCCATACTTCCTTTATTAAGCCCCTCTCGGCGTGGGTTGGGACTGTCACCATCGGAGCCGCAGAGGCGCGGTGCGCGGGCCGCCCCAGGGAGCCGGGCCCAGGGGCTGCTCCCCGCGGGGCTGTGCCCGGGGCCCGCGGGAGCCGCGAGCTCCGGTGCACCGGGCCGCGCCGCGCACACGCCGGCGGAGCTGGTTTTGCATGCGGGAGTGAGATTCGCAAGGCCGCGTGTGAGCGCGCGTGTGTGCGTGTGTGTGCGGGCTCACACGCACGCATGTTAATCTGCAGCTCGTTTCTTAGTCGGCCCTGTGTCGTTTCAGCTGTTCCAGAAATATTCCGGCTGTTGCTTTATGGTAATGAAATGAATTAAATAATGCAATCCGGAGTTACCGCAGAAACACTCCCGTCTTCTCTCTCTCGGCCCTTACAAGGGAGCGCGTCATCTTCCCCTGGGGAGATTTTTAGCCCAAAGAACCTTGATGTGCTTTAAACAGCACCGACACTTGTTTTCCTTGAGCTTGGTCTGATTTCTTTAACACTTGAAGAAGGTCTGGGGCCTTCAAACATACCTACTTGCTTAGATGGCGGCTTTTGTCTCACAGGAATGTAGAAAGGGTCCCCAAGCTGCCTTATTTTGGGTTCTTCAGAAAATAGAGAATTAATTCTAGTCTTTGCCCCTCCCCTGCCCATGTCCGCATAGCTGCTCCCCTCCCCCACCCAGCCTGCTGGAGCCGAGGCAGGAAGGGGCTGTCACCATGCACATGCCTGAGCCTTACTGCTTTATTTTTCTTCTTAGAAAGTTACACTAGGAAAGATGTTCTTGATGTGTGATTATTATTCTTAAATGGATTCTTGTGCTGTCCTATTCTTGCTCTGCTGCAGCCTTGCAGGACAAGCCCCAGTTCCCAGGGCAGACCCTCCAGAAACTTTCTACTCCATGACTGTGGGAGAGCTAGGAGTCAGGAAGGTTGAATTCCCCCGTTACTTTGAAAATCTAGGCATTAATTCCCTCCATCAATTTCCACCAGCCCAGTCTCCGATCCCCCAGCTGGAGAACCGGGCCCACTACTGGTTTCACAGGATGAGTTTCCCAGCCTTAGTGACTCTGGGGGAGAGGAGGAAGGGTTATTGTGTAGGTTCAGAGTTCACATGTTACTTCTGACTGTTACAGATGTTGTAGCTAAAATCTAAGACCAGCAGTAATCGTACCAGCAATGGTGATAATAAAGAATGGAGATAATTGCTTCCCTCTGCTCCTGATTGGGTCACCCCCTCTCCTACTCATTTACGGTCCTGACTCTTCTCTTTCTAGGCCGGGATGTTTCGGTGACTTCCTAGCAGGCTTATACCGGTGCTAAGGAGAGAAACAACTCCTCAGTGGCTTCCATCTGGGCATGGCTATGCAAAGACTGGTTGTCTTGTCAAGATCCCGAGGAATGTATCTTCTCCTCACCTATAATGTCGCCTCCTGAATGTTGCCCTTCGTAAGTGGAGGCTCTAGAAGCTTAATTGTTTTTCAGGAAGTCTCACCAAATAGTTTTGAACATCTTCTGTTCTGGAGATGTTTGGGAAAACTCTTACCCTCCACGGGTTGAATAGGGAAAAATTTAAAAATGAATCCCCGTCCTGGTTGGGTTTATTTTTTCGTTTTAGAAACACCAGTTAAACATTTTTCTTTTAGACCGTCTGGAGGACGTGATGAGGCTGAAGAATCTGTATTCTATTTTGGTCTGTTCATTGCTTTAGCAAATATTTATGAAACTTCTCCTGTGTGTGAAGTGTTATGAAAGAGACCGAGGAATACAAATGTGTGTGAGTTGTGGCCCCTACCCTCAAGGAGCTTCTAGCCCAATAAGGGGTCATGGTCACACTCCCTGAGCCCTGTGTCCGTGACAGGACTGTGTTCCTTAGAGCCCGGGTGCAGCTGGAAAGGTCATTGTGAACCAGAGTTCACTGCCACCTTGAGTGATGCGTGCAGAAGCATGCTTTCTTTGAATCAAAGAGTTCTAGTTTTTTATTTGGCCTGAGAAATGTTTTTGTTTGAGTCCGTGCATGTTTGGCCTTCTTGCCTTTCCTTCCACCCCCTGTAACCCCTTTCATTTCCTTTCTGCCAACTCCTTTTCACTCTCTTTTGTTCCTTTCCTCCTCTCCACTGGAGCCCACTCACCCCTCCCCGCCCCCCACCCCCAAATTGCTATTTGCCAAACTTGTGACCTGAGACCACTTGGCATTTCCCTGGGACAGCTGAAATTTACCACCCGCTGAATAGGCATTCTGTGACATTTGCTCACCTGGGCAGCTTAAGCTACCTGGTCTGCTTCTGCCTTGAAGGAGTGCTGAGAGGAAGTGTGAACTTTACCTCTGTGCTCCAGGGTTCTTGCTAGCAGGGAGACGAACACAGTGAAGCTTTCTGGAACCTGGAATTAATTTTTATCACGGTGCAAGTATATAGTTATATATATTCATGCATACATTTATTACGTATTCAGTAAGTGCATGTAGACGATTTGTGCATTGTCTGCCATTCTCTAGTCATTTTTTTTAACAAATTAAATTTTCATGGTTAGCTTCATCTTTCACATTCGTACCCTCCCTTGCCATAGCTGCCCCCTCTCTTCTTCCTCTTCCTTCCTGCTGCTGGAAGACACTGGGTTAACGTAATGCTCTTTGAGGCCTGGTGCCACTAGACCGCCTGTCTCCTTGAGGTTTATGATACTCAGGGTGATGGCTTTCTCACTGTGGCCTTCCCAGCCCTTCTGCTGGTAAGGGAATAGCTGCTTGTCTCTTTGGATCAAACTGGTTTAGGAGCTTGTTCAGTCCAGTTACGGGGACAGGCCAGCCCTGGAGGCTTCTCTGGGTCTTGGAACACACGCACAGTCGGTCTGTCCTGGCCGTCAGCTGAGGAAAGGAAACAGGCAGCGTATATACGGTTAAGCTGTGACTTTATACTTGTGTCCCCTGAGTGATTTCAAGGCAAGGGTGCTCTGGGCCCCAGGCTGGGCGGGGAACGGTGGCGGATCATCCCGGAATGAGGCTGAGCAGAAAGTGTCAGCAGAAGTGATGTCTCCTACTTTCCTGGGGCACCCAGAATTCTTCTGTCCATACGTAATCATAGTTAATGCATATAAAAAGCACTTATTAGGTACACAGCTACTATTATTACTGCAGTTTTTAAGATGAGCCAACAGGCACAGAGAGCTTAATGGACCTCCCTAAAGTCACACAGCTAATGAGAGGCTGAGTTGGAACAGATTTTATTCAGTAAGTTTTACTATATGTAGTTTCTTTTTTTTTTTTTCCTTACAAAAATATTCATTCCCATCAAGCAACAGCCCTTCAAATTGTGATTCTTCCAAGAAAATTAGGTGGGAATACTACTCGGTTGTTTAAATAACAAATTGTTTGGCTCTACTTATTTCTGGTCCTGTTTCTCACGTACAGAAATTTAATTTTCCCTTGGCTATGGTAGGCTGCAAAACGTAAGAGGATACATCTAAGACTCACCTTGGGCTTCTTTCCTGATTTCCATTAGGCCTCTGCCTGTTTTCTTTTTAGAATCCACCTGATTTCTTTTAGGCAACGAGTGTGACTTTCACGGGTGGTCTAAAGCTTGACCACCCCTGTAGTCTATGGCACCTTTTCTGGTTCCTTCTCAGAAGCCTGGCATTTTGACAGGCAGGTAAAGCAGGGTGACGTGTCCTCGCACACCCTCCTGGGCCCGCTGTCCTTGTCATACCACCCCCCTGGGATCTCACATGGTGCAAATGGAGGCTTCCCTGGTGGGACCTGAGTCACGTCTCTCCAGTTACGGAGCCACTCTGGGCAGAAGGGCACATCCAGCAGCTCCTCTTTTTGAGAAGTGGGTGTTGTCAGTTTCGAGGGGGGACTATCCTGAGGAGCGGTGGTGGCCCCTAGAGCAGCCTGGTACGTGGGACCTGGGTGACTGTGAAGCTATGCTGGTGACACTTGCAGGACCTTTTGCCTTCACCCCAGATGTTGGAAAGGAAAAAAAAATAGAATTCAAGGCAGCCTGTGTTTAATTTTATTGAGAAAACAATATTGATAATATTAACAGTGATATTATTATCAATATTATTAAGAAGACCTTAGTAAAGAAATTTTACAAAAGAAAGAGGAAATAAATTCACCAGTTCACCTTTAATTGTATTGTCCTAGCTCAACATCTATTTTCAGTTCTTCATTTTCCCCGTGTTTATATTTTCTTCTTGTTATTTTCCTTATAGCTGTATGAATTTTCCATTTCTTGGGGATGATTATGTACTCGGGGATAAAATTCTCTTTTATTTCTCAACAGAACTTGTTACTAATATGTATCTTATTTATTTTACTTATCTCATTTCAAAAAGGAATTCAAGAAGATTACCAAGAGGTGTGAGTGATACAAAGAGATTTACTGAATAAATGAGTAAATTAGAAGAAAAAATTCAGGTAGGGCAATCAAATAAAATGCAAGGGAATGTTAGTATGTAAAATTGCATTCATAAGATCCTTTCTCATTGTGAACTTCTCAGGCCTTTTGCTAGTAAGGGAATAGCTACTTGTCTCTCTGGATCAAACCAGTCTAGGACCACATTCACTCTATATCGTAGAGAGGTTGGCTACAGATTTGACTTTGTGCTTCCTAGTAGCAAGAGCAAAAAAGGGAAATAGGAGCAGTTTCAAACTGTAAAGTATTTTGAATTGGAAATGAATCAATTGTTTAAGAGGAAGACAAATTATTTTTTTTTCCTAGTACTGGGCCCTAGGCAAAATTTCTTCCATAGTTCCAAATAAGAAGATGTTAGTGATAAAATGGGCATTGTCCTCAACAACGTGATAAAATATTATATTACATGTTTCACTATTGCCCTTTACATATAACCTCTCCACAGCACTCACCAGATTTTATTATAATTATTGGTTTATTATCTAATTCTCTTATTACACTTTGAATTTTTTGAAAATAATGATCAGGATTTAAATGCCCAGCACTTAGTAGATACTCAGTATTTTTTGAATTGAAACAGTGTTTTATATGCTTATCCAAAAGGGAAAAGTTTCATTTCTCAAGGCTTATTGAGTACTTGCTATTCTTGACTCTGAAATAAAAGGAGGGATAAAGCAAAAGTTCTGTCTTTGAGGAGCTTATGGTCTACTGGGAGTAAACACGTATTAATAGACACATTGTACTCCAGCTGGATAAGTGCTATATAATAGAAGTGTGAACATTCTATCATTTGCGAAAATGAAGCATAAGATTGCTGAACATACACTTTCAATACTGCTAGCTTCTCCCTTTGGAATTTGGGGTTTGAATCCTTAAGGGGAGAGGAGAAAAACTGGAATGATTGAACATTTGAGAGTTTTCTGAGAGACAGGCAATTGTCTTGTAGATTTGCTTTTTCACTTTTATTTTCTTTTAGGGAAGAGTGTCCCATGCCTAGGCTCAGGAACCCAACCTCTCTGACCTTCAGGTCACAGGGCGAGAGGGGGTGGGGCCCCTCTTTTTGTCTTCTCCTGACTTGACCTGGCAGCCTCAGCTGGGAGACACTGCCGGTCCATTTTTCATGGGCATCCGTAGTTGTGGCCGGCACTGTGGTCCCTGGGGCTAGTTTACAGAGGACACACGGGTCCTGAGACCAGGAGGGACGGTCCCTGGGACACACGTGTAAAACGAAGAGTGCAAGGAGCAAGGAGCCACCACAACTGGTTTTATCCTGTTATTAATTTTTAGATTTTCATTACTACACTTACCAGAGAGAATTTTTACTTTCTTATTTTCCTTTCTTCCTCCTTTCCTCTCTTCCTTCCTTCCATTTAAAAGGCGTTTACCAGGTGCATTTACCTGGGAGGCAAGATAGGATCCTGTCCTCAAATTGCTCACCTTTGGGAGAAAACGAAGGAGGTTTAGGGCAGCTCTTGATCAAGCAGTGTAGCACTTAGCCCACAAGGTGCTCTCAAAGAAAGTAGCCCGGAAGACCAATCCTGTTCTTCGTAAGATTGTAAGTTTCCCCTTGCAGATGGCAAACTCCTAGTGGGCCATGCTTTGTTCGTCTTTGCATACCTAGCACAGAGCTTGGTATATACATTTGATGCTCAAGAAGTGTTAGTTGAAGGAAGGAAGGAAAGAAGCGAGGGAGGGAAGGAGGCAAGAAGTAACAGATAATTCATCTAAATCTACTTTGGACTTATTTGTATTTTTAGAGTGAACATCTTAAGAAATTATTTCTAAAAGGCCAGGTGCACCTATAGTCCCAGCTACTCTGGAGGCTGAGACAGGAGAACCACTTAAGCCCAGGAGTTTGAGGCCAACCTGGATAACATAGCAAGACCCTGTCTCTAAAACAAAGAAATTATTTCCAAAATTAGTGCTGTCTGCTTTAAGGGTACTAGTTTGTACTAGTTTGTGATGTTTCAAGGAATGAGAAGACAGGATGGAAATACCTCTTGGATCTGGTGGATCACTCCAATTAAGCACTCTGAGAGCGAGGTTTCTGGTTAAAATCGACATTATTGAATGGGGGAAAGTTCTTGAATAGCTTTTCTGTTTTCTGAGTTATGATCTTGGACTTTGGGGTTATGAAGGATGAGAGGGGTGTCACGGAGTAGGTGGAGGTGAGGTCGGTGGAAAGTGTGCGAGCGAGGACACAGGAGAACTGTGTAAAGACAAAGGATCATTAGATTTGGGAAGTTGGCTGGACACCACCTTACAGCGGCAGAAGCAGAGGGAGGGGCAGCTGCTGCCTTAATCCAGGCCTCAGGTTCTAGCACCTTCTTTTTATGCCTGTCCACAAATTGACCTGTCTTTTCCCATCTGCAAAGTGTCCTTTTTCTCTTTTCCCTTTCCCAAGAGTGAAACTAACTTTGTTTGCTCAGACTGACTTTTTGCCCAATTTTCTTCCCATCAGATCAATAGAAATGCTAGAAAAGGATTCCTCCATCTAATAAATAAATAACTAAAACCAAGAAGTTGAAAGTGGGAATTTGTTCTTTTTTTTTTTTTAAGGTAAAAGAAGTTGTAGAACCCAAGGCAAGGGAAATAATTGAAGAGGACTCTCTCTCTCAGCACACTCCACACTCCTCCCCCCACCCCCTTCCAAGGTTATTATGTGTAATTTAAACCTCTCCCTGGGGAGGAGTAAAGGAAGAATTGTCCCCACCTTCTTCCATTCCCCTCCTCCCTCAGTGAAAATTCCTGGTCTGGGTCTGTGATATCTCAAACCTGGCTGTCACTTTTCAGGGTCACTCCCAGGGGACACCCTTCCCCCAATCCCAGGGCAGTTCTAATGTTTCTGAGTCAGGAGTGGTAAGAAGCACAGTTTTCCCTATAAACTGTCCTCCTTATCAGTCCCATTCAGCGTTGGGGTCTGTATTTGCTTTAGCGGTTTTGCTGTGTAGCCTTCTCCTGGGGGTTGAAGGGTCTTAGGCAAGGAATGTCGCTGTAGGCTTTGAGGAGGGTAGTTGGGTGTCGAGGACCAGAACATTTAAATACAAATGTCCTGAAGATCTCCTTTGGCTTGGTTTGGAGACCACTAGAACCAGTTCCTTTCCCTGATTCTTTTCTGTGGCTGTTCTGCTTTCTGGCTCAGCAGAACCACAATCTGTTAAGATTTCTTATTTATGCTCTTCTTAGTTGCCAAGACTCTCACCCTAAGTTGGGCATCTTGGCAGCTAATAATAATGTATATCTAGCTAAGACACTTTTAGCATTTTGGTTTGTACATTTTTTTCTTTATATCCTGTGCTCATGTGTAGTTGTTTCTTAAATAAGCACCCTTTCCTTTGTGTGATTAACAAACAAAATAAATTTCAGTATAGAGTCTCAATTCTGTAGAACATCCATTGAATAAGTAGTGCTTATACACATTCATTCAGATATTTAACAAATGGCTTTTTCCAGGGGTTCTAAGTAAAAGAGAGAGAAGGGCAACTTGGGAACCTGACAGTACAATTTCTGATGTACACAGAGAAGATACATGCTGTACTTCACACCCTCGGAAATTATAGCATTTTTTTCGTACGTTCAAAAAACCCTAAATAAAGGCGTTCACTGTCATCCTACTAGCAAATCTACATGTCTTATGTTTAGGGGTTTATGTTGGTGGACTCATTGCTCTCGTTGTATTCAGACAGATAGGAATAAGAAGAGTACAGGGTGTGTGTTATGTGCAGAAGACACATGTGTACGCATTTCATTGCTGTGCTAGAGGAAACTGCTCATGCGTAAAAATGTTGACGTTATCCCCGTTGCAAGAACAAGCATCAAACACGGTGCTAGGCACGTGGTGAGTGCTCAGAAAATGCATGTCTTTCCCTTTTCATTTCCAAGGCAAAATGCATACATCTAAGCCCATTTGGAGCAGCATGATGATGCAGGAGAACAATTACCGGCCTGTTCTACTGCTGAGTTGATAGGTAACGAGGACCACCTCACTCAGGACAGTTTCTGGTCTGTAACATGGGTACTAATTACACTCATCATCTGGGCCCTGTCCCCCTCTAGGGAGGTTGTGAATCTCCAGTGAGACAGGGGTGTAAAATGCTTTGTAAACTATAAAGCACAGTGCAACGTTAAAATTTCTTTGTTAACCTACCTACACTGTCACAACTGCTTATATTGTAAAATCAAAGCAAGAGAAAGACGTCACAGACTGGCAGGCACGCGGAGGGCTGATTTAGAACATGGCGTAGATCCTGTTGAACACAGAGTTGGTGGCACATACAGCAAACATGGAGCTGGGGATCCCATGAGGGTTGAAGGGAGAGGTGTGATTGAGAGTTAGGTGATGGCGAGGCGAGACCATTATTCACAGAGGAAACTTGAAAATAGAGGCTGCCTGCCCACGGAGGGAACTGTGGCAACCGTCCACCAGGGTGTTACATGGAGAGTGAAACTTGAACATCAGCCTCACACCCAGCTTCAGTAACAGCTCGGAGTTGTCATGATGGAGCGCGTAACGAGGCAGATAAGGGAGGTAGCAGGTCCATGCCTGGGCTGAACAGCACAGTGCACTGTGGGGGGCTGGGGGTGGGTCCTGTGTGTGTCCCTGCGTTCCCTGGTTTCACTTACCTGGGCCACGGGGGGCTGCAGCTCCTGCTGTAGCTTCACGTAGGGTGTGCTGCTGTCTCTCACTTTTGCATGGATGTGGTCCTAGAAATGTGGGTCTGATTCTGGTAATGCGTATCCTATATTTAAATATAGTCCTTACCTTCGTGGAAGCAATGAGGGGATGCAAAGGATGCTGGGGGGGGTATTGTGGAAAGTGGTGACTTGGGTACGTTGCTTGCATACTTGGGGTTTTGGGTATCTCATCTCCAAGCAAAGGGGTTAGAGAGGAATGATTAGTAAGATCCCTTTCTAGCACTCCCTTTTGTAGGGTGCGGAGGCCTTTTTGTCGTGTGAATACTCACCCGCATTTTATCTGCCTGTTTGTTGTTGTTAGCTGATGATCTCTGTGTGTCAGGCACACTATTCCAAGAGGAAAGTTGATGCTCCTGTTCCTAGGAATGCAGAACGAGAAGTTTTACAGACACAGATTCAATTCCTAACCCCAGTGTCTCAGAACATTAATGAACGGTCATCTTGTTGACCCACCTCTCTGCCTTTCTTCTTCGCATAGTGTTTTGGTGAAGTTGAGGCACAGGCAAACACAGCACTCTGATGTGCAGCAGTCACATACGGCCTCGGGGAACAGCTGCGCGTCCGCCCCCCAGGGGGTGTTCTCGGGAGAGGTGGCGGAGAGGTGGCGAGACCAGGTGCCAGGTGTTGCAGTGGATGCCCCTCCCCCACTCCCTTCCGACTCTCCTGTCCAGTCACTTCCGTCCACGTCTTGTAGGCAGGACGAGGGGAGAGAGCCCTGGGGATGCAGGGACACCTCGTCACCTTTGATCCTCCCTGTTGGGGAGGACACCTGATTTCTTTTGGAATTGAAATCCAGAGTCTGAGGCAAAGACCCAAGGCTGGAGGCCAGACAGAAAGTGACTGGCTGCTAGCAGACACCAGGTGATTGACCTTCCTGGGAGCCGAGGAACCTCCCGTCCAGGTGTGGTCCGAGAGGTTCACGGAGTGAAAGGCAGTCTGATGAGTGAGTGAGGTGCACGTGCCTGTGGAGTACAATAGAAAAATCAATAGCAAGTGGAGGTGAAAGAGTTTTAGCTAGGTTTTATTGAGCACAAGGAAGACAAACTGGCTTTTGCAGTGGTTTCAACTCCGTGTTAATGGTGCTTTTTAAAAAGTACAGTGCGGGATTTGGGGGGCGGGCGGGGAACCACACGGTAAAAGTTGTCCGCTGGTGTATGCAACTGCACACACACACACACACACACACACACACACACACACGGATGAGGAAAAGGACCAATAGACTCAGGACTAGGTGGTTTTTTGATTTTGAAGCATACGACGACGTGTGCTATAACTTTATATGCATCTATGTATCTTTTATTCTGGACTTGCAGAAAGCAGTGAGTTTGATCTGTTTGTTCCTACCCACCCTGGTTCCTTTTTCCTTCCCTTTGCTCTCTACAAGTCTACTGTGGCTTTATTAGGAATTCCCTTTGGTGTAGGGGGAAAAAAATAAGAGAGAGAGGGCGAGAGGCTGGAGGGGGAAGAAACAAAACTGGCTCTTGGCTGGCTGCCCCTGTGAGTGCTGCCCTGCCCGGGGCCCTCTGCGTTCTTAAGCTCGGCCCCCAGCCCCCACCATGCCCCCTTTTTTCCTAACGGGCCCGGGGAGGCTGTTTCTACCCTCCTAACCCCCTTTTTTTCCTTCCCGTTGTTTGAAGCGGATCTTCTCTCTCTGTCTTTCCTTGAGGCTGGAGCGGCGGGAGCAGAGAGACTTTCTCCGGGCCGGCCTCCCCTCTGCTCCCCGGCCCCCGCCCTGACGAAGGGTTCATCCAAAGTTCGAACCCAGACTCTGAACAAAGTGGCGCAGACCTTTTCCTGACTCCTCACCCTTTGTCCTCATCACTCAGTGACAGACAGGAATCAAATGCTGAGGACCCAGCCAGGGGAGGGACAGTGGGGGAGGGGGGAGAAAAGTTCCCATTAACTCTGGGCCCGTCCCAGCCGGGGAGGGAGGAGGGGGACGGCCCAGAGAGCATTTTTGTTTAAGTTTCCCCAGGCACACGCTGAGCTTTCCCGAGTTGTGTGCAGATGGTGTCATCTGGTTTCTGTTGGAGGAGAGGACGGTAGGGGATGATCGGGAAGGAGCAGGGGTTGGGACGCCGGGGAGAGAAGAAACCAGAAAATGATCCCTGTGGTGCTTCCTCCTGACGCCGTTCCGATCCTACTGTGAGAAAACAAGTTCTCTGGGCTCTAGGTGTTCACCTCTTGGAGGTGGATTACACTTTTCTGGACACCAGAGGACCACAGGGCAAACTGCTCCTTGCAGAGCGCTAAGTGGCCCCCTGGTGCCCGGGAAAGAGACCCTTTGCCTCCGAAAGGTGAGTTGTCTATTGCCAGAGAGTGGAGTGTTGGCTGGACGCCCGCCCATCCAGCCCCCTGCGTCCCTGGGGTATCTAGGGTGGAGGGGACGTCATCCACCTGTCCCCACGAGGAAGGGGGCTGACGGACACCTTTCTGATGCCTGTTCCTGGGATTGAACTGCTGCGGGGGAGGGAAAGAGACTTTCCCACGGTCTTACAGTGAGCCAGGGACTGAGGTCGAATTAGGTTTCTACTCCTGTTGCAGCACTTTTGTTTTTCAGAGAAAAATAAGCATCTTAGTGCTCACGTGGAGCCTCATGTAAAAAGGCGATCGGAGAAATGAATACCTGGGATGAATACCTGGGACGGCTCTGACTGGGGGAGAGGCCCCCAGGACACTTCGGGTGGCAGAGGGCTCCTCGCCTGCCCGTGGGCTCAGTGTGCTCCCGGGCGCTGGGCTCGCTCGCGTGCACTGCTTGCCTCACCCTCCTGCCCACGGTTCCCAATCGCCGTCCGTCCCCCCACCCCCCTACCCTCCACCCCCCCCAGGTAAACAAGCTGTGAGTGGGAAGTGAATAATGGGGCCTAAATGGGTGAGGAGGAAGTTAAAGGGAGAGTTGCTGTTTTTGCTGATCCTTAATGAGGACGACAGTGTGAAACCCTGCTTTGCATTGTGACCAGAAAGACAGATGTGTGTTGCCTTTTCCTCCCCTAAATCTTCACAATCGTATGGGACTATCTGTGACTTTTGAGAACAGTTGCTTTCACCTAGCCCTTAGCGGTTGGGACGATTAAAGGAATTTGGAGTTTGGTCTGTTGGGGTGAAGAAAGAATTCATCGACGGAATTATTAAAAAACCATAAGCCAAATAAAGAACAAAATAGGCTCTTTGCAGGGATGATGCTGAGGATTTGTGATAGTAAAACAAATCTTTGAATACGTTATTGTAATTCTGGACATTTATTGAAGTTTTATATGTTATTGATTGTACAGAGGAGCAGTTCCCCAACCTTTTTGGCACCAGGGACTGGTTTCAATGAAGACAGTTTTTCCATGGACTGGAGCTAGGGGGGTGGGGTGTCGAGGGTGGGTGGGTGTGGAGCTCAGGCAGGTGTGGAGGTCGGGTGGCCAAGTGGGGCCCGTTTCCTAACGGGTTTGGGACCGCAGGTATAGAGCCTTTCCTATATGTTTATCTGTGTTATCTCGTTTAATCCGTACAACAATCCTAATGGTGGGAATTGTTATTACTTAACAAGTGAGGAAACTGAGGCACAGAATGATAGAAATAACTTGCCTATGGTCAGTTTAGTAAATAGTTTCTTATCATGGGAAATACAGTACATTTTCAATGAAATATTTTCATAAAATGGCTCTGTTCACAAAGAATTTTGAAATCAAGGGAAAACCTTCTTCATTAGGATCCTGGATAACTTGGAATCTGAATCATTTCAGGCTAAATTGAATGAAAACTTACCTTTTCACACATGGAAAAAGGAACTTTGTAATTATATTCACGTAAGTGGTGTTCATGTGAATGTTTAGCCTACTTAAGAGAGTAAACTTTTCAGTACTAGCAGCAGTATTTGCATACAATAAATGTTTTAATTACTAATGATCCTTGCCAACTAATTAAAAAGTGTGTCTGTCATGGTGCTGCTTTCTTGGCAGCACTTTTATTGACGATGATTTTTTTGTGCATATTTGAATAATACAATGACATTTCTTTTTCAGTGTTTCCTAACCTGGGCTTTTTGTGGCAGAACATTCTGTTAGCAGACTGGTGCAGGTTTTCCTGTCCTGCAAGTAGAGAGCCCCGTGCCCTACCATGAACCTGAGAGTGACTGACTTGGTGACAGTGTCTACATCTTAACCTGGTGCTCTTGCATTTTCTTGGATTCTCGTTTCTTGTGAGACTGTAAAGGCATTTGCAAAATTGGGGCTTTCTGTGAACAGGGGTGCTGTGCTTTTGCAGTTCGATGCAGTCTAGACTTTCCACCTCCCCTGTGGCACTTTTGGCAAGTTGACAGGTATAATTGATGAGTTATTCTAAGAATGTGATTCCTGAGTAACTCTAGAGTGGAGTGACTGTGTGTCTGAGCAGCTAATGTGGCTGGGGGGAAAGGCAGATGAAGGGGTGGGGGTTGGGAAGCTGGAGGGAGATGGGGAGGAGGGTCTTTGTTCAAACGCAGTTATGTTCTAAGTCTGCAGTTTTGAGCGTAGGCGACAGGGATCCTAGCATGCAAGGCCCTCTTAGGGCTCCTGGTTTGAGTAGGAGAGTCCAGGTGAGGCTCTTCTAGCCCATCCCAGCGTGTGTCCTAGGAGAGAGAGGAAATAGAAACACTTAGCTCTGACTTGTAAACTGTCATGCCAGCCGTTTTGGTTGAGTTTATGGGAATTCACAAAGCAGCTTCTGTGGCTTCAAATTTGCCTAGTTGCCCAGTTGGCCAAAGTTACCATCATCCCTGGCTGGCTGTTTAATTCTTAAGAGTCTGCAAAGTGGATGGTGTGTGGAGAAAGGAAAGGGGAAGTTGAGGCCACAGTTGCGATCGATCGTCATTTCTCGTTGTCATTGAGGATGAGCAGGGTCTGCGGGTGCCGGCACGGGCTGCAGAGACTCTGGCCAGAGTCCAGCCTGGTTCAGGGGGAGTGAGAGGAAACAGGCGTGCTGGCGTTGGCATGCCACCCCCTCACCGTGAATTGGAAAGTGCTGCAGAATCTGTGACCACAGCCGGCCCACCCGGTGTCAGGGCTTATTGCTCCCCTGGCTTTGCATTCTGTCCCTTGGGAATCCTCTGACCCTCCTGAGTGGAGTCCCTGTGGCTTCCTGCCACACAGCAGTCCCAGCCCTGGCCTTGCGGACCATGCGGGCTGCCCCCTGGGTTTTCTGCCACAAGCCCTCAGTTGTGACAGGTCCCTTTCTCGCTTGCCCCACAGTGGGGAACTGGTACTTTCCTAGACTCTGTGGCACACAGCCCTTAGATTCTTTTAAACCCCAGCCTACCTGTTTATATACCCAGACACCGTCATATTATTGGATTTTGACTGCCAGTGCACTATTGTGTAGCACTTGGTCTATTTTTCAAATGTTAGGTGGACCCCAGATGCCGAGGTGACTTCAGAAGAATTAAGCTACGCCTCCAAAAGGTTGGAAACATTCTATCTACCCCCAAACTCTCTCCCCTTTTCCCTGATGGGAGGAATGAATCAGATAGGAAGACATGGGTGTTAATTTCAGCTTCATTGGTTGCCAGCTGCATAACCCAGGGCAAATTACTGAAGTTCTGTGAGGCTTTGTTGTGTTTAGTTTTCATCTGTAAAAACGTGGGTATTTGGCTTACCTGTAAAATTCGTTGAGGGGGCTGGAAAAATAATGAAATGATGGCCAGAACTTTGCAAAAAATGTTGCTAAGTTTCTTCTTGCCTTTCTAGCTTTTACCGGGTTGAAAACACGCCATCGTTTGCTTCCTGTAGAGGATAAAGTGCCTTGTGCTTTGGGGACCAAGGTGCTTTTCACACATAATGCAGGCACTTATTGTTAGTATCTCAGTTTCTTCCCCGGCTCTGCATGGCTGTTCTGAGAATCTCTCGCTCCCCAGAGGTTCAGATCCTGATTCTCAGAGTTCATTCATGCCTGTGAGCTTCGTACCTTTAAGGTGAGGCTGATGTTTTCTTCCTTTGGGAGAAGCTTCACTTTTCCCACTCTACCTTTCCTTTCAGCTGTCATTCCGGGTTGATGTTTCTTGGTAGGCCCTCCTGGGAATTAATAGCATAGTGTGATTATTATGATAACTTAATTTCTAGAGCACTTTATTAATTTCACATCCCTTTCCCATTTCATCTCACATCAAAGGTGACATTATCCCCATTTTAGAGATAAGGAAGTTGAGTCTCTGTAAAGAAACGATTTAAATCCTACTCTGCTTCCAGCTTGCCGTGGAAAGATCACTCAGAAGCACGAGATGAAACACAGAATGTTAAAGCTGCAACAGAGACTTTAGAGATCATTTAGTCTAGCACTGAGAAAACAAGAGATACTTTAAATATAAATAGAAACATTTTTCTTTTCCACTGCCACATTAAAAAAGTGAAAAGAGACAGGTGACGTTAACTTTGATAAAATATATTCTAATATATCCAAAATAGTATTTTAACATGTAATCAGTATAAAAATTATTAGTGGGAGATCTTATATATTCTTTTTTGTACCAAGTCTTCAAAATTTGGTGTGTCTTTTATACAGCATCTCAGTTTAGAGCAGCCACATTTCAAGTGCTCCGTGGCCACCTGTGGCTAGTGGCCACCTTATCGAACAGTGCAGATATAGTTCAAGTGTTTAATTTTATAGACACTGAGGCCCAGAACTATTATTAACTGTAATAATAAGTGGTAGAAATGAAACAAGTCTCCCTTCAGAGCCCTTGGCATCATGCTGTCTTCACCTAAATGTCTTCAATGTGGAGACAAAAGAACCTGGTTTCTGTTCATAATTTTACGTAATCCTTCTTACAGTCTGTAGTCGGGGCTTGGAGTGGCTCTCACTGTTCACAGACTAAGACAGTGCCGTGTCTGTCCCCAAACTTACATTGTACTCTTTCCAGTAGCAGAGGGAGCTTTCTGCTTCCTAAGAGTGTACTTGCTGTAGGGGAAATGGCATTTCTGCTTTGCAGAGTTCCCATTACTGGAATGGCGTCATTGTTGTTCAGAACACGCCTTGCATAACCCTGTGGATTTGGGCAAGATTCTCCCTTAAAATCCCTGGAAACCGTGAGCAGAGCCCTTGGCACATTGCTGTGGGAGCCAAGTGGGCAGTGCCAGGAGGGCAGTCTTCAGTAATGGACCCACGGCGGCAAGCTGGCTGTGGAGCAGTTGAGGATGACGTGAATGATGGCTCTTCAAGCGAAGACTGAGCAGCCTTAATGGAAAACAAGGTCAGTCACCTGGCTGGAATACAGCTGTGGGAGCCTTCTTTCCAAGGAGAAGAGGAGCCATTTATTAATCCCCACTTTTGGCATGTTATATATGATTCATTTGCTCATTGTCACCACCCAGCTCAGCTTTGCTTTTAGCAGGTGATCTCCAAACTGATATGATCGTTGTATATTTACTGGCTTCAAGAAACTGCCAGTGGGAGATCTTAAATAAGATCTGGGGATGATGGTTATGGTTATGATTATTGACAGCCATTCTTATAAACATCATTATTGTTTAGTGTTAATCAACAGTCATCTGAAAGGTGCTCTAAAGAACGCAGAATTAGACCCTGTCTTTGTAAATGGGCTCATAAGAAAAGAATGACAGAAAGAGACATTCCGCCTGGGCTAGGTAGGAAAAAGTACATTCTAGGGAAATAGAACTGAGAAAATAGTTCCAAAGATTATGATTATTAGAGCTTTGGTGGAGTCCAGTGTGGTACCCTGAACACAGATTAGAAAAATGGACAGTAGAATTTCCTAGTAAAAGGCTGGGTGCGGTGGTGGCTCACACCTGTAATCCTAGCACTCTGGGAGGCCAGTGCAGGAGGATCGCTTGAGGTCAGGAGTTCGAGACCAGCGTAGGCAACAACGAGACCCCATCTCTACTGAAAATAGAAGAAATTAGCTGGGCAACTACAAACAGAAACAAAAAAATTAGCCGGGCATGGTGGCGCATGCCTGTAGTCCCAGCTACTCGGGAGGCTGAGGCAGGAGGATCACTTGAGCTCAGGAGTTTGAGGTTGCTGTGAGCTAGGCTGACGCCACGGCACTCACTCTAGCCCAGGCAACAGAGTTGAGACTCTGTGTCAAAAAAAAAAAAAAAAAAAATTCCTAGTAAAAGAAAGTTGTTATTGCAGTCCAGTTTTAATATTAGAGTGAGTTATAAGGAACAACTACAAGGCAAAAGTTGGACACATGTTTCGGTTTGTTTTATTGGCATTGGCATACAGGTTCTTTTTTTTTTTTTTGGCTTCTCAACTTTGAACTTTAATGCATTAATAAATCAAATATCCTTAACAACTAAAGTAGCCCCTGAAATGTTTTCTGTGCGGAAAGGTCACCCTGAAGAGCATTAAGAACTCACATTGACATATAAATCCAGGTTTGAATCCTTGCAAAATCACATGGTAAAATTGGGCCTCATTTCCTGCATGATAAAAATGCCCATTCTCTGAGAGGGTGCAGGATCTTTTCAGTTCTCAGTTCATCGTAGTCCCCCCTTGCACACACATCTCTCATTTACCTTTACATGCCTGGTCCTTATAAAGGCAATTGCAACCTCAACTCATGTGTCTACAGCAGTGGTTTTAACCCAGGGTGATTTGCCCTCCAGGAGCCATTTTGCAATGTCTGGGGACATTATTGGTTGTTATATGCAGGCTCATTTTTACGACATTTTAGTGTGTACTGTTTGCATTGTTAAATGACTTTGAATATTACCAGGGTCATTATTATAGACCTGCCCATGGCAGGGGAGTTTATCGGATCTAGTGGAAAGACTACCTGTTTGTGGGACGGAAGCTTCTGTTTCGTTCATCCCGATTTTAGATGCAACATTTAACTTTCCAGGTTCAGTTTTCGTATGTATAAAATAGGGATAATAATGGTATTACAGTATATTAAGAACTCAGACATTATAATATTATTTCTACCACTATTAGTCCATTCTAATTTTGTTTCCGCACTCATCTCTGAGCTTTTTTACTTCTTATGTTGCTCAGTTTTTCTAAAATAAAAAAAAAAAAAAATTATCTGGGAAGAGCCCGGAGCTCAGAGAACTTTAGTATCTGGCTGAGGCCACTCGGCAAATAAGTGGTCCAGCTGCAGCGTGGGACTCAGTGCTGACTTGAATCAGGCATTTGTATGTGCCTGCACACGGCCTTCAGTTGGGGTGACGTCCTGGGCATTCAGCGAAGGCATGTTCCAGGATCCAGGCTTTAAGATAAGAGTTCTAGGCCGGGCGCGGTGGCTCACGCCTGTAATCCTAGCACTCTGGGAGGCTGATGCGGGCAGATCGTTTGAGCTCAGGAGTTCGAGACTAGCCTGAGCAAGAGCGAGACCCCGTCTCTACTAAAAATAGAAAGAAATTATATGGACAGCTAAAAATATATATAGAAAAATTAGCTGGGCATGGTGGCGCATGCCTGTAGTCCCAGCTTCTGGGGAGGCTGAGGCAGGAGGATTGCTTGATCCCAGGAGTTTGAGGTTGCTGTGAGCTAGGCTGACGCCACGGCACTCACTCTAGCCCAGGCAAAAGAGTGAGACTCTGTCTCAAGGAAAAAAAAAAAAGAGTTCTTGTTTGGCTTTGTTTTGTTTTATAAATTGCCCAATGGTATAACATTTCCTTTGAGAGATGGTTATTCAGGTAAAAAGTCTGAAAACGTTTTAAAAGTCTGCTTTAAGTCATGTCTACTTCTTTATGTATACAATACCAGTTATCTCACTCCTTCAGCTAGAGTGGGTTTATGCAGCCCCTGAGGGCCATTTAGGAAGAACCTCCTCCTTGTGTTTTGGGAAATACACAGAGTTGTTGGCTCTCTCACTGGAAGGGTGGGCATCTCATCTTCCTGGAAGGGAGATGGTGACAGCAGTGTTGCTGGTTGGAAAACACAATATAGTTCTTTGAAGAGGTAGAACAATGTAGCTTTGTCAGAATGACGGTATCATAATGAGCTTTTTGGGGTGCAGAGATAATTTTCTACCACACTTCCAAATTTGTTGGCCAAAGAGCAAGAATTTCTCAAATCTCTGTATGACCTTAAAAGGTACGCCCATCTCGATGTCCCTACCTATGACAATGCTAAATTTGTTGCCTTGAAGCCAGGACCTGGTGTGTACTTTTCCTCCACAAATCCCTTAAACTTCTTCCACCTTGTAAGACATTACCTTTAAGAATGGACTGTTCATGGCCTTTGTTTTGGGGTCTTGCAGCCATGTTATGAATGTTATCCCATAGGAGAGCTTGTAGTTTATAACTGTGGGCCTTCAACAAAGCCTTGGTCTTTTAAGAAATGTTTGTTAATTGCTGCCATACATTTCTGCAGGTTTCCTAATTCCTGGGTTTCTGGTTTTGTTTGTGTCTTAGACCATTTATGTTGCTATAACAGAATACCACGGACTGGGTAATTTTTTTTTTTTCCATGATCTATTTTTATTTTTATTTATTTTTTATTTTATTTATTTATTTATTTTTAATTTTTTTTTTGTTTCAGCTTATTATGGGGGTACAAAAGTTCTGGTTAAATATATTGCCCATGCCCCTCCCATCCCCACGAGTCTGAGCTTCAAGCGTGTCCATACAGACTGGGTAATTTGCAAAGAAGGTTATTCTGCTCATAGTTCTGGAGGCCGGGAAGTCCAAGAGCGTGGCGTGGCAGCATCTCCTGAGAGCTTTCCTGTTGCTTCATGACGTGGCAGAAGGGCAAGAGCAAAAGAGCCGGAGAGAGCTCGCTTCCATGACAACAAACTCACTCCCACGACAGCAGCGTTAATCCGCTCCCATCCATTCATGAGGGCAGAGGGATTAAGTTTCTAACATGTGAACTTCTAGGGGACACATTCAAATTGTAGCTGGCGATGAGAATAAACATTCTTTTCCACTTCTAATTCTTTTCCCTTTCCCCTTCCTTTCTTCCCCTCCTTTCCTAGAGGGCAGTGGAGATCAGAGCTGGAGAATTTCAGATGGGAATCAGGTGGAGACAAAAGCACGTTGTGGAGGGACTAAGTCATTGCCTGCCTTTGTCATATGTCTCATGGCTTGTTTTTGTATCTCTTCCCTCCAAGCCGTGTGGACGGAGACTTATGAACGCTCTTAGAGCTAGAGGAGACGCTTGTTGGAGGTGACCTAGTCCAGTTCCCAGAGTTTTCTGATGAGCAAACTCGTGGCCATTAATATTTTGTTGGATGACTGGAGCCCTCAGTATGTGATGAAGTCCTGGAAAAACCTGATTACATTTGGTTTGGTCACTGGTTCTTATTCTTTCTGGGCAACAAGCTCCACCCTTCCAACACTCTGCCTTTTTTTTTTTTTTTTTTTTAGTCCTTTTTAACTTTCTGAAGGGCTACGTGGGCAGCCACATTTTTCATAAAGAGCCTCATACCTGGAATAGCTTGACATTTGTGTAGTACTTTGCAGTGTACCACACATTTCATTTATATTATCAGATTTGACCTTTTGAACCACCTGGAGGTGGGCAGGAGTGGTATCATTATCCCCCTTGTACATAAAAGGAAACAGAGGCTCAATTGCCCCAGGTTATTCGACAGGTATGTGGTTGAGCTTGAATTTGAATCCTGGTTTGTTTGGCTCCAGTCTGTGTGTCCTGACCCACCCCACCCTGCTCATAGACATACTTCTATTGCTGTTTTCTTTATACCAGACCCCATTTTCTATCTCTTTTTCTTCCTGATTTTTAGCAAAGAAGAGTGTTTCTGCCAGTAGCCTTATCAGTTTGATTTCTTGTTCCCCTTTTCATTCTCTCCCTGTAGATCTCGTGTCTGACACCACTCTTAACTTTGCTCCCGTCTGAAACCAGTATGAACTCCAGTTCTCCCTCAATTGTGTAATTCTTTCCTCATAGATCCTAAGCTTGACCCACGGTCTCCTTCTACTGTCTGGCCACCCCCCACCCCTTTTGTTTCTCTTCTCTTTCTTCAGGCAAGTCTGCAACTGCTGGGCAAATCTTTAGCTTGTTATTTTTTTACAGTATTCCCATGTGAATATTTTGTCAGTGGCCTCTTCTTAATTTCAGTCCTTTCTGCGGAAGGGTTAATAGTTCAAACCCATCATTTTTCTTTTGAGGGTTGAGACTTACAAAAGCTGCCTGGAGTGGGACTGTCCCTTAGAGTGGGGGAGGGGGCACCGGCAGGGGTGGGGGCAACTGGGAATGGAGTTTGGATGCCTGGTGATGGTGGGGACGCTTGTCTCATTTCTTGCCCTGTTATATAATAGAAACGCGTAGGGAAGCTCAGACTAAATGGGTCACACCCTTGTTAGAGCTTACTTAACTGCTGGAGTTAAAACTGGAAATACATCTTGGCGTCTGTTCCTTTTTTATTTCATTTTTCCTATTGGTTTGCTAAGCAAACAGCAGGCTTTGTACAATTCCCCTCCCCTGTTTTTTTTTCTTTTCTTAAAAAGCTTCTGTGGTCTTTTGAAAGAAGCCAACAAAAGTTGAAGCCAGTGTGTCTGCAGCTCCGACCTCATGAGCAGTTCTTTCCTGAAGCAGATTTTAATTCACAGCTGCCAGTGTAGGGGCAATGCTGAGACCCAAGTCATCCCGGCAATCTGAAGCACCTCTCCCAAGGTTGAGAACTTTAAATCTAGTGTTCTTATTTCCTACATCTCAATTTAGTTTGGACTGACAATTTTAAGTATAATAATGGAAAAGTTTGGATAGGACACATGAATTAGGCCTGTCCTAAAAAATCCAAGATGTGCCGCTGTTAAGGTTAGACTAAAATAACGAAAATATTAAGGACCTAACGTATTCTACTGCTTTTTAACTAAAGTCTGCCTGCGTTCCCCCTCTTGCCACAAAAGGCAAACAGGGCTCTTAGCACTTTTCCATTGCTGAGGCACCACCGTGCTATTTAAACACAGTGCAGCTTAACTGGGTAAAGCTCTGGGCTAGTAAACACATGATTAGGGGTTAATCCCTTGTGGGCCTGTTAGTTTACCGTGTGCATTGGCTACAGACTCCATCCCTAAGGCTGTCTAGCCATCCCAGACTTGTTCCCTTCAGGTCACGTGACCAAGGCCGATCCAGCGACTGGAGTGATCCAAACAGCTCACTTGTAATAGGCCAGGGTTATCATCTTCATACCTGAAGAATGGCTCACCTTTCATAAAAATTCGAGATCCCTGTAACCTCAGAATGGCAGACAAGAGGTGAATTTAACCCATCGGCTGTTTCTGAAATTAACCAGATTTACAATTCAATAGCAACTGTCTTTAGCGTCCAGGAGCTAAGAAAACTTCTATGAGTATGATAAAACAAGAAGGAGAGAGGAGAAAGGTAACTGTAGTTCTTTCTGAGATTTCTTAGAGGGGTCGTCCCAGGAAGGCTCATTCACTTTCAGGTAAGCCCGTTGTCAAGGTGATGGGGATTTTACTACATTCCATGGGAAAAGCGGAAAAAGAACCTACGGTGGAGGGGTTGGCGCCTCACTTTAGTGGAGAAGCATGCACGTTTCTTTTCTAGAGGGGGTGGGAAGGAAGGAGTACACAGACTTCAGCTTAAGCTGTGGGAGCAGGGTCTTCGGTCCTTTGGAACAGGTATGGCCTTGCATCTTACCTGGCTCCCCGTACAAGCCCGTCTTCCAATCCCTGCCATTTGCCTCGCTTTGAGCTTTCAAGGTATTTTACTTTGTTCCAGGCAAGATTAAATGGGTTGAAATGTTGCAGTTGGATACTCCCAAGATGAGAGCCCTTGGCCTGTGGGATTAACTTTCCAGAGAGCCATTCTGGAGAGGCTTGAGAGCACCTCTGCAAGGGACGTTGGGACACTGCCCTCCTCTTCAGACGGACGGTGGAACCACCTCCTTCCCAGACCCTGGCTGAGAGCAGTGACCAGCTCCCACTCGGCCACATGCTCCCAGGGTGGTGATCCAGCCCTGTGACTTCAGGAAGGTTAATCCTCAGTGTTAATCCGTTTAGGTAAAGCTGTTCAAAGGTAATCTGTTTAGCCTCCCCTTTGCAGTTCTTCTTCTGCCAGAGGAGAGGGAGTTCAAGTCTTCTTTCCAGGACTCCTGCGTTTTGGCAGAGCCTGCACTGTGGCCTTGGGAGAAAAGCTGCCTAACCAGTTCTTGGCCCTCGTTAGTTAAAACCCTGGTTGTTCACGGTGCACATAGGTACCGTGGAGAGAAACAAAGCTGGAGAGGGTGACAAAGGTTTGCTGAAATTGCTGCTGGAGGCCCCACCCTCCAGACACCCCCCTACCCCCAGCTGGGTTTCAGTTTCTGCCTTGGTTATTGCCACTTGCTCTTGATCCTTTTTTTTTTTGATTTTGGTCTCTGCTTTTGCACTCAAGGAAACTGCTCCACAAGGATTGTTTTAGTGGGTTTTTAATTTTTTTTAATGTTCTTGTTTACTTAAATTGCCTGAACAAGGGTTTGGCCGTATGGGAAGGGTTCGTGCCTTTACCGTACTCACAGGCACCCGCTTAGACACACTGCTGACCCACGGACACAAAGCTTCTGTACCCCCACACGCACCCCGCACCCCACCCCTGCCAGCCTCCCCTCAGCTCCTGGCCGGCTGTGGCTATGTCTCCACCTCCTTCCCACCCCCTCCCCCAAAGCCCCAAACAGACCGAAAAAAAAAAGGCAGCGAAATTGCTTGCTTGCACGAAAGGGCTCTTGCCTTTGAGGGGAGCCCTCCAGGCACCTAATTTCTCTTAGATTTCTTTCTGTCCTCAGAGGTCCCCAAAGGTACTTGTAGAATGTTTGCCGTTAAACGGTTGTAAATTAGGGGCTGAGTGTATGAAGCGTTAATGAAGGCTGCAATTGGAACCATTCCACGTCCCTGGCTGGCAGGTTTGCCGTCCAAGAAGTCGCTTGCTGGAGGCCTGAGTTCCTGAGTGTCGGGTTTCAGCTCTCCTTTCTTCTTTTTTCATCTTTTCTTCTGCAGCTGTTTTTTCACCCTTCTTTGCTTATCATCCATCTCTTTCCTTCCTTCCTCCAAACCCACTCCACCTATACCCCTGTGGACTTTTCTAAAAGCAACCACGAGGAGCAGAGTGGGAATAATGGGGCTAGAGAAGCAATATTTCTTTTTTTTTCCTGCAGAAATTTTTTCTTCTATTTTTCTTTTTTTGTGTTTGCTTCATTTCTTTCCCTTTAAGTCAAGGTCAAATTGATGCTTGCAAAAGAAAGGAATTTTGAATAACTGCCTGAGTTCAACAAAGTGCAGAGAGAAATTTCAGGTCTGTCCCATGTATTAAAAGGTAAAATTAGAGCAGAGTAAGGCAACTTTGTCCAGGAGGGCCTGGCCAGAGGTAGCTAGGGGACCGTCACAGTGCTGATATATTTAACCTGGCTAAGGAGTAGTCTTCACTTTAAACAACTCCATTATGTGAAAATAGGGATCCGTAAAAGTAGATACAAAAAGATTCATGCATTTGCAAAAGAAGTCCTCGCGTAAGTCTATGTAACATGTGTTTTTAAGCTGCAGTGTGTAAGCCCTGCAAGGTGCTGGGCTCTTTTTAGATAACAGACTTCTGGGTTTGTTTAAGGTGTGATTACCTTTACCAAAAATCCATTTCTATGCAAATAGAATATTTGTAACAAATTGTGTGAACACCTGCATATTCTCCTTCCCTGGGTTTGATAGTGTTTCCTAGAGACCTCTACTTTAGACATTTTGAGTTTTAAGTCTGGTGTGCTTTTCAGTTTAGTAACTATGAATTGTACCTATGAAATAACAACAAATAATAATTTTAACCATGCACTGTTTGCCAGACATAGTGCAAGACACTTTATACATTATTTCTGTAATCATTCCTGTTTTAGAAATGAGGAAACTAAGGTTTACAGAGGTTATATAAGTTGTTTTAGACCACACTCTGTTTAGTTGCTTTCCTTTGTGCCCACCTGTGTTTCATCATAACTGTACAGGGGTCCCATGACTCTGAGAGGTTTACAATCTGAAGTCCCTTCCAGCCTCATATTCATTCATTTGTGCATTCAGCAGTTGCCTACTGTGTGCCGGGATGCCCTGCCGTTCAGGCCAGCACTCGGTGATGACCGCTGGTCACAGGATCTGGTGATGGAGGCTTAACAAATCCAGATTGGACATGGCCTTTTATTCTGTCCTGTGAGGCGTGGCTTATGCTATCCACTTACTACGGTGGCATCTATATGTAATAAATAACTTATCAAAATAGTCATAAAGGACTTGGCAGACAAAATGAACTATGGGAGAAGACTGCATTACATTTTTTTTTTTTTTTGAGACAGAGTCTCACTCTGTTGCCCGGGCTAGAGTGAGTGCCGTGGTGTCAGCCTAGCTCACAGCAACCTCAAACTCCTGGGCTTAAGCGATCCTCCTGCCTCAGCCTCCCG
Source organism: Varecia variegata (assembly GCA_028533085.1). Lineage (NCBI taxonomy): Eukaryota > Metazoa > Chordata > Mammalia > Primates > Lemuridae > Varecia > Varecia variegata. The sequence goes on from CM052444.1 coordinate 1,089,080, forward strand.
AGTAGCTGGGACTACAGGCATGCGCCACCATGCCCAGCTAATTTTTTCTATATATATTTTTAGTTGGCCAGATCATCTTTTTCTATTTTTAGTAGAGACGGGGTCTCGCTCTTGCTCAGGCTGGTCTCGAACTCCTGAGCTCAAACAATCCGCCCGCCTCGGCCTCCCAGAGTGCTAGGATTACAGGCGTGAGCCACCGCGCCCGGATTGCATTACATTTTAATAGGAAGAATTCTTAGTAATAAGTCGGAAATGCATCTTAGTGTAGAGCTGAGTTGAGGCTCTCCCTAAGACCTCCTCCTATCAGGCACTGATTTTCTTTTGGCTTTTGAAATACTGCATTTTTAGACAAGCTATATTCAAAATTTCTCACTCTGTTTCCCAAGTAAATAATGAAACAAAAATAAAGAATGGAAAAAGAAAAGACAAACATCTTCCTTTATTCCGCAGAAGCATGGTACGTTCTATGTATCGAGCGCTGTGTTCCAGGTGGAGAAGACACCAGTGATCACCCCATAGCCCCGGGGACTTGGGCTCTGGTGTGGGGTGGACAGGGAAGCAGCCCTAGTCCCGTGTACTAAATGCTGTGATGGGGACGTGGAATGTCTAGGAGGGCACCTCACCGGCTTGGTGACAGCGAGGTGGTCACAGAAGTTTCTTCTGCAGAGAGCACACCAGGTGAGGGGGTGGGGTGTTAAGGGGCAGAGGGGAGCAGAGTGGCAGAAGAACATTTTTGTTAAAATGCTTTTTTTGTTTTGACGAAGTACGGCTTTTTGTCCTCTACAATTCTATGGCAGAACTTCCAGGACTGTAATAGGGGTTCAGGTGTTCTAAAGCAGATGCACACACCTTCCAGCAGGGGTGGCCTCCTGAGTTTCACCTCTGTCGGACTGCTGTGGAGGAGGCACTTTTGTGGGGAGAACAGGGGCCTTTTATGGAGGGGCCTTGGGTCCCCAACTCTGCTCATGACTTTGACTCTGCTTTCTGAGAAGGAATAACACAGTCCCGGTAATTCAAACTCCGGTGTTTAAAAGGTTCGGTGATTGGTGACACCGTCCCTTAAAAAACAGCTGAACAAGCCTATAAATAATATAACTGTTAACACACATGTATAGCGAATTTAAATGTGCAGAGTACAGGGTTTATATACTCATGCTGGGGGGATGATTTAGCCAGTTTAAAGAAACAAACTTTTAAAACGATTTATAAAGTGAATAGCACCCATTTGCCTACCAATTCCAGTTTACACTCTGTTCTCCAAAGCAGGTCTGGTGGTGCTTCTTTGTGGAAACAGTTTATTCGCAGTTAGTGTTTATGTCTCATAAAGTTTTGAGATTTTATTTTTCACTAGAATTCTTTGAACTCAGACATTTTTGGTAATTCATGCCTTCTCTCCACGTTCCCTATGGGTAGATTTTATTGTAGCTGCACTCTTGTTTTTTTATAACAACAATATGTATATTAATAATAGTGAACAGGAGCAAGGGTGTGGGTAGGGTAAGAATAATCCCTTTCAGCTTTAAAGGATTTTAAAAAAATCATTACTCAAGAGTTAACAATGTTTTGTATATATTTAAAACAACTTTCGTCTTTCAGTCCCTCTTATAAATGGATTTTGTGATAAATCTATGATATCTGGTAATCTGATGTATGTTTACATATGGTCTGTCTTTCCTGCTAGAATATAAACTCCACGATAGCAGGGACTTCCATAGAAGCATGGTACGTCCTATGTATCGAGCACTCTGTTCCAGGTGGAGAAGACACCAGTGATCACCCCATAGCCCCGGGGACTTGGGCTCTGGTGTAGGGTGGACAGGGAAGCAGCCCTAGTCCTGTGTACTAAATGCTGTGATGGGGACGTGGACAGAGTGTCACGGGAATGTTTAGGAGGGCACCTTGCCAGCTTGGTGACAGTAAGGTGTTCTTTCCCTAGCAGCTAGAACAGTCCCTGCTACATGGTGAGAATTTCATATTTATTTAATGAGTGAATGAAGCAGTTAATTCTCTATTTGTGTGTGGAAACTTAGGATATTTTCAAATTTTATAAGACACAAACATTAACACGACCTTATATTAATATATAACAATTTTTTTTGATGAGAGAGGAATTTCAGAATCTTGTAGTCCTTTATTTGCAGAGGATGGCGTAAGTAACTGTGCTGTGAGGTAGTGGGGAAGTATATAATATTTCAAAGTGACGTTGGAATGGGGACTGTGGATGGGGAAGGATGCAAGAGTGTCACTAAAGAGCACGTCTGCAGGACACCAGGCTGAGTGCACAGCCTGGGGGAAGGCTTGGAGTCACACGCTCTGCATGGCCAGAACTAGGGTCATGACAGGGATAAGTAGATTGAGGTCAGATTATGCCAAACTAAAAACTTAATCTTGGAGGCAGTGGGGGAGCTGTTGAAAATCCGAAGACAGGGGGAGGGAAGAGGATAAGAGGTAGGTATCAAGATCAGATTTGTGATTTGAGATAATTTTGGTGCCTCTGAAGAGGATGGATCAAAGTGGGGGGAGTGAGATTGGGAAAAAAGTGAGCTAGAAAGTGAGAGATGATGTGGTAGAGTGGGATGAATGAGTGAAAAACAGCTGTTTTTGAGATTAAATTAAAAAGATATGCTAATGGTGAGGAGATTGGAGGGAGAAGGAAGAGTTGCTGTTAACACCAAGATTTCTAGTTTGAAAGTCCTGAATACAAATGCCTTAAAGGACGTCAAGATTATCAGAGGCTGGAGAGAGCTGCGTGGAGGGCTAGGAGGAAGAGCGAAGGAGTGAGATTTTGAGTAGCTTGTTGGACAGGGGACAGTCTAGGAGGCAGTTAGAAATATAGGTCTGGAGCTCCAGAGAGAAAGGTCAGGGCTAGAGATATACTTTTGGGTGAAATCAGCATGTAAATGGCAGTTGATGTCGGAAGAAGCAATGAGATGATCCAAAAAGTGTCTGTACAGAATAGAAGAGGACCAGGGCACCCTGAGAAGGTCAAATATGCAAGGTGGGTCGTGGAGAGAGTACGCAAAGGATTATCAGAGAGGCAGGAGAGAGGTCTGGAGGGAGCGGCATCTTAAAAGCCAAGGTGAGTTTGAGAACTGCAGGTTCATCGGCATCATTCAATGCCACAACCTTCCTCTGGGCCCTTCTACTTCTGTCTTAACGAACATTGTGTTACGTTTGTCTGTTTCCCATGAGTCTGTGGGCTCCGTGAAAGCAGGGGTAAATGTGTTTCATCTTTGTGCCCAGGCCAGGGATGGCTAATGGCTTCATCTGATGTGTCAGGTCTGAGTCCTCCTAGAAGAGTGCCTGAATCCATGCGCCATTTCTGACACGGATTCAGGACCAGGGGCCGGTGGCAACCTGCCGTGTGTTTGCCATCTCTGCATTGGGCACTTGTTCATTCATTATTCAGCAGATATTTATTGAGGACCCAGCATGTGCCAGGTACTGTGCCAGGTGCTTAATAAATGTTTATTGAATAAATGTTGAATGGTTAAAGGCTTGCAACGTCTTCTGTAAGGAATGGGACAGGACCTGACTGGGGGTGAGCATCCTTTGAGAGCCCAGCCGAGGGCAGCCTCGGTGCTGTGTGCCTCAGTTAATACTGTCCTGCACCTTTGCAAGGTGTTCTGGTTAACACAAAGTCCTGTTAACAGATGTTCATGATTTTACTAAAAATACTTTTCACTTTTATAAGTATTTATTAGTGTACACTTGCACCTCACTTGATCTTTGCATGAATCCAGCAAGAGAGATAGGTCATAGGTTGTTCTCTCTCTGTTGGACAGATGAGGTAATAGAGATATTTATTACTTAAATGATTAACAAAGCGAAGATTGAGCCAGGATTGGAACCCTGGTCTGACTCCCAGTTCAAGCTTTTGCGATGATGGCTCAGGGATTGGCATCTCTAATCCCAAAATAGGGCTGAGCTGTTCTGGCAGCCAGTGCACCCGGGCACTTCATTATTCCGAGGGCTTTTCCCACGGGACACGGTGGGCCATGGCAGCACTTTGGGTGGTAGAAGGTTGGTAGGAGGAGGAGAAGAAATGATTGACTTTCAGCGGCTTCATGGGCTCCCGATTCACGATTCTTTCTCTGTAGCTAATTTTTGTTAAGTGTAGGAATTCCAGGAATCTCTTAGGAATTGGGGAGACCGCTCTCTCCTGAAATATAAAACATCTGCGCTTAGTCTCTTTGGAGCTCCACTGTCTAGGGGAAAAACAGGGGAAAAGAGCTGATATAAAACAGACATTGTTTCAAACAATAAATCTCCCTTTACTCATTAATGAGAAAATAAATTTAGGGCCAGAGGTGTCAGACTTTTCAGGGTGCTTCTCTTAACACTGATTTCTGTTTTTCTTTTTTTTCTGAGAGAGTGATAAGTTCAGAACAAGAGGCCAAGTCTCTAAGAACACAAAATTCAGGGTGTTGGTTGGGCACGGCTGCTCCCCTAACCCTAGCGCACGTCAGCACATCAGGCAAATGATTTTTTGTACCAGTACTTTCTTCCTGATAATCGGAGACAAGAACACCTGAGGGGACAGATAGCATGGCAGGACATGTCTCACAACCTAAAAAATGTGTAGGCAAATTTCTGCAATCGCCATTTTCCTGTTCTCACACCCTACTTCTCCTTCTCTTGTAAACGTCCTCCATCCCCTCAAACTCTTTCTCTCCTCAGGCTCCTTGAGGGCTTTCGCCCCTTATTTCTTTGGGTACTCTGATTTTCTAGCCTCTTGAGGAGTCTGGGGACTTTTTGTGCAAACGTGGATTTTATGAAATCACCTGAAACCTTTCTGCTGGGCTTGGCAAGAGCCTTGCAAACGGTGTGGGGAAAGAGGACAGACAAGTTGAGATGCAGAGACTGCCCCTACTGGGTTCATCACCGTCGTCCCGCACCTAAGCCGGTGACGGGCACATAGTAGGCACTCGGCCTCTCTCCACTGAAATGCAGGAGCCAATTCAATGGGGGTGCTGTGAAAGGAGAGTGAGGTTAGACAACTCAAGCATCTTCAACAGGGAAGGGAGCCCCGGGACCCGGGAGCAAAGGCTTCCTGGCGTAGTAGCAGAAGTGATCGGAGAGTCCCCCAGACTGGAACCTGTTGGATCAAGGGTTGGTGCCAGTTCCCGGGTGCCCTGAGTCGAGGGGCCCCGGCCTTCCGCGCCTGCGTGCCTGCTTTTGTTTGCGGGGTGCAGCGTGGCTGCCACCCCTTTGCGTCGCCTGCCCCGGGTCCCCACTAGCCCTCAGCGCAGCGCCAGTGACAGTCTCTGTGCCGCCGAGGGAGACACTGGAGGGACTGGGGTTGCAGGGCAGTGTCAGCTCTGAGCTCGGAGGGTGGTCCACGGCCCCTCCCCTTCTCTCTGAAGCGGGCCGGGGGCTGGGCCCATGCCCTGTGGGAAGCTCCTTGGAGGGGCGTGCACTTGGGCCACGGGGCACCGTGCCACTTAGTCGAGGGGGTCCCTGTTGTGTTCCAGAGAAAATGTGGTGGGGTTAACATAAAAGCAGAGTTTAGCAACCAGGAACCCAGTGGTCTGTAGGGCCTGCTTGCTTAATTGCTGGTGAATTAAGCCTCGAAGGAAGGCACGGGGGAGTGGCCGGGGAGAGCTTTTGTAAGAGGTGAAGGTCCTGGTGGAGTGGTGATGGGATTAGCAGCAATTTGGTGGAAGCAAGCAAGCAGAGTACTGGGGGACGACCAGTGCTCAGTCTGTGCCCGTCCCTGTGTTCTCTGGCTCACCAGGGACCTCAGGCCTGTTGTCCTGAACCGGCACAGGGCTGGCAGGCTGATGCCAGAGTATCTGCACACATTCTGCCAGGGGTGGCACATTTGCATGCTCGCCTCCCCCGAAAGGCCGAGCTGGGAGCTGGGGAAGAAAGAAAAGAGAAAATCAAATTGAATGTTTGACCAGCAGAATGAATCCTGTCTCCAGTCAGGCTGGCTTGCATTTGTCTCGCTTTTTATTTTCTGGACTTTCTCTCACCATAAATCCTTTTTCTTTCCTTTTACCCATTAAAATGTTTTTAATCTCTGTGCCAACACTCTGTCCTTTGGCTGGCTCTGTGTCTGTCCCAGCGCTAGAATCCTGCCCGCTTTCTTTTGGTCACTTGCTTGTCTCCCAGTCCTTCACTGCGATGCGTCTTTCTATCTCAGATTTCTGGATTTCTTGCCTTAAAGTTGGACGGTCACTTGACCCTTCTTGGGGCCTATTTTTCTTTCTAGCTCTGGGCTGTGTTCACGTTTCTGGGTTTCAGATAAAATTATGATTCTTGTGTGCACACAGTCGTTGGGGCTCAGTTCTCTTTTTTGGTCAACTGTTTAGAGAAGTGAGTCTTGCTTAGGAAAAAAGAAAATCGGCTCCCAGGCTGTGCCATCGTAGATCTGCTTCTTTGCTTTGGGGCATGGGAATAAAAATGACTGAGCTCATCCCCTGTGCCCAGAGAATAGCAGAGAGGGTGACACACCGCCAGGAAATGGGGACAAGCCTGCTTTGGGGGGAGGCTGCCTGATTTCTTGGGAGATGGGGAGCCAGGGCCTGCCTGCCCTGTGCCTGGCCTCCCACTAACATTTCTCGCTTCTCACTTTACCTCCAGCAAGAGGAGAGCTGACAGCCTGCAACAATGGCCTCCTTTCTTCTCTCAAGGCCAGTGTTTTGATAGTGTCAGGTTACACCCCAGCCTCCCCTTGGCCCATTTATAAACCTGACACAGGCAACATGATGTAATGTTATTTTTCAGGATCTCAATGAGGGAATTTTTTGCCCCAGGTCAGAAGAATGCTGGTTGATTTTTGCTGCAATGAACCACGGCGTGGTATAATATATGGACTCCTAGTTCAGGAGGGCGGAGGGGGAGGAGGGTGGTGGATTGCTCTGGAATGGGCAGTGAGGAGGAAGGCTTTTTCTGCTTGGACCTTCCACCTCCGGGTGCCTTAGCCGACCCTGTGTTTTTTGGGAAATGCCCTTGTGCAAGACGGCCTAGGAGCTGTCCCTTTCAGTGCTGTCTTGCTGGGGCCTGTTGCCACAGTCCTCATTTCTAGTGTCTTGCTGTTCAGTGGCTGCAGTGGTTGAGACTGATGTAGGAAGTGATCACAGAAAGGAAAGAGGGACATGGGGGACTTCCATGTGCCTGGGCCCCTCTTCTAGGCCTGCAGTCAGCTGCCACTCTGGTAGCCGTGGTCTGCCTTGCGGGGCTGGGACAGGTAGCCGTAGTCTCCCCTGCGGGGCTGGGGGCAGGTCTCCCTGGTCTCCCCTGCGGGGCTGGGGCAGGTTGCCTTGGTCTCCCCTGCTGGGCCAGGGCAGGTAGCCCTGGTCTCCCTTGTGGGGCTGGGGCAGGTTGCCTTGGTCTCTCCTGCTGGGCCAGGGCAGGTAGCCCCGGTCTCCCTTGCGGGGCTGGGGCAGTGCTGCTGGACTCGGCTGCGGGAGTGGAGAGGGCCCCCAAGCCAGGGTTTCTCACGCACCCTCTCTCAGCCAGCTGCCCGTGGCCTTTTTGTGGACAATGCCTATATCTAAAAATTGTGGAACAGTCCCATTTTTGTATTGACATTTGTTTGTTTGGAACCAAAAGGTACATGAGATTCTGTTGTGGAAAGTCACCTGGTGCTCCTCAGGGGCGCTCACCTAGGTGGAGGAAGAGAGGGGGAACGTGATGGGGCTGCCACCTCTGTCCCCGTCCCCCTAGTCCCTCTGCCCTTCTGGGCAGGACTGGGGTCCCATTGTGTCATGAGAGGTCGTAGCACGTCATGGTTAGGAGCACTGGAGATGGAGTCCAACTTGGCTCTCCAATCCTGGCCCTGCTACTAATTGGCTGATTAAGCTTGGGCACGTGATTGTAACTCTCTGCCTCAGTTCCTAATCTGTTAAGTATGAGGGACAACAGCCCTACTTCCCGGGGCCACTGGGCAGATTAGATGAGTGTTTATATCAGTGCATGGCATCGAGGGAACGCCATATGAGAATTTCCTTAAAAAAAATCCTTCCAGAAATATTTTTACAAATTAAAAATATATTTTCTCTTTATAATTTTGTCACTATAAGTGGTAGAATACTATGCACACTGCACCTTGCTTTTATTTATATATAATTTTTATGTGTTTCTTTGCCATGTGTGTTACACTCAAAGATTTAAGTGGCCCACGTTCGAGCCCTATGTTCCAGTTTCTGATCTGCACTGTTTTGCTTCCATCCCTGTAGGCCACCTGAGGCCGTCGCCTGACTATGTATACCAAACACCTTGCTGGACTGTCAGGAAACACATTTTATACCAACCACCCTGAACTTGTCCCCCTTTCTTCCAGGCGCAGGTCACACCCCTTGCTGGCTCAGCCTCTGCACGGGGCCCTCTGCCCCAAGTGCATCCCCACTACCCCGTGCAGCTTGGAAGACTGTTCTTCCTCCTTCACGAACCGGCCCGAGTGTCAGGATGGCTGTAAAGCTGTTCTTCACCTTCCCCGGGCTGCTCCCGTGAGCCCTGTGGTGTGCGTGTGTCGCTGAGCCAGCCCAGCACACTGTGGTGGTGTTCCCAGCCGTGTACGTGGGAGCCCGGGGCTCTCCCTGGTTGCGCACCAGCAGTTAGCACAGTGCCTGCTACATAGCCGGTGCCCTGTGTTCTTAACACATAAATGAGTAAGTACTTTGTGGTGACAGCAGTGTCAATGTCTTTGTCTTGTCTCCATCGCTGGTGAGGGTACCTTGGGGAAGAAACGAAGAAATCAAACTCCACTGCAGTACAGGACCAAGTCCTTAGTTCGAGGTAGGGTTGCTCCAGAGTGTGCTCGCTCTAATAACGCTGGGTTTCCCCGGTGGCTGCAGCCAGCCTGCGTCTTCAGGTCCTCTCTCTTCTCGTGGAACCTACAGTGGAGATCCCAGCAGGCACCCAGAACCCTGGAAGACCTGCCAGGGAAGTGGAACTAGAGCAGGTAAATGCCGTCGGTTCCAAGAGTGAATTCCTAGGGGGTTTCTGGGGCGCGTCTGATGGGGGGGAACCAAGCACAGCCCATTGCTCAGTATCATTCAGGAAGCCGAGTACGATTCTGTTACTGAGTTGGGACTGTCAGTGATCGGGCCTTCGTGTGTGTACATACATGAAAGCAGGGTGGAGACAAATTTAGAGGGTGGGTGTATTTTCAAGACCATTTAGTTCAGCGCCTCTCATTTTACAAGTAAGGAGAGCGAGGCAGAGAGTGGCCAAGTGACTTGACCAAGGACACAGACCTAGTTATGAAAGATAGAGGCGAGGGAGCCAGATCTCAGGGCACCGGTAGTGCTTCCAGAATCTAGCTGTGCTGCCTTCTGAAGTTCAGGTTCACACCACCAGCTCAGCCCATAGTCGCCTCCCTTTTCTTCAGTTGGACCTTTCTTACCTGCTTCCTCTTTCTTTCTCCAGGCTCCCACCCCCACTCCGGCCTCCCCCATTCTCTGTCCCCACACTGACTTGCGGCATTTGCCAAGTTCCCACCTAGATGGTTGATGTTGCCAGCTGGCGGTGGTGGGTGCGCCGTCCCACTTCACTCTGCCTCCGTGTCAACCCTCTGAAATGTGGAAGCGGATCATAAAAAGGCGACTTCCACACCTTTTGCAGATCTAAATTGGACTTTAACACCAGGCACCTGGTAATGCTAAACAGGTTTTCTAGGGCACGGCTGGCTGGCGGCTGAGGCTGGTTTCCCTGGTGGTGTCAGCTGAACTCTCTAAGCGTGTTCAACTCTCTCCTTAATTCTTAGGTAACCAGGACGCTTTGCAACAATGTATTTCTCAGGGAGTCAAAGGAAGTGTATGGACACAGTTTCTACATGTAGTAGCTCATCTCTGAAAATAAGAAAACATGAGTTGGAGCTCGTTTCTTTTTCTTTTATTAACAAGCTGTGGGTCAGCCTGGTCTTGTTGATCACTTTTAATTCCATTTCTGCTTGTGGCTGAGAGAATCTTTCAAACATCCACAAGGAATTTTTTTAAAAAAAACAATTGACTATCTTTTTCTCTAGTTTCAATTTTCTCTTCACTGATAGATATAAAAATAATAAAACAGTGACTTTATTTTTCTAGGGTAATTTTTCCTTCTTTCAGGCAAATAACTGTTCAGATATAATATTCCTGATTTTGTACTGCGGTGATCTCCCCACACGGTAAGTGTTCAAACTCTAGCCTTCTAAATGCTAGGTGCCAAATTGGCCTTCTGGTGATCCATTTGTTTTTTATCCCAGCTTTAGTAACAGCCAACCACGACACCATTGACTGCATGCACAAGGCAGGGATATGAAACAGTCACTAAATGTGGCCAGAGTGACCAGACTGACTTTGTGTGGTTTTTGTTTTGTGGACAAGGATTCTGTTAGTTAGAACAGCATTTAATTGTGCCCACCACAGCGAAATACACCCACGAGACAGTTACAGATGACCTGTCACAAGAGGGGAGGAGGGGGGCAGGGGAGTGTTGCAGGCCTTCCGTGAATGACCAGGACACCCTGCTGACTTGGGGGTTTGGCTTCCCTGGGCTGGAGATGCCTGGGAGTGTCGGAGGTTAAGAGCCAGGAGTCTGGGGAGGCAGAGGTTATTGTGTTTGGTTCCAGGAGGTTATTGTGTTTGGTTCCAGGTGGTCATCATGGAGACCCCTTTCCCTGGTGCCTCCAGAGATGAAACCCCAGGATGTGTGCATGCAGAATGTGGGCATGTGGACCATGGGGCAGGAATGGGAAACAGGTATGGGCCAGGAGGCACACACTGCTGCCATGTGCCCCTGTGTTCCCTCCTGTTCCTTCTCCGGGTTTCCTGCTGCTCTCTCTGCCCCTAGGGCTCACACCCCACCTTTTCCTTACTCCTGCTCCTGCGGTGTGTGGCGGGAAACTCCATGTACTACTCTGTATTAGGGTGTTGGTAGGAAACACCAGGCTAGGCCAAATAATAATAACCTTGCAATTATTTCGTATTATCTTGGGTGTGTGTCCCTTGAGAAATGTATTCCTGGAAGTATACCAGTAAAATGAGTTCCAGTGAGCTGAATCATATTTTATAGCTATTAAAGTTATTAATTTAGGCCGGGCACGGTGGCTCATGCCTGTCATCCTAGCACTCTGGGAGGCCAAGGCAGGTGGATCGCTCGAGGTCAGGAGTTCGAGACCAGCCTGAGCAAGAGCAAGACCCCGTCTGTATTAAAAAATAGAAACAAATTATCTGGCCAACTAAAAATATATACAGAAAAAAAAATTAGCCGGGCATGGTGGCGCATGCCTGTAGTCCCAGCTACTCGGGAGGCTGAGGCAGGAGGATCGCTTAAGCCCAGGAGTTTGAGGTTGCTGTGAGCTAGGCTGACGCCACGGCACTCACTCTAGCCCGGGCAACAGAGTGAGACTCTGTCTCAAAAAAAAAAAATAAATAAAATAATAATAAAGTTATTAATTTAGAAATTTGTTTCTCAAGGATGAAAACCTGACCAAGGCTACCTCAACCTCACACTGAAATTTTCGGGGAAGGTTAAGAGGCATATTTTCTGATCCATTACAAGGTAAAAAACATTTCATGTAACAGAAAAAAAAAAACAGTCCAAAATTGCATTTTCCTGATGCTGACTTGAGAGGGAGCTGCATTTTCTGAGAGTATTCAGTCCTTTTAAATGTAGTAATAATTACTAATATTTATTGATATTTATCATGTGCTAGGCACAGTGCTAAACCCATTGACATAGATCATTTCACATAATCCTCATAATAATCCTGTGAGGAATGGAATATATTTATCCTAATTTACAGATTTTGAGACTGAGGCTCAAGTGAGTTGAGTAATTTGCTCAAGGCCATACAGCTGTTAAGTGGTAGGGCCTGGATTTGAACCCACCTGGAATCTGGCTCCAGAGGTCGTATTTTATTACCTCTTGACTATTTCTTTCCTGTTAGGATAAAATAGCATAACTCCGTCTTAAATATTATTTTAAAAACTCCTTCTATTTAAAAGCGAAAACCCATTGGGCATGTGCTGGTGCCTGTAAATTTTTATTTCCCTTCGAGATTACAACTCAGGCTAATGTCTGTGGCTAGTCAGCTCAGCTGGCTAGAGCTAATGGCACCAAGGTGACGAGGTTCAGCTCCCGCGTGGGTCTGTTAGCTAGGCTGGGTTTCACGGCCACGGAATTAACCCTTCACCCTGCCAGCTGCCTCGCAAATGCGTGTTGTTGATCAGAGAGAATAAGGAGGGGACTGTGGACAAAATGGCGCAAACCACTTGACCAGCCACCCAAGACTACAGATGGTGGTTCACAAATGCGGCCTCTCCAATCTGGGCCTAGATGTTATCGCCATGTTTAATCATTTAAAACAGCATTTCTGAGTGTGCTCAGTGGAGCTAGTGTTTGTTTTACCAGGAGAGGAGGTTGTGTTGTCAAGTTCGTGAGTTTTCTTAACTACAGCTGCTTCTCTGAGCTTCAGCGTGTTAGTGCGTGTTGTGAATCTCCCAGAGGGGTACGTGTGGTGCAGTAGTTAGAATTTTCAGGGTGTATTTGACTGGAGGACCTTCTCCTTAGACTAGGATTTTCAGAAAGACACTTTAGAAAACTCCGCCTTAGAGTGTGTTTGCTCTGTCGTTCCATTTATTTTAAATCCCTGTGGTAGTGGTGGTGTCATTCCACATTGGGGGGCAGTCAGTCATAGTTAGAAGGACCAGTGTTCACGTTCCCCAAACTTCCACATGCGTGGATCTCTGTCAGCAGGTTGTGTCTGTACCTCCAAAGTGCTTCCACACCTCTTGTCTCGTTTTCTCTTTTTTAACCAATTTTTTTTTTTTTTTAAAACCAGGATTCTGTTACTGGCCGTGCATAGCACCCACCCCCAATCAGTGACACTGCGGGGACTGGAACCCAGATCTCTGGGCTCTGACCCGTTTCTCTTTCCAGCAGCCTATGCTGCCTCCCAGTGGACAGAGCATTTGCGGAGAGCAGAGATCTTAAATGCTTGATGATTTTCCAGGAAGGGTTTGCTTGGTGACTGTGAGCATGTCTCTGGCCTGCCGCTGCTCTTGATTTGTAAAGTGGCGTTGCCTTAACTCTCTAAGCAAGACTGAACAACTCCCCTCTCTTCCTCCAGATTAACTGCGTTATTAGCAAACACTTAAAAGCATTCCTTACATGTTCTGGGAGCAGATTCTAAGTTGACGTTCTACAGGGAGAATAATCACGCTGGGAAGCTGATCACCACCAGCCTAACCTTCTTGGAGGCCAGACTGAAGGTTTCCCCGGGGGTGTGAAGTGCACTTGACTCTTGTCAATGTCTGTCTCCTACTCCAGTGCTCACTTTCTCCTTTATTTCTCCAGTGTTCAATTTTGTACAGCTCCAGTGGCAATTTTGGTGATCTGATAATTTGGGAAATAAATGAAAGAGCGGAAGATAAATTTTTCTTTTCTTTTCTTAAAAAAAAATTACACCCAAGTGAGTAATGTTTATGCTCTATTCCTCAGTCATATTTAGATGCTACTCCTGAAGAATAGTAGAGCTGCCAAAATCAGTAGGGTTTTTTTTTTTTTTTTTAACCAAGCTCTGCTTCAGTAATCCTATCATTTGCCTGAAGAATTCATTATAACGAAATAAACACATTAGGAACTCCTTGGTCTTTTACATCTCTAATATTTATGAAGTACTGAGAGGCTCTGAGCCAGCCGGTAAGGACGCGGGCAATTCCCAGGCATCAGTTAAACAGGCATTGGTTGATTTGGATTGCAAAGTCTGGGTGCCCTGTGTAGCCCCCCGTGTGGACTTCAGTTGTTCTTCAGCCACTGCAGAGCTACCTAATTATGAATATTGAAGTATAATGTTCTGGCTTTTAACATAAGGCACTTACCTTTTAATTGGCCATCAGCTTTGTTTTTAGCTCCTATGTCTTTCCACTGGGATTCAAATGAAATGGGGAGATAATCAGCCACTAGGCAGAGAAAAGGGTAAAATGATCACGGGTAATTAAGTGGCAGCGGGGAAATTTAGGGTTAGGCAAGAGAGAGAGACAAAAGAAGGGAACTCACAGGGAACCAGCCCCTTCTCTGCCACACTGCCAGGCACACCCCGTTGGAAGCACCTTTAATTCCCAGGTTCAGCTTCCAGGTAGGACGTTTGTATACTCCGTGGCTGACATCTACCAGATTGCACACGAACTTCATCCCTCTGCGCCCCTGAACTCAGAGCCAAGCGGAGGGTGGGGCGTTGGATACTCACTGCACAAAGTTGGCAGGGAAGAAAAGACCGTTAAGTGAAGGCTAATTGGAAGCTGCCCCAAACTGCACTCTGGGAGTATTTCCAATACCTTTCCAGCAGGGATGTACTGGATTATTCAGTGAAGGGTGGGGGAGGGGGAGTGCTCAAGGGGAGAAAAATGACCTGTAGGACCAGCTGTTCTGGACAAGGCAGTGGGTGCTTGCTTAAACTCTTGAAATATTAACTCCTACACGATCTTATTAACCCTTGGTGCAAAGCCCAAGCACTCACCTCTTACGGGTCATGTGCACCTTTATATTCTGATGAAATTTATGATGCTGTCACGAGAAAATGAGCTTAGATACCCACATTTTTTCCCTATGTAATTTAAGGATGCTAAAGAACCCCTGAGGGACCATCTGTGGATCTCCTAGTTTTGTCAGCTTAAAAAATCCTGCCTTAGATCCAGAAGTCGGGCTGGGAAGTTTTCTAGATGCCGGAGGAATAATATCGCAGGTATCTAGGATGCCTCAGTGAGAGCTCGGTGCATTGTGGCTGTTTGGAGCATTTTGTCTGCCATTCTTCCCCTCCTGCTCCACGGTGATTATGGCAAGTTTCACCTATTTGTGATTTTGTAGTTTATGGGACACTTTTAAAACATACCATTTAGCTGTTGTCACAATCCTGTGAGGTAGTCTATGTTGTCATGCCTATCATGAATCGCTTTCTAGATCAAAATTCCCTGTGCACCCTACCTAACTATACGCTTGGTGGAGGGAAAGCGAGATGGAGCAGGTTAGAGGCCTACTCAGAGGTGTGAAGACGGAGGAGACCTTGTTCAGAGATGCAGGCACCTCTGCTACCTCCGTGTGCAGCAGGAAGAGGACAGGATGATTCTTCATCTGCAGCCAGATACCACCAAGGCTGATTTTGCTGATGTTGATTTTGTGAGAATTGTTGCCGGGACGTGGCTGAAGTTTACTTCTGTTTCATTTCAAAGGCAGAACCCATGAAATAAGTACTGTAAAACCTTAGGCAAATTGTCATAGAAAACCATAAACTACTTCAGAAAGTCACTTGTATTCAGGTACATCAAAAGCACCATTTGTATTTAAAGATCCAACATGCAGATCTATTTTATTTATTAAAGCAGGTCTCATAAGGCACTCTTTTGAGGCTGTATTTTGTTAGTGCAGTTCTAGCTAATTCGAATTTTTGTATGCATCTAAACATGCTAAAATCGTATATCTTTAAAAATAGCCCTTTTGCAATTTAGGCCCTTTTTTTTTTTTTGCCAGTTTTTATGCTTGCATGTATGTGTGCATTTGTGAATGTGCACACATTTGTGTGTATGTAATATATGAGCAATTTTTTTTCTCTCTGTCCCACCTCCCCACCCCCTGACGGGAGGTAGGGAGTTGTCTACAACTGTATTCCCATCGTCTAAACCAGGTCTGGTGCCGAGTAGGTTGTTGAATGCGTGCTTAATTTAGTAGCTGTTGACTTCAGGTTTGAGAGGAAAGTCAAAGAAATTTTTTCTTTTCCACATTTGTAATAATCTTCCTTCTCTTTCTGTCTGTCTGTATTTTGCCTTCCTTTTTGTTTATCTCCAGTGAGGGGGAGAATTAGGTTCCCAGAACCTGTTATGAACATTTCCCTGGCTGGTAGGGGGATGAGAAATCATCGCGGAGGACTGCCTGGGGGAGGTGTTTAGGACTAGGGCCCAGGGTACACACTGGTTTGCTGCAGGTTCTCCTGGAGGGGCTGATTTAGGTTGGTGGCCCTGCAGTCCTGGGCTGCCTTAGTTGCCCGTTCCGTAAGCCACACAGCGCTTCTGGACTGAAATAAGCATGAAATGTGGCCATCCTTCTTGTTGCACCGTCTATGTTTTTGGCCGTAATTAAGAGTCATTCCCATCCAGGGTGCACATTTGGCCCGTGGAGTTTCTTGACAACTCCTTGGAGGAAAGGATGTATGGACATACCTGATGATAAAGGTTTCTGCAGTTCTGGAATGCAAGAGTTACATTCAGAGCTCACAGAGGATCACCCCTGATTCTGCCCATAGAACACACATTTGGGTAGATATTTGCTACCATTTGACTTCCATCTTCCTTAAGAATGAGAAGTTAGGACCAGAGAGAAAAGCACTATCATTTTCACCAAATCGGGTCTATAAAACCAAGTAATGTTGATTTTTTCCTCCCTATAAGTGAGCCCGGTTGCATAGCCTTTAATGTGTCAGTCATGGGATTGTGGAGACCCAATTAGGGCCACTCATTCAGGTGTCAGATGGGCTAAACGGTACAGGGAAACTTCCATTAGGTGCCACCTTAGTTTACCCAGCCTCTCTTCTGCAGGCACTGGCTTTAATCCTCCTAGATGCTGAGTAGACTCTTCCTGCAGGGTGGGTCCAGGAGGCCAGACCAGGCTGGCAATGATCGCTAGGCAGGAGGAGGCATCACAGTGGGAGGAGCTGGTGTGAGACAGTCGGCTGCTGGGCACCTATTCCCGGCGTTGTCTCTCCTGAAACCGTTCCAGGAAAGCTACATTTCTGTCCGTGCTGTGCTGTGTGAGTGCGCTGGGTGCTTCCAGTTTATCTGTATGAAATGTCAAGTCCACAAAGCTTAGCCTAGAATCTCCGTGCCGAAAGACAAGTAGGACTTCTGGACTCCCAGGTTCTTGATGGATCTTTGTATAAAGTAGTGACTAGGTGAGTGAGTTTCTCTTGGTTGTTTCTGAGGCTGCTCCTTCCGTGACCAAGGTATAGCTCTTCCTTGTTGAGGAGGAGTTAAGCACTTGTGTGCACGCTGTTGACGCATCTCTCCCAACTCCTTGAAATTCTCTACCCATCGTTTGCTTCCCACTTGCCTAAACTAAATACTTTGTTCTCTTCTTGTCCTGGGAGTCCTAACAGGCACATTTAGAAACATTTCCGTGAAATTTGAAGTGCAGGCTTCACTGGCTATTTGAAATCGCAGCCCACAAACTGCACTTGTGGCGTGTGCTCACACACATGCCGACACACTTTCTGTACATACACGGGGCTGTCGTCGTCTTTGATGCCCTCCTTCCTTCTCTCTTCTCTGTACGTAGCGTGCCCGTTGTCTCCGGAGGTGGGAGCCCTGCCCTGTTACATACAAGATGCTCATCACTAACGCAGAGCGTGTGGATAGCTGGAGACATCTAGCAGTGTGTTAGTAAAAGGCCTGGTGAGGAATAGCGGAGTGTCGCCACCTTGGAACTTCTAATCACAAGCAGCGGTGGCTGCGGCAGTCTTCTGTACCCGGGGTGGAGAGCAGGTGGGGTGGGACGCAGGAGAAGGGGTGCACCCCTGTGTACCCACGTGTTAGGACGGAGGAGAGAAGGAGATTCCTGGTTTTCATTTTCTTCTCGTCCAGGAAATTTTAAAAGCTTCTGTTGCTTAGAGTCCCGCCAGGTTCTAATTCCTTCGCAGGAGGGAATGTGTGTTAGGTTTTACCTTTATGCCCAAACAGCCCTCCAGTCGCCAAAGTCATGCCCTTTTGGATGCTCTCTTTTCGGGTGTGTTTCTCTGCCTTTTCCTCCTGCCTTGCCTCTTCCCCGTGTGCTCGCCTTTGTCCCTCTGTGTCTCCGTCTCGGCCTGTGTGGCTTGGCCTCTCAGCGCCGGGTGTCCCCACCTCTCTCTGCTTCCCGGATGCTGCCGAGCCTGCCTTGTGCCTTTCATTGCCACGTTAACAAACTCGAGTCGTGCCTAACGAGGACGCCTCATACGTTATGCTAATGATCAAGAGACATGTTAATGATATTTTAGAAGCCTAATTAGTGGAATATATAACTATATGCAATTTGGTAATGGACTGTGACAACAAGTTGTTAAAAGGGGGCTTGACAAATCCAGTTGCATGTGGCCTCAGACAGGAGCTGAGAATGGATGCGTGGAAACAGACGGGGAGCTGGAGGGAGGAGGTGTCCACGGAGGGTGTGAGTGCCCCCGTGTGCACGTATGTGGGGCTCAGCCTTTCTTAGGGGTAACATTGCTTTCTTACCATCCTTCCCCTGTCCTAAAACCACAAAGCTAACTGCTTCTGAAGAATTATTTACTAATGTTTCTTCAGCGATTGCTACTGTTACCATTGATCATACTCATACATCTTTGTTAGAAATGTTATTTTGATTATGTTATTCTCCACGATATCCTTACTTGCAATTTGTAATAGGAGATATACACACAGAAGATAGGTTCTTGTGCCAAAGGGAAATTTTATTGTGTTATAAACCAGCAATCAAGACCACGTAAACTGGGAAATAATCTGTATTGTGTCTATCAACATTTTGTTAACATTGGTAGGAGTAAAACGAGGAGTGGTGTGTGTAAAATCATTCAGCTGTTTGAATGTCATTTTCTCTCAATGAAAGAGTTGGTTGGGGCATATATTCCTTCGGTTGGTATCTTCCTTCCTCTACCGTGATTCCCGATTTGTGTGCCATAGACCCTGGGGGAGCCTTGAAGTTGTAGAAAAGATCTGGTAGATCTGTGCACATACCACCCACTGTCTGCAGAGCAATGCCATCCACACACATGCAGACACATATACCTACTAAAATTCTTTGAATAGATGAAATGCTATTGTGGTTAATGAAATGCATATTTATTAATACTTAAAAGAACCTTTTTTTCAGTTCCTATTGGCTTTTTGTTCATGTGTATCTTTCCTCCATCTGTAGAAGCTAAAAATATGATGACTGTCTTGCAGTGGCACTTGTAATGTTTCGATGTTAAAAAGGAGACTGTACAGTCACAAAGGTTGGGAACCTCTGCCTAGCCTGTTGTCCTCAAAGCTGCTCATAAAAATTTAAGCAAGTAGCTTCCACTTTTGACAACTATTTTAATTCTAGAAAATATGTGTGTGATTATTTTCTTAAAGTGTTGTCCATCTTTCCAATGACTATTATTATAAGTTTCGGAATATATTTCCATGGGGTAGGAAATCCCGTATGGTCAGAATAGGAACAGTTGTCATGAGGAACATGTTACACCACAGCCCACCACATGGAATCTTGGACACGCAGTGCATAGGTGACACTAGCTTATGAGAGTGCAGTTGCAGAAACCTGCTGTCTTTTACTTTCTGTCTAGGATTAAAATGCCTAAAATAGGTAAGGTCAAGCTTTCAGAAACACATTCTATATGGAAATGCCCCAACTTTGCATTTTCTTCATAGATAGAGACAATTATGGGGACAAAGAAAGTAGGTGTTCTATGCCTTAGTTCATACTCCTGAAATATATGTTATCACCTTATTGGCAATGAAGCGTATTTGTAGTTTTTCCTTGGTTGTTGTCCCAGGGCAGTGTGCCCCATTACCATCGGGGAAGTTCTTGTCTCTTTCCCCTAAATTTTTATTAATAGAGCCCAGAAGGAAGATTACCTGTAAACTCAGGATTCTGTTATTACGTCTGATATTTGGTTCCAATTAAAAATGAGAACTAATTTTTGGGAGGGAGACAGACAGGGGAAAAGTTTGTAAGCGAGCCAGTGGAAAAAGCACATTCATTATCAATGTCTTTCTCACTGAGTCGTTTGAAGCCGGGAAAATTAGCAGCTTCTTTGAAGCTCAGAAGATCTTTCATCTTTGTGTGTGTGAGTGTGTGTGTGTGTGTGTGTGTGCACGCGCGTGCTAATATTAAGTTGAGATTCTTTTTCTTGCCACTTATTTGGTTTTTCTGCTAATAATGAAATTATAATGAGATCCCTGATGGGATTTGAAAAAAAGAGAAAGAAAAAAACACCTCACATGAATTATCCCATTTCCCTCACCCTCCTTCTGCCTTTCTGTAAAATCTATTCTGCATAATAGGTCTTTGTTTCTGGATTGGAGACAGCATTGAAGGCGGCCCGGAGTCGGAAATGCCCCCATTGTTCTTCCTGGTGAATAGGATACAAAGTTCTGTTCGGCAGGAAGAACTCGCCTCTCCTGCCACCTCTTGCCCAGCTTCTCCCCATCCCCGTTGCCTTCTACCCCCCATACAAGCACCCCCCTTAGAAGGGGGAGGCAAAGGTAAGTATTTGATGCTTTTGCAGGTTAAATGTTCAGTTTATTCGAGATGCATACATCCCTTTCCCCCCTTTTAGCTTTAAGAATTCATGACCTGGGCTGGCATTGGGGGAACCAAACATCTGTCTTGATGGCAAACATACAGTGTGTCAAACCCTAGGGGACACCTTGCCCAGGATAACATTTTCGGTAGTGGGTTTCCCTCCCGGTTAGCACCGTTCCTATCCCATTGCACTTTAGCGGTATAGGCTTCTGCAAATGCCGTTGATTACAGAGGGTCGGTTGCTCAGGGCTGAGGGTTTCTTCTCCAGGCCTGGGTGTCTCCATGTGGGTGAGTCAGTAGATGGAGCCCTGCGTAGAATGAGTCCGTACAGGACTGTGCAAGACAGACACAAACTCTGCTAATTTAAAAATTTCTAACTGGAGGAAAGGCAGTGCCATGGTCTATTACAGTGAAGAGTTTAAGCTTTGGCAGCTCTCAGTTTCAGAAAATTCTGCCATAATCCAGCCTAAATGTTTTCTGCTTTAGTGTTTTGTTTTAAGCCAGGGGTTGCTAACTGCGGTTTGCGTGTCTTAAAACTCTAGAAAAACAGGGTGTAGAGAATGCGCAAGATGAGTGTGCCTTGACTGTGTGTGTGGCTCGGTCAAAGGCTATTTCCTCAATCTCCCATACTTAGGTTTTCTACTCAACACTAACGATCACTTTCGGGGCCTCACTCCCCGTCACGTCTGTAGGTTCCCTCTCTTTCTTCCTTCTCACCATTAAACAGGTATAATAAAGCCGGGGAATCTTTACAGTTGGTGATTTTATATCATAGATCAAAGATCAAAGCAGAGGAATACACAGCAACCGTAAAATTAACTGCTTTTTCAATTTTACAATGCTTTCAGTGATAGAGAATCTTATAAATTTAATATTAATTAAACACTTAGCTTTTAACCTCCTCCTGCATCTACTTTTGGCTGGTGGCTGGGAAAAATTAATTGGGCATCTTAAATCTTGTATTACTAACGCCTTGACAGGAGGGGTTTCAGAAGCACTTATAACTCCAGCAAAATGCACTTGGAGCATTTGTCCTTCCACTCACCTAATTGAAAACGCCCCCCTTTTTTCCCCCTTAAGGAAAAATGAACCATTTGCTAATTTTTTTAAAGGAAGTATAACTTATAGTAGCCTGAGCTTTAACTCAGCCTGTTGGCACATTTAATACTTCAGAAATGGAAGCCGTCGAACTTTCATTATTATAAATGCCCCATTGATTTTCGAGTGTGTTGGGACAGATGTGTGGCTGGCAGTTGCCTGGCCTGATCATCGTGTCACCTGAAGCCTGTGCGTGTTCAATCCAGAATCAGAGACGGTGGCATTTGAGAATGGCCCTTCAGCATCTCGAACAGGAAAGTCAGAATAGCAGTGAAAGGAAATGATATTTCTCTTGGAAGAAGTCTCAAGAGATAGGAAGCCAGTGTGATGGCAGAGATGCTTTGGGGAAGCTGGGCCAGCCTGTTCACGTCTGAGCTCCAGAAGGAGTTGGCCGTGGCTTTTTGTAGGGGGACTGGCATCATTTTCTCTTTATTAGCTGGGCAGACATTCATGCCTGTGCTTCAGAAATGGCTCAGGAGAAATAACAATACCAATACATTGCCTCTCTGTAGTACTTTCTCTCTAATGAGCTTGGAGCACTCCCATGCATGTGATCTCACTTTTCTCACACATCACTGTGAAATAGTTAGATGGGCAGGGTCAGGCCTCCACACTCACCCAGGCTGATGCCCTGCTGGGACCACACATTTGAAATTGGCAGTTGGGAATTATAACAAATAGAGCATGGACCCCAAGAAGGCATCTTCCTGCACCTGTTTTAGATTCAGGTGACTGAGAGCAGTACATTGATTGCTTTTTGGGGACACTGTTCCTAGCACAATGCCCAGAGAAAGCCCCGAGTTTGTGAATTCCTCACTTTGAAAAAACCGATAAGAAACTGAATTTGGGGGGATTTAAAAAGTCAATATTTACTTTACAAAAATATTCTTAAAATTCTACTCTAAAAGGGTTTCCTATAGGTTTACTTTAAATCTCTAAGTTTTCTAGTCCTGTAGTCTTCTAGTGAGACTATACGTCAGTTTACAACTGATATTTCAGGAGCATATTTTTTGGGTAAAGTAAGGGATATAAAATGTGCAACACAACAGACTCCCATCTCCCACCCTGGGCTGCGGTGGTCTCTCTGTTCTAGTCCCAACTGCCACCTTGGTGATCCCTAATGGCAGGAGGGAGCGTTTATTCCAACTACGAAACAGTAAATTCGCTGTGGATTCCCCACTAGAACAGGGAGTCCTGGGTTTCTGCACCCGGCCAGTCTCTACTCCGTATGAAACCATCACCATTCCTTCTCCTCGCAGCTGAGCTTTCCCGACCTTTTAGGAACTGAATTGATGGGATGTGGAATTCGATAGCCAATAAGTTAAGGATATTAGTAAACGGAACGACTCCATTAGAAGATAGCATTTCCAAGATCAGTAGCAACATTTGCTTGTGGTGTTTGTGAGCGTATCTGTGGAGATTCTTTATATATGTATCTCTCTGTTTCTCCATCTATCTAGATAGATATGATATGTGGGGTGCTATAAAATTTTTAGTGCCTTAGTTTGGGTTGACCGGCTTATTACTCACGAGTGAGCTATCCGGGTCTTCCTTAACAAGTGGCAATAAAGGCTTTATAGCACCCGTTACACCATCACATATTTTTGTTTAGGCCACATATTGTCTTTTTCTTTTTAAGTCTCCCTTTGCTCATGTCCCTCTCAAGCACCTTTGTTGCCATGGTAACAGTTCCATTGTTGCTGAGGGTACAGAGGAGTGACATCCTCATGCAAGATTCTTTAAGTCAATGCTTGTTTGGACTGACCTCAAACACTCAGCCGGGGCCAGGGCTGTGGCCCGTACCATGGTCATCTGTGGCACTATTTTCTCTTTTATGCCTGAGGCTTTGTTTGTTAGACGGCTGTGTCTGTCCCTACATTGATCATTTGCCGTGTCTCCATGGGCCTGTCTTCCAAGCAGTGGGAAGAAGCTGACACTCATGATCTAAAAATTGAAAAAAGAAAAGTCAGTGTTAAGCATTTTGAGTTAAATGTGGAGCTTTATAAGTGGTTGGGTGCACCGTGAATACTGTGGCCAGACTACAGGGTGAGGATAGCTCTTCCTGTACATGTCAAAGTTCTCTTTGAAATTACCTCATAGGCAGTTTCAAGAGGTTGCTATATGCATTTTTAGGTTCTTTCTCTGTGTCTTTACGGTTTCTTCTAGCAGACATTCCTTCTCCTTGAATCATGGAATGTTAGTCCTGGAAGGGAGTCACAGAATTGGGTCCAACCCACTGATTACATTTATGGGGAAACTGAGGCCCAAAGGGGCCTGGGGCGTGTGGAGGTCATACATCCTTTAGTGGTGCAGATGGGACGAACACCACGTCTCCCAGCCCCTAGTTGGACTTCAGCTTGGCCACAATTAGTTCATTCTTTAAATTAGATATTGTCCACAAGGTTTTACTGTCAAGCTAATTTCCCATCAAGCCACCTCAATATTTCTTTTAAACGTGGATGTAGCCGTAGTGGAGAGATCACTTGGCACATGTTGACAGGTGGTGAGACTCTACCTCCCAAATCTCTTAATTCTTTTTCCAACAAGAAGGTTGGCTTGCCAACTCCTTGATAAAAGGTAGGAGTTTCTGTAATCTGTTATCTCAACTACATTTGGGATGCTTGTGTATATGACTACATATATTTATGTGTCTTATATGGGCAATATTTTGACTGTTTCTTTTTTGAAAGACAGTGTAAATGAGTATGCCAAAAATCACAGATGATATGAGAAATGTTATCAATAGAAGCACTTTTTTAGAAAGGTGAATAAAACAACCCCAAAACAATGTAAAATTTTCCCTGAATATCATTTTGCAAATTCATTAAAAAAGCTAGTGCCTGTGGCCACGGGGGGTGGGGGAGGATGCTCGTGAAATACCACAGGGCTGACTTTAGTGATTGTTCCTGGGGGAAGAATTCAGACGTGAGGAGTCGTTTGGCATGGGCATAGACAGAAAGACTGTGTAATTCGTTCTTGGATGACGTGAAAAAGAATGCTAAATATATTTTTCTTTTCTGTGTCTCCAGAGTCTGAGTGGGGAATTTTACATTGGTGAGTCATATGGCGTTTTAGGAGACGGGTCATGTTCTGTGTTAGATCTTCACTTGGACTTTCTAACTTGTAGGGTTTGTGCGGTACTGACATAGTTGTCCAGTGGGTATGCTGTTTTGCATGTGGGCTGCCTGTAGTGATCAGCAATTTGCCGTCAATCCATCTACCAACCAGGGAACGCTGTAATGTAATATTACAGTGTAATACTCAATATCATTTTTCTGTCACCCAAATACGAGGTGAAAGAGAAGGGTAACGTGCGCTGGGTTCCACCAAGCAGATGAATTGAGATAGTGGATGTAACGTACATAGCATCCCTTGAAAGTGATTATTATTCCCACGTGACAGGTGAGGAAACCGAGCCCTAGAGAGATTAAATAAATTGCCCAATCTTCTATAACTGATAAGTAACAGAATTTAGGTTTCTCTGATTTCAAAGCCCAGATTCCTTCCTGAGTCACACTGCCCCTACTAGGGACTTGGCAGTCACTGTCTTGTGCAATCTTTGGATCTTTGCTTTGATGATGTGTTTAATCATTCCCTTCATAACTCAGTAAAACGAGAATGACGAGCTTTTGGCATCCTCACGCACAAGCCTGAGAGCCGGCAGGTCTCACCTTACTGTAACGGCGGCCGTTTCAGCTCCAGCAGCTTTCCAGGTACAACGCATGTCGTCACCGACAGAGTGGGTTATGAAATAGCAGGACACGGACTCGTCCGGGAGCTCTGGGGACGTGGCCGAAGTCGTGGGTGTGGGGTGGGAGAGTGAGAACAGGAGCAATATATCAACCTTACGGACACACAAAGTTCTTCCCTTTTCTTGCAGGTTAATGCATATAAGTATTATCTCATTATTATTGTTTTTGTTTTTGGATTTATTTTTTATTTTTATTTTTTGGTTTTGTTTCGTAGGATACCTTTTAAAAGTTATCATCTAGCTTAGCTGCTAGATGAAAGGTTAAAACAAAGCAAATAGTTTCCTAAACCCAGTGGGAGGGGGCAATTTTTATTTTCTACAATGTTCACGGTGCTTTCTGAACAAACTTAAATGGCGTTGGATGCAAGCAGCACAGAGAAGTCAGAAAACGTGGCTCTTAGATCCAAGTAGTAAAAGCTTGGGGCTGGAGGAAGGGGGCAAAAAGTTAAGAAAAAGAGGAAAGTAAAAGCTATCACTCTGCATTGACCCTGTTACTGTGATAAGGTGCAAAGCATAAATAATCCACATAGAGAGTGACAAGTCCACTTACTTAATTCATTATTTCTTTTAGTTATTGGAGAGGCTCATTTAGCCTCTGGGCATATTTACAAGTGTGATAGAAAAAAGACAGTCCCTGCCATTACTGTTTACAGTCTACAACGGATAATGGATAAACAAGGCATTATTTTTGTAGGCAGATGCATCCAGATACACTTTAAATAAATAGGAGTAAAGCAAGTAATGTGTAGATGAAATCAGGAAGGTGAATCGGGTTGTAGCACCGGAGGGAGAGTAATGGGAATTAAGGAATTGGAGACAGATTGGTCCACATTTGACTGTTTCCATCTTCTGACACGTGGTTTTGGAAGACAGTTTGGCGCAGCAGAGTCAGGAACTGGGTGAGCAGCGTCGTGACTTGCTTGTTCCGCACGCAGAGCTGGGCAGCGCTCAGTAACACCCCTCACCTTCACGGGCCGTCAGCCGCAGAGAGGCAAATGAGAGCAGTGGCATAAGCCACAAATCACGGGCTGTTGTTAGAGTCCGCCTGACCCTTAGCATCATTTTGTCTGAGTCCTCGGAGTTAATGTGATTCCCTTCACACGGTCCCCTCTCTGGACAAATACTAATATTGTTACTGTTACCACTTTGATCACTTGGGGCTGACCTAATATCCCTCTGCCCTGAGACCAGGGGACCTTGCCCGGCCTAGGCGTCACCAGCCTTCCCGGCACCTCGTTGCCATGGCCGCGCTGGAGCTGAGGCTACAAAGCAGGGGAGTGTCATTCAGTGCCCCCGCTGCCCTGGCCCCCTTCTTCATGATGCGTTTTTTTCTTATGGCGCTGCCCATTTTCCCAAGGAATTAAAATCTCAGATATCCTGATTTCAGAGGAGGGTGGGGGCGGAAGTCAAGCTCTGAGCTCAGAGAGGTGAGACTGGGGCACCTGTCCTCAGGGTCACAGCACAGCCTCTCCTGCTGGGCGTGGGGGTGGGAGGAAGGCCAGTTAGCAGTGACCTTGAGTACATAGGGTCTCGTAATCTACACATCATTTCAGGAATGAGAGATGTGCTGTTGGTGTAGAACATGCAGAATGCCCACTGTGGATTCAGCACTGCACAGATCCTGTGCTTGGGTATTTTTCTCAATTGATGGCTTTCTATCAGCTTCCCAACGCACTTACAACTGGGCCTTTGTAATGCTGATGAATAGGTTAGGAAGAATGAACGGTATGGACACACTGGATACACATGGTGTTTATGTCTAGAGAATATTGTAACCATGTAACATGAACCATGTAACATATTCATGTAACCATGAACTTAGTGGTGCTCGCCACAGCCTGATGGAGGTGGAAAGGGAAGCTTGGAGGCACAGAAGGACGTAATTAGGGTGACTCTGGACGTCGTCTAAACAGTGGGGAATTGCGTTTATGGTGCTTGGACCTTAGGGCTGCTCATATAGGGTTAAGAACTGGAAGAGACTTCAGAAATCCCCAACCTGTTGTTTTATAGATAAGAAAACCCAGAGTGGATATTAATTCACTTAAGGTCATACGGTTTGTCAGTGGCATCACTGGGACTCAAAACCGGTTTTCCCGACAAGTCCGCCATGCTGTATTCTCAAAGTGTCTCGGTGTTCTCCAATGAAGGGTGTTACTTTTATTTTCCTTGAGGACCGTTCCCCCCACCCCCATGTACTATTAATAATCATATCATTTTCTGTACTAGTGTTTTCGTTGCCAGGTCTATTTTGCTATTATTCAAGGGCCTCGGTGTGGGCTGTTTCTTGGACCTGGTAGAACTTGAATGGAACACGTCATCAGGAATACTGAACTACTCGGGCGTTTCCCCAGAGATGGCATAGAGCACACAAGCAGAAGCATAATGTAGACTCTGGATGCCGACTGCCAGGGTTTGAATCCCAGCTCCTTCCTTTACCTGCTAGAAGGCTTGGGCGTATTCTTAATAACTTTTCTTTGCTTCAGTTTCCTACTGTATATAATAGGAAGAAGAACAGTAGTATCTTCATAAATATCTGTGTCATAGTTAATACATGTAAATCAATTAAAGCAGTGCCTGGCACATGTTAAGCCTCATAGTATATTTGTTGTTGTTGTTATTTCTTTATTTCCTTCACCCTCCTGGGCCTTGAGCTACCTAAAAGGTTACGCGATTTAACCTCGTATTCGACTGCGGGAGGAGCCGTGTTGTGACAGACTGGGTACTGTCCTCTAGCTTGGCCGCTGCCCAGCTGGGGAGCAGGTCTCCTTGCGAGCCGTCCCCCCACCTGTGACGCTCAGTCTTTAGTGCTGACTTTGTCTCCTGGACCTGCACAGAATGAGGCTGTTCCTCTTGCTGGGAGGCAGCTCACACTTTGCTCCCTGAGTATTCTTCCTCCTGGTTTCCCTGAACATACAACTGTGTAGTTTCTGGGAGATTTGGCAGGAGGCTTCTTGAGGGCTGCAGTGGCCAGGTGACCCCCGCAGGCCCAGCCTAGTGCCGTTGGCCTTTGTAGTACCCGCCTGGCTCCACACTGCGGAAGCTTAGCTTGGACTAACAGGATGGTTATAATAAAACACTGATACAGGTAAGAGCTATGGAAAACAAAATTTACCCTTTCCCCGTTCCTTATCTCCTTAAGCATATATTGTTTCATGACGGCTTGGAAGAGAGAGTGCTTTTTAAACCTGGGTTACTGTGGAAGCTGTACCAGATGACCATGGCAGTGCTTAAAATCAGTTTGTTCTTTCCTCCCTCTTACAATGCCAGTTGGGTTTCGTTTCTGGAATATGAATTGCTCCAACTAGTTGACCTGTCTGGTAGAGGATTGTGAGCTCAAAAGCGAAGTAAGTGTCGGTTCCCATTAGCACACCGCCACCACGCCATGGGCTGGAGTCCTTTTATCCTGCGCAATTGTGAGAGGTCAGGACGCCCTTGGGCATTATTTAGGGTCTTTGTGTTAGGGGGATATTCTTTGGGAGGAATGATAACTCTTAGTTATTTTCCTAGCCTGTCGGGATTTAGAAAGACCCCAAAATTTGGGGGCGGGGCCTGCTGCTGTGGATATCTTGGAGAGTGACTGCTCCCTGAACCAGGTGTGCACCGTTCCACCTAGACCTGCCCGTTGGGTCCTGCAGCCTCTTCACAGCCTCCGGTGACAAGAGGCCACGTCATCCTCTGTCTTTAGAACAGTGGGCAGGGGTTGACTCTTAGGCTGGGCCTGCTCTGAGCCTTCCTCCCTTCTTCTGGTCTGCAGCTTAGAGAGGGTTGAAGTGTGTGTGGGGGAGGGGGGATGTGAGGGTGGGGGTGGGGAGAAAAGGAGGAACAACTGTAAAAAATGTTAATTTATTAATCACTGAATATATAGCAGTTCATCTGAAATGCTGTTGCTATGCCAACACCCTGGGAGTTTATTTTCTTAATCCAAGAGAGGAGCTCTCAGTCCCCTGCTCCCCTGCTGTGTCATTTGAATTCGCTGCTGCCACCATGGTATCTGTTTTAGAAAGTGGGGGCGAGGGGGGGACAGGGGGAGGGAGGGGGACCAGGCTAAACCACCAAAGCCGTCAGATGCAAAGCAGTAAGAGGCCTTTCTCAGTGCGACTTAGTAAAAATGACACAAATTAATATACTCTACTTAAACCAGACCAAGATTAATGGTTCTCTTTCAGTGCAGCTTAGCCCAACTGTCACTCGACAGGCGTTTGTCGGACAAAATCAACACTAATCAACATTTATTCGTCTCTTGCCCTTGGGTCTGAGCTGCGCGGGCTGCGCGGTTCTCCCGCTCGCCTCGCCACGCTTTTCACCCCCCATCCAGCCTCGCCATACATCACCCTTCCTCCCGTGCCTCTCCTCGGACGGATCCACACGCTCAGCTCTCAGGGTGCATTAGAGGCATGATAGATTTTCTGTTTTAATTTACATCTATTATATTACAACATAACAGATTTTGATTCAGTAGAGACCAGTGTCTCCTATAGCCAGACTCCTCGGGAGGACTTCTGCATTAACTTATTAAGGTTCGTTAGGCTGCTGCTTCAGATGGACTCCCTGCTCCCTGGCTGGCTCCCTCTTCCCTCTCCCCCTCTCTCTCTCTGGCATGCTCAGTAGAGACGTCTTGGTGTCCCTTACTCACAAGCACAGCTCATTTGCTTCAGACTTGGCTCCCTGTGCTGGGTCACATGAGCCTGGCTGGGTTCCTCCCTTGCTTTCTGATTGGACTCCGGCAGCCAGCGAGGGTGGGCGTTGCGAGCCCCCCTTCCCTGCCCAGCCTGGGTACATGGGCCTTGACAAATCTGGTGGCCCAGAGTCAGGGGCAGTCCCTTCCAGGCTTTAGTTCTGGCCCCCAGCATCTTTTTCTCTTCCCCCACCCCCTTTGATCTCAGTTACAGTTAGATTTTATTTACATGGAAACTCAGGTCTACAAAGACAGGGAGGAGAAAGAGGGAGAAAACAAAGTTGGTTGGCTTAACCAAGGGGAAGGCTGTTGAAAGGATGACTGAGAGGGTGAGTCGGAACAAGGCCATTTCCCTTTCCGCATGCCCATCTTGAGAGCATCTTATTTCAACCTGGAACAAGGTGCGTGGGCCCAGCGTGTCTGTGGCCTGTGGGACGTGCGTACTTCGAGTTCCCTTACAGAGAGCCTTTCCACCTCCTTTATGAAATTGGCTTTTGAGTTCAGTCCTTTTCTCCTCTTCCCTTTCACCAGAGTTGTAGCGTTAGGCGTATCTTTTACTTGTTACTATAGTCTTTCTTCTTGATTTTTGGTGGGGCTGGGGTGTTTTACGACTGTTGACTAAGGCCGCATTAAACGTTGGAAGTCTGGTCACTTGCTTGCTGGCTGCAGAAAAGAGCCTGAGAAGGAGACAGAAATCTTCCCGTCTGCTTGCATCTTTTTACTCCCTGTTACTTTCCACACGGACCCCATGGCTATGTCAAATGCCCGGGAAGACTGTGCCTTTCTTCTCAAATTGGCTGTAGCACTAGATCCCCTGGCCACTCAGAAGGCCTGAGTGTTTTATATTTCCCACCAAGCTGTTGATTCAAAACTGTAGTGAGGTTTGTTTTGTGGCCAGAATGCAGAGAAACCGTGGCTGAGCTGGGGACGTGTGGTCTGTGTATGTGTTTTGCATGTGGCCACTGGAGTGTGGGATATATTAGGAGGAGAGCTTAGGACTTCCATTTTGGTTTCTTATTACACAGCAATAAAGTAAATGATGCTTAGGATAACTTTGCACTTATAGAACTGTAGCTCAATTTAAGAAACAAAACTCCACCAACAGGAGTGCTCAGTATCTTGAGCTTGGGAAACTGACCTCGTTAATTTTAATGAGGGGAAAAATCTCCAGCCAGGGCGGAGAAGAAAATAATGTGATAACCAATGAGGTTATCACTTTGGATGATCTCACTGAATTCAGAGTACAATTGGAATAATGCTTGGAGAATTTTCTAAACTACGGAGAGGTTTAGAAGAGAATGCATACACATTTGATAGTATCAAGAGGCTGCTTCCCTGGTAGGCAGAGAAGAAGAACTCTACATGATCACTCCTAAAGGGATTATTGGAAAAGTCAACATATTAAAAAGTTGGGCTAAACTTAAAATGAAAGGAAAAGTGAATTAACATGTTTCTTATATGAGTCTAGCACGAAAGCAGTGGAGCTGGTTGGTGGGGGGTTGAGGCAATGGATTGGAAGCCAAGGGTGTCTGCGTTCAGGTGCCCACTGGGATGCTAACTTCCTGTGGGATTTTGGGCGTCTGTTTCTTTATCACCCAAAGGCAGGAGGCAGGTCGAGGGAGTCCTGTTATCCAGCAGGCAGCTATTTGATTTGAACAATAAGGTGATGACTTTGGCCCTGCTTTGAGGAGCTGGCAGACTGTGACCAATGAGGTTGGGTTACTAGGACAATTTTGCCCTCAGTTAGGAGAGGCATGCCAAGTTCCACTGGCATCTGGTTGGGGATCACAGAAGGAAACATCACCATTCAGGGCATTTGACTCTCTTATTTTGTCCTAGTCCTCTAGATGGCTGATCTTGGGAAGATTATTTATTGCACCAGTGGATTCTTCTGAGCATGGGGCAGATAGCACAGGCCTTCTTCTCCCAAAGTTTGAGCTCACTGACTTAAGCTCTCTTCTCATCTCTCTGGCATGTCACTGCACTCAGTAGAAGATGTGTGCAACCATCAGGTACAAACTCGAGTGTCACCAAGGAGACACTTTCGGATTAAATGGGGCCGTCGTGTTCCAGTGGCCATCTGGGTATCAGTGGAATGTTGAGAGGGGTCTATTAATGCCTCTAAGTTCCCTTGAAATTCAGGCCTTTTCTCTGAAAGCTGTAAGACGACAGTTAAGGGCACTTGTACCGCTGCCGTGGCTGTGTGTGTATGTGGTGGGAAATGCTGGTTGCCAAGCAGCAGGGAATGGACAGAATCGTGCTGCCTAGCAACAGCAGCAGCGTGGTCACTCGCACAGATTTCTGTGCCTCTTCCTGTTTGGTCTGCGGGAAAATACAGATGGCTTCCATGGGTCGCTCTCTGCCCTGGCCACAGCGAGATGCAGGAAAACATCATAAACCAGGGTGGATACCTACACAACTGTATGTTTTAATATGATTGTTGTCTAGGCTGTCTAGGGCTGAGCACTGATTTTTGCATAGTATTCCTCAGTTTCCCCTTTGAAGTTGTTGTGCATGTGCAGGTTGACTCTTAAGCCAGAGGAGGAATCTTAGAAAAGTGCCAGACCCTTTTGGGGGCTGCCACTACTGAGCGTGGCGAGCCTTTCCTCTGCATATGTGAATACAAAACCGCCAGTTTTCTGATAAAGACAGACACACACACACACACACACACACACACACACACCGCGAGTGAAAAAGACAAGTGGAGCAGAGCGTGACTACTGATTGTTCTTCGGGGCCTGAGGAACAAAGCACTCGGCAGGGATAAAGGCAGACGGTCCCTGCTGGTTTGCCCTTTCTCCCGGCTCTGACCGTCCCCCTCACACGTGACACCCCTCAATGAGGTCACCTGCTCGCCACAGGTTCTACGGAGGCTCGCTCGGCAGAGACCTCCTGGGTCAGTGCCAGCCTTCACCGCTCTTGGCAGTTGTGTGTCTCGAGCATTGGAAGTGTTTGGAACTAAATGCTGAAGGAGGATATTATTTGGCAGCAAGAAAAAGGGAGTAAGCTTGCTCCCCCAACCCCTCCCGGGGTGATGACTGCCTGCCTGTTTTCCTCTGTAGGAGTTGGTTGAATAGCAGCCGAAGTACAGATCTGGTATCAGTAGGCCCTGGTTCAGTCCTTATCTCCACCACCTGCCTACCTTGTATGTTTCTGCAAGCTGCATGTCCCGTCAGACCCTTAGTGCTCTAGTCTGTAAGGGGCAGCTTCATGAGGTGGGCTGGAAGGTTGAGAGCAGCGTGAGTTTGTTGGCACGTTTGGCATGCAGCAAGTGCAAAGTAATTGTTGCTGCCTGCCTCCTCCCGGTGGTTAACCAGAAGGAAGTCGGGGAGAGGAGGTGAGCATCGTAGCTACCCTGTTTATTAAAAACTTCAACGTCTTCGTTTTTGACATCAGTTTTAGCCTTCCAAAAGGCAGAACCTTTATTTTCCTCCATTTAGGTTAGAAAGGATGCAAGATCTCTCTTCTTTTGGTGCTGGGCTTGCTTCATTGGGTACCTCGAAGACATTAATTTATTTTTAGTGGTTTCTTAGATAATCTTTCCAGAATCAGTTAGGATGATTTGCTCCCATCTCACAGAAGACGCGGCAGACGTAACAGGGAGATTATTTATTTGGCATCCTAGAGGCTGTTGGTTCCAAAATGGGATCAAAATCCCATGCCTGATGAGGTAGCTGAAGCCCCCGGCAAGGCCAGAGGGGTGGAGCAGGGTAGAGAGGCGCTGCGTCTGAGGGTTCCAGGCACTGACAGGACTTGAAATTCAGGCTTCAGAATTGTGAGGTCAGTGAGCGTTCCCTGGACATGCAGTGTGGCTGCTGGGGGATGTACCAGGTGGGTCAGCAGGGTTGCAATAAGGCCTTGCATCTTTTCTGATCTGTTTACACCTGTGTGTCCACTAGTATGCACGGTGGCAAAGGGATTCAAACGGGGAAGGCTCTGGGTTCTAGCCCAGCCTCTAACGCCATCTCATCGAAGTCCTGCTAAGAACTCTCATTCCTCAGTTTCTTCTGCCAGGAGATGATAATACTGACTGTTTCTCAGCATAGGCTAGGCCTGGGATTGGGAATCGCCAGTTCTGACTCAACTTCTCCACTTGGCGGATTGCTCCTCGCACAGCGTAGGTACTTGGAAACAATGTGATGCCCTGGCATGGAGGTTAGCACGTACTTATTTTCAGTGGCTCCTGCGTCTTACAGCAAACACGGGCACGGTATTCTGGGCACACGAATGTTAATGGTTTAACGTCTCTGTCAAAGGAGGCACTGGTTGCTCAGAATCCTTCCAGCTTTCAAAGTTAGACCTGCTCCATCGTCCTCGGCCAGTTCTCGCTCTCTGTGCAGGGGGAACCCTCCCTCACAAAGCTCCCCTCGGAGCAGCCGCTCTGGGACTTTGAGCAGAGGGCTCAGGGCGGTGTGGCTCTGGAATTCCACCTGTTCTTGCAGTTGTGTCCTCTGCGAGCTGCCTCTGGTGGTCCCATGCCGTGGCCGTGGGCCACAGCCAACTCGTGACACTGATCTTAGTGTTTGGCTTGGCAGTTGTGGGCGAGGAGAAAGGAGAGAGAAGAAAACAGAAGAGGAGAGGGGAGGGGAGGTGGGGGTGGGGCCCAAGGGGACAATTTCAGGCCTAGGGGACAATTTCAATTCCATGTCTTCCCTGGTGCTCTTTCTTCTCGTGGATTTCAAGAATTTCAGCTTTTTTTTATTCTAAGTCAGAGAATACTGTGAGGAAGGAGATTTTATTGTCTGCTGAGTTTCAACTCCCTCTACATGATGTGAGCCTGTGGATTCGCATCTTTTCCATGACAAATATCCCAAATTGGGTTTGGTTTCACACGCTCAGGGTAACTTTCGGTGTTCGGCTAACACCCTTCCTTTAAGGAAGTTAGAGCACTTGATAAATTTTAAGCCTTTGATCCTCAAAAATACCCTTGGAAAATTGAGGTCCAGTGAGGCAAAGTGCCTTGATTAGTTATATAACGTGCTCACTGCTTTTTGGTTGTTTTTATTCTTTTCCTCTCTCCTTCATAGTGTGAAAAGATTATTTTAATGTCCAGATTCGCAGTATTCTACTTTCATATGACAAGCCCCGTCTCTAGGACTGTTTATTTCCGTCGGGCCTACTTTTCAGGGGACCGAGGCACCTTTCCACATTTCCATCACCAGCTCTCACGGCAGGTGTGCGTGAGAGGGTAGTTGTAACCCGCTTCAGAACTAAAGGAACCAGGTCCAGCCGTATTCTATCTTGTGGAGACTGAGTCTCAACAAGCAGAAGTGTCTTGCCAAGGGGATCTGACTATTAATAGAAACGGAACTAAAAACAGAACCCAGGCATGACCCCAGACATTTTACCCAGCCGTCACCTACGTTATTTCTCAGGTTGGCCCAAGACCAGGACATGCAGGACGTCTCTCCATTTTCATTGTAGAGAAGCATTCACGTACGTCTCGGGTTGTTCAGGAGACCAAGTCTGTTAGGAGTGACATTGAAACTGGTCAGGGCAGTTCCTAAGGTCCTGAGGTCCAGGATTAGCACAGTACCTTGTCTTGTGAAGTTTTTGGTAGATAGTAAGTCTTCAGTATTCATTTGTTGGTTTGATTAGTTTTTTTAATCATGGTCAATACAGTTCCTTTAATATCAGCAAGAGCTTAGTGAACATGTGCTATTTTCCTCCCAGAAAAATAGACATGAGATGTTAAAAGGAAATAGAGCAAAACTTACCTGCCTGCAGGGAGCTCACAGTCTAGTTACGGAGGTGGGACACACACAGCCTCTGCTGTCTGCCTGGGCTGGTGTCACTGTGATGACTCAGGTAACGGCCTCCTCTTACCCTGTCAACCAGCCCGGTTCCAGATGAAAGGCGGGAGAGACAGGCATCTGTGACGTTTTATCTTGAGATAAAGTATGGAAGCAACTGATTGATGGATTATAAACTGGGAGGTTCAGGATGAAGCTTCATTCTGGGGCCATCAGTATATTTCACTGGGAGCCTCCTGGGCATTAATTCTGCCGTTAATTTTGTTATTAGAAACCTAGCCAAACAAAGGGAGGTGGTGGTGAAGCTCGAGGCTGGTTTAACCTTGATGAAACAGTGATTTCACCGAGGATGATGTTGCCCCATCTATCTTCATCCATCAAGGCACTGCTGAAATATGCTAATGAAGCCCGAAGAGAGGAGCACGGAGCAGTTAAATGGGGCGTTGCAGACGCTCTCCGAACCCCCATGACGGGGCGATGCCACTTACTGCCCAGATGTAGTACAGGAAGGAGAGCAGTGCGGACGTGGTATCGTGGTGGAAGACAGTGTTAGGGGGAGGTTCCACCTAGAGAAAAGGAAAGGTGAGGTTCAGAGGTCTACACTCCAGAATAGGATGGAAAAGCTTGGTTTTTGGTGAAGGGGTTGTTTTCTTTAATTCTCTTAGACTCACCCTTTATCTAGTCCATAGGAGAACCAGATATGTGGCCCACTGCAGACAGGGCAGCATTTTTAAGTTCCAGAATGTGACCTCCCACTTAATGCCCAGTCGGGTTACCTGTCACCATGCCAGTTTACATCACTCTGTTTGTTTCCAGTGGGTAAATGAGCCAATACCTTGTCCTCTTTTTTTTTTTTAAGTTGCAATCTTGGTATTTATTATATGCTGGGCATAGCACCAGATTATTTTCTCGAACTTAATTTAATTCAGTTCTTACAAACGTCCTTCATAGAACTGAAAATATAGCATATGTTGTATAGATGGGGCTTGAGAGGTTAAATTCATGTCCAAAATCACACAGCCAGTAAGTGGCATGTCAAAGGCATGTCCATCTGACTGCAAACCCTTTGCACAAAGCCATCATAATCCGCTGGCTCTCATGCAGAGTATAGCTGGAAATCCCCGATACCTGTTGGGAGCAGCTTGACTCACTTACGTATTTGTATATTCTTTGGGTTCGGTTTAACTTTAACTTTGGTATTCCCTTTGCGAGTCTTTCTTTCCTAAATAGACCATGAGTTCTCTGAGGCCAGGGTCAGGGCCCTCTCCTGTCCCTCAGATCCTGATGATCTCCCTTGCTTGTCCACGGAGTGCTTACTTTTCCACCGTGCTTCTGGTGGGTGGTTTTAAAAAGCTGGCCACCTGTCTGCTGGTTTTCATACATTAGATGAAAGCCATTGGCGATTTTATTTGTCTTTAAAAGTTAATCTTGTAGGAATCACAGTAAAATTTCTGTGGCTTTCAATTCAGTGGTGGATTCACTTTTGTTTCCTACTAGTTCACTGGATTTTTCCTATCTAACCTATATCTGACCATACGGAGAAAAGAGGGCATACCAAATGAAATTTCATTACTACTTATTAAATAGCATCTCTAGAGCAGTCTGTGTTAGGGGCTGTGCACACAATTGTGCTGATCCTAGGATCCCAGCCAGTTTCTCTAAGCAAGCCTGCCAGTCTTCTTTCCCAAGACGCAGACCCTGAGCTACGAGGTGGTCTTACACAAATTAGGCACAAGAATTCTCAAATCTAAAGTGTTTATTACCTTTTTTTAAAAAAATATGGGGATAGAAAAAGGTGGAAGTTAAAAAGCCAAGAGAAGGATAGATTTCTAAAAAATATTTAAATAAGTTGCTAGCTAACATAAATTCCCAGAAATAAACTGTGTTAGGATAAAAACTCCATCTTGGCCTTAAAGTCTGTTCTGCCATTTATTAAATCAGGTTTGAACTTGGGGGACTGGAGAGTGTTATTAAAGAGTTAATAACCAGAGGCCTGTAACGCCCAGGACTGTTGTGTGGGTCAGTGTCTCTTGCCAAGAGGCAACATCAGCCAGTGGAATCAGTCGGGCTCTCCGTCTGGCAGATCTGTCTCTCTCAGCTGCTCCTCCTCCAGTTTCTAGTCTTGGAGTTCATGTACAGTAAATCTTTCTCTTAATAAAGCCGTTCTTCAAATCTGACTTTGGACTAGGGACTGCTTTTTCTCCAAATGCAACAGCTGTTAAACATGATGCATTGGGCATGGTGTGTATCTCTTTGTTTAGTTTTGGGTTTTTAATATGAGCAGAGACGTAAAGGAGTGGGAGGACTCTATCGATTTCTTTCCACCCATGAGTCTCCGACTGGGTTTGGAAATGAGGCCTGCAGCCCCGAAAGGCTCTGGGCTCCCTGGGCTTCTCACCCTTAAGGACGAAGCCTGTTATCCCCTCACAGCCAGTGCACGGTCCCCCCCTTTCTTTTGGCAAGACAGAATTGTGGAGCTCAAGGTGCCAGCCAGCAGAGGCCAGACCCTTTGGCCCCTATGTGTCCTGGTTATATAGGGAAAGGCACTGTTGCCCCCTTGCTCTCCGGTCCTCCTGTCACTGTCTCTGTTCCCAGTGCACTGGGAGCATTAACTCCCTGAATGGGGAAAAGTTCACAAAAGACATGAATTATGCATATGGAATTCATTTCCTTGATGAATAGGGAATCTGAACAAACTCCATGGAGGCTGTTTGATTTTAAGGCAGAAGGGAAGGGGGGCTTAGGGCTAAGGAGTATGGGGGGGCGGCGTGGGATCAAAAAGAACTTGGAACAAGAGAGGTGGGAGAAAAAGCAGGGCAGACGGACTTGGGATAGAAATATTTAGGACGAAGCAAGCGGCCTTTGAAAATAGTTTATGGCCCGTTTTTCTGCCAACACACACAGACACATACCTCACTCCCAACTGATGTGCAGACTTGTCCTCGGGGACTTGGAGATGGTGGTAAGATCATACTGGGAAGAAATGACAACACCATGGTGATGTGGGCCTCCTGAATAAGTTTCCCAGTGGACTGACTTCCGTGCAAGTTAGCAGTGGACACTAGCAATTTTGAGGCAGGAGTTGTGTGGGAGGCAGAGCACTGCATTTACAGATACAGGACTCGGATCCAAGCCCCAGTAGACACAGGCTGTGTGATCTTGTGCAAGTCTCCTCATCTTTCTCAGCCTCGGTTGTCTTATCTGTAGGTGGGGACGGTGATAACTGCCTTGTGGAACATTACAGGGATCAAACACAAAATGCAAATCAGAAGGGGTTTTATTTTTCTCTCGGTGCCTTCTTTTCTTGATGGGCTTTTAGACGGTCAGACCTCGTCTTTTCAGCAAGCTGGAACTTCTTTGGAGCGTAAGAATGAAGGGAAATTGGTGCAGGAGCAGCTTGGTGATTAACAGAATAAATAAAGAAGTAAAGAAATAAGCAAAACATCCCATTTCCATCTTCACCCATCCTATGATATAAAAATCGTTTAAAATAATCAATCTGATGTTTTGGGCAAATTTAGCCACTGGATCAGCAGTGGTTGCCGCATAGCTGGCTTGATGGAGAGTGGGAAAGCTGGTCACTGACAGCCGCGTGAATTAAGGAATCGATCTGAAGGTGGTTTTCAGAGCTCCTGGGGTAGGCTGACTGCCAGGCACCCTCTCTCCTGGCTGCCAGAGACCCGCGAGGCTTCCAAGGAGGAAGTGGGGCCACACTGACCCCTTTCTCCCAGTTGTTCTCTGTTATTCCTTCCTTCTGAAGGGAACAGGGGCTTGGGGACACTAAGTCTTCCGGAGAGATAACAAGTAGAGAATCACACACACTCCTGCCCGTTTGTTAGTGATATTTCCCTTCTTGCTGAGACGAGAGAGATTTTTCGATAGTTTGGGGGAACTTAGATCCCATTTCAGAATCGAGTGGATTGAGCAGGTCCAACCACGACTGTGTCTCTCTGTCTTTCTCAGCACCCAATGTCTGTACACACGCTTTTTCACAGAGGTGCACTTGTTTTGCAGCACGTCCTTTTCAGAGGCGAGGATGTGTGCAGTAGTGTGATCGCATCCTTCCGACTGCCCACCACAAGCACTTGGTACCGCGGGCTGTCCTGTAGGGGAGCGGTATTCAGTTGGTGCCCGCAGGCCCGGGAAGAGCATGGAGGTGTCTGTCCCCGGGCTGCCTTCCTGGCAGTGGGTGGGCCAAGCCCACAAGGCCCCCGGCCCCCACCACAATTCACCCCCTGCACCTCTGTTTCATGGACTTTGTTTGTGTGGCTTTATGGGTAGGAGTCTGCTTTTAAGACGTGTGAAATCCAGTGGTGCAGAGAGTAGACCAGCGCCT
This sequence comes from Varecia variegata, assembly GCA_028533085.1. Taxonomy (NCBI): domain Eukaryota; kingdom Metazoa; phylum Chordata; class Mammalia; order Primates; family Lemuridae; genus Varecia; species Varecia variegata. The sequence continues at coordinate 1,128,937 of CM052444.1, forward strand.
CGTATGAATTATTTATTTGTTTATTAAGATTTTCATGGCCCCTCTCCTCTCAGACCTCAGGGCACTGTCTGGAATACTTCACACTGATGGCATTTAGCGCTAAAGGCTGGGGACGGGGCCAGCGGAGGAGGAGCCCCTGGGGAGGGTGAGGAAAGAGGGAGGAAGGAGAGGAGCAGGGACCAGGGCCTGGCCATCCGGAGCCTGGAGCCACCTTCCCAAGGGGGAAAGGCCATAAGACCCGGGGCTTTGTGGGAGGGACTCAGCCTTGCTAGCAGGGAAAGTCACCTCCCTCTCTGAGCCCCTCCATAAAACGGGGGGTGACCCAGTCGCCCTCCCAGGCCCCTCCCAGGTGTGATCGTTCAGGAAGGCTGAGGAGCTTCCCTTTTTAGGAGACCGGGCCTCACCTTCCCGCCAAGTCATTATGGTAATAAAAATGTAATAAAAAAGTTTTTTTTTTTTAATGTTGTGCATAAACCTTTCAATAACAAGTTTATTTGGCACAGAGTGGTTTCCAACCCTGGCTGCTCATTAAAGTCACCTGGGGAACTTTTAGCAAATACCACCAATGCCTGGATCTGCCCTGGAACAGTGAAATCAGAACCTCTGGGGGCTGGTGCTGAACGTCCGTGGTTTCTCAGAGCAGCCCAGCTTTTGTGTCACGCGCCAGCCTTGCGAAATACCTGGGGACCTGATGAGAGCAGGTGAGGCTGTGAATGCCCAAAGAAAGGAAAGAAGGGCTGCTTATGCGGGGTGCGGTTTCAGGTGCTTCTCCTGATAGACAGTGGAGGACGGGAATGTCAAACCATGCTTTGAAGTTTTCAAGCTGTAGGTTCTTCTTGTAGTAAGTGTAGTGCATTTGGCTTGTGGAGCTCATTTTTCACAAACTTCAAGGCTGGGAAAGCTCAGAATTTTTGTGGAGAGTTCTTTGGCCACCTCCTCGCCACCTGCCTCTCACTGAAAGTGTCGACCACGTCACAGTGGGGATATCACAGGTAGGATATTTAAGTGGCACACAGCAGAGAGGTTGGCGTTAGCCTCGCCATTTTACAGAGAAGGAAGCAGAGGCCCAGAGGGGACAAATGATTTGTTCTGGGTCCCCAAACTTGTCAGTAGTGGAGAAGCGGATCCAACCTGTTCATCTCACTCTAAGTCACGCTCTTGCCACTGCCCGTCAAAATGACCAGGACTTGGGGGTTTGTCAGCTGCCTCCTCTGTGGGGGACAGGCCTTTGGTTTTCTTCTTGCAGATAGGAGAGAAAACCTGAGGGGAGAAATCAGCCTCTGCAGTGATGACCTTGGAGACTGAGCAGGGCCGGGTAGTGTAAAGAAAGCCTGCGAGGGCCTTCGCCTCAGGGCCAGCTCACAATGAGAACGGGGCCAAAGGAAATAACATGTGAGAGAGTCCAAGGGAATAGTACGGGAAACATGCTTTTCGTTTAACTGCCGTGCCCTTGGTGTCCCCGATGTCACCTAAGCTCTCTGCCTTTTTCATTCTAAGGTGGCAGGCCTCTCTGGTGCTGCCTTTGTGTTCACCATGGACTCCCGGACTCCTCTCAGGTGCCCATGCCCAGGTGTGCCCAGGTGCGGTGACGCTGTCTTCCCTACCCAGTCCAGACCTCTCACGTGGTCATGCTCTGAATCACCTTACCTCCTGCCTTCCTGAACAATGCACTGTGTGTGTTGCCTTTCCTTAATGCAGTGTTTTACAGTCGTATTTTCTAGCCCGAAACAAAACTAGTCTTGAAAATGTGAAACACATCTAACGCACTTTTACTCATGGATCACTTTCCTTCGGGGATCGTAGTGCTTAGTATGAGTTGCTAACTCCTCTATTTCATGCCTCTCAGGGAAGGAAGGTGTTAACTATTTTTTAACGTAGCCTACGTTTTTGCTGGGGCTCTCTAGGCTTTAAACCCAGGGCCTGTTAGACAAAATGGTCCTGCCCCCAGAAAAAGTGATGTTTTCACTCTCTATCAGTTTTTTCCCCCCCCAGTGTGTAAAACAGGTAGTTTTCCGGTATTAGTTGTTCCTACCTGTGGCTTGGAGTCCCTGCCACTTGGTGGCCTAGATTGTACCAGTAGGTTCAAGGATGAGGGGCTCCCTCTGTGCTGTACCTGCCCCCCCATCCGTCACACCCCTGCGGCAGACCCTGTGACAAACGTCCACGTTAGCTTCTTTGGCCCCACCCGCTGCCAGGGATGTGACAGGGCAACTTCCACTCGCACAGCGTGAAATGGCCAGGCTGGATCTGCTGTAAGGTGGAGTTTTGACCTGGATTCAGCCTCCACGTACTTTCCTTTATGAGTTCCCTTTAATGCTAGTTAATAAAAGTATGACGGCTTTCTTTTCTCTTCTCATTGGATACCACCAGCCTTGGAGGTTCTTTGGAAACCTTGCCTGAGAAGTCTGTGGTCAAAGAAAATGACGATATTTGGCTTAGTATGGGCTTCGCTCCCCAAGGCTGCTTCTCGGGAGAGGTGGAGAAGGAGTTGAGGGTGTCGGAGAAGGCACGTAGGGGCAGCTCTCCACTTCGGCCGTGCAGATCTGCGGACATTCCCTGATTTACAGGGAAAACGCGGGGCTACAGATAGGAGCCCTGGGCGTCACACCGTGGCCAACCAGAGTCAGCCCTTTGTGGAGACTGGAAACCACCAGACTCTCAGGCAATTCAGGTAGATAAAGGGCGACTTTTCTTTTTGCTCCTGCAGACGTAGGGTCGTTCCTGCTGGAAGAGGAGGCAGCCCTGCCCTAGTCTGAGTAGCCAGTCCATTCCTCCTGCGCTGTGTGGAGGAGGGAAGGCCGTGGCAGTGCCTGGAACTCTCCTTGCCGTCAGCCCTGCTGGACAGCCTGTCTCTGTCTCTGACACCTGGTGACTGGGACCCAGGCCCCTGCTTCTCTGGGTGTCCACATTAGGGACTTTTCCCAGTGTGGGTGTAGCTCACGCTGCTCTGTAGTCCAGGACGTGCTGCCTGAATTTCCACTGGCAGCCTCCTCCCCTTCCCCGACCCCACGGAAAAAAATAAAACAAAAAGACACGTGCAGGAGGCGGCATTTCTGTTCTTTCTCCACCACCTCTGCTTTCTTTCCCCCTTCTTTTCCTCCTTCTAGCGTCCTTTTGGTAACAAGGAGAGATGGAGTTATGGTGGTTGAAGGTGGGAAAATGATGTTGTTCAGGAAAAAAAAATCAGCCAAGAGAGCTTAAGGGGGGAGGGGAAGGACAAGAAGACCCCAGGCAGAGCCCAGCCCTGGCAGCCTCCCCCCACCAGCCTCCTGGTACCTCCCGTCTCTGAAGGAGGGTGATGAATTTGGTTTCTGCCACTATTAAACTGATAAATGAAATCTGTATGTTAAAACAATGATAATTTAATTGTATTTTCTTTCCTTCTCTCCCCCTCCCCCGTACTCACCCTTCAGCTTTGGGGAGGGGGGGCTGCGGGGAGGGGGGGCTTTGCAAGCTGTCGGTTTGCATTGTGGGGACGGGAAAGGTCTCTACCTGGCTCATTTTGTCCCCTTTGCTTAGGCTGTCACTGCTGACAGTCCTCATGTTTATTTCATCTCGCGTGGTGGCTGTCTCGTTTCCCTACCCTCCGATGTCATTAGCGCGCAGAGAGCGGGCCCTGCAGTGTTGAGCCTAATGAATTCCGCAGGGCTGCTCTGCTCCCCTCCTCGTTACCAAAGCTCAAGGTGTCAAATTAAACCCAGCCTGGAGAGAGAGAGTGCGGGAGAAGATGCAAGAGCAGGGCAGAGGGAGGTGCGAGAACACGTAAACAACCCTCCAAACAGAAGAACGGGTGAAGGTGGGGGGAGAAGAGGACAGGGGAGTGGGACAGAGGGGAACCCCACAGATGGGTGACTTCCTTCCTGTGACCAAACCCATTTTAAGCAAGGTGGCATCCGTGACTCTCAGGAGGAACCTAATGACCTACTCCTCACAGGGGTGGGGTTTTGTACCTTGGCCCTGGCTACGGCTTGTTGCCTTTTTCTCATTGCCTGGTTGATTTATTTTCATGGTTTATGCAGATCGGGCACCTTGCAAAGCCGGCAGAGCAAGTGAGAGCAGGCAGAGCTTGTGGAGAGAGAGTGTGTGTGTGTGTGTGTGTGTGCGCGTGTAAAAGTAGACACCAAATGTGAGCTTCTGGTTTAGTGGATCTGATCAGCTGCAGAAATCCATGCTTCAAAATGGTGGAAAGAGAAAATCATCACATAATCCCAAAAGGGGTGCTCTCGGGCAGATTTCCCTTCTGTTATTCCACTCCAATTTGGGAAATAATGATTTCCTTCATCACCTTTATACCATTTACAAAGCACTTTACTATATATTATCAGCATTTTACCTTTGGAGCATTTTGTTTGAGATGACCAGAGTCTTCCCATTTTACAGATGGGGAAGATGAGGAGTAGAGATGTTAACTCGCTTGCTCAATATAATAGAGATAGAAAGGGAGAGAACAGCGGTTACATTTCAGATTCTCTGTTTCCAGAGTTCTCCGTTTTTCCCTGACACCACTAAACTTCCTAGATTTTATCAAGAAGTAGGAGAAGGTTGGTGATAAATGAGCTTACGAATTTTAAAAATTGAAGTAAATTTATATATACGGTGAAATGGATAGACCCCAAATATACAGTTTGGTGTGTTTTGACAAGTGAATATACCCATGCAACTCATCGTACTGCTTTTTGAGATTTATCCAAGTTAGTGCTTGCATTGATAGTTTGCTCCTTTTTATTGCCGAGCAGGTATTCTGTTGCATGAATGTACCACAATTGGTTTACCCAATCTCGTGTGTCATTTTTTTGAGAAAAAAAAATTTTTAAACAATTATTTGGTGTGTAAGACACAAATTTTTAAAATAGTTTTGGAGCACACGGACGGTGAGCAAGGCCTGGCTGTCCTAGATTCAGGGAAGGACCAGGCTGCCTGGCAAGAGGGTCGGGCGAGTGGAGGCACAGGGCACACACAGGCTTCGTGGCTGTCTCTGTCACGTCTCCACCCACAGACTGGTGCTTTGGGGACTGTTCTCTTTGCATAAGGCTCATTCTCTGGTTCACTGTCCTTTTCTATTGGTGACAATAGGTATGGTAATAGAATGGCAATGCCCCTTCTTTTTTGGAGTTTTCGCTATTGGTTATTCGATTTCACAATTCTGCTCCTCCCTCCCAAGGTTAAAGTGGAATTTTATTTTTGAGTGATTTCCACCATTTCCTTTCCACATAGTAGAGTCAACTCAGAAGCATCACAAATAAAAACTAGAAATCTCTGGCAGATATTTTATAAACACAATGCATTAGGGGCAGGCTGTCTAGTTATGATGTCCCCATTTTGTGGGTGGGGACAATGTAGCAAACTTTGTGACTCACTAAGATTTTTTGACACTTAGAATAGCAAGAAAGTATAGGTTCCCTGACTTATAACCCAGTGCTTTTACCTTGAATCAAGAGGGTAGTGTGTGTATGTGTGTGTGCGTAGGCCTGTGTAGAGGCATGTGTGTGTATATATGGGCTGTGTATGTGTCTAGGTGTGTTTGTATGTGTGTGTATGGGGTGTATATGTGTGTAGGTGTGTGTGTGTATGGGGTGTATATGTAGGAGTGTGTGTTTGTAGGTGTGTGTGTATGGGGTGTGTACGTGTGTAGGCATGTGTGTGTATGTATGGGGTGTGTACATGTGTAGGCATGTGTGTACATGTGTGTATGTGTGTAGGCATGTGTGTATATGTGTATGTGTGTATGGGGTGTGTATGTATGTAGGCATGTGTGTGTATATGGGGTGTGTATGTGTGTACATGTGTGTGTAGGCATGTGTGTATATGTATATGTGTGTATGGGGTGTGTATGTGTGTAGGTGTATGTGTGTGTGTATGGGGTGTGTATGTGTGTAGGTGTGTGTATGTGTGTGTATGGGGTGTGTATGTATGTAGGCATGTGTGTGTATATGGGGTGTATACATGTGTGTATGTGTGTATGTTTGTAGGTATGTGTGTAGGCGTATGTGTGTGTGTATGGGGTGTGTATGTGTGTAGGCATGTGTGTGTGTGTATGGGGTGTGTATGTGTGTAGGTATATGTGTGTGTGTATGGGGTGTGTATGTGTGTAGGTGTATGTGTGTGTATGGGGTGTGTATGTGTATAGGTGTATGTGTGTGTGTATGGGGTGTGTATGTGTATAGGTGTATGTGTGTGTGTATGGGGTGTGTATGTGTGTAGGTGTATGTGTGTGTGTGTATGGGGTGTGTATGTGTGTAGGCGTGTGTGTGTGTGTATGGGATGTGTATGTGTGTGTATGTGTTTGTGTGTATGGGGTGTGTATGTGTGTATGTGTATGTGTGTGTGTATGGGGTGTGTATGTGTGTGTGTGTATGGGGTGTGTATGTGTGTAGGGGTGTGTGTGTGTGTGTGTGTGTGTATGGGGTGTGTATGTGTGTAGGGGTGTGTGTGTGTGTGTGTGTATGGGGTGTGTATGTGTGTAGGCGTATGTGTATGTGTGTGTATGTGTGTATGCCTGCATGTGTTCGTTGACTCAGCGTGTCTCCTCCCCAGTCTCTGACATCTCTTTTGAGCACCTGCCCTTGCCCCCACGTGCTGTGGGAGTGTGGTCTGGCTTTGGGAGTGGAAAAGTCCAGTCTTGACTGCAACATTGAGGTACATGGCTGTTGTGACCACTCATTTTTTAAAAATTTTTTACATTTTAAATTTTTATAGATTTAGTGGTTTTCGGTTACGAGGATGAATTGTAGTGGTGATATCTGGGTTTTTAGTGTACTGTCACCAGAATAGTGTACACTGCACCAAATAGGTAGATTTTTTTCCCCTCACTTCCCTTCTTCATGTTGTGACAACTCTTAGTCTCCCAAAGTGAATTACTTCTAATGTTGTCCTATCGAGACAATCAAGACAGTACGACTATTTGTGATAATGATCAGTGAATTCCCTTCTTGCGATGACCTAGTGCTTATGTTTGCGCGTCTGGAACTCTAGTTGACCTCCGTGATCATCTCTTTTGTTCTGTGTGTTTGTTTGCACTGGGCTTTAGATTTGTAAAGCACTGTATGCAATTATGTGATGTAGCTGCCCTAAATCTTAGCGAATGAGATCTTACAAGGCGTGGATATGTTGGTTTTACAATGAAACTACTACAGTTGTTATAGTCTAACATGGTACACAGACTTGATGAAGATTTTGTGTGAGAAATGAGGCCATGGCTGCCTTTGGGGTCTGTAGATACATGGAACAAGAAGGACTGTAGCGATTCACCGTAACACTTTAACAGGTGGGGATCATATATAATTAGCCTTCAACTGCAGGTGGAGAATTAACATGGCATATTCTTAAATTTTTAGAAATTATTTTTTTAAAGAGAGTCAAAATAAGACACATCTGATTAATTGACCAGAAATTGGGCTGCTTAATATAATGAATAACTCCTAGGATCTATTGAGATAGTTACTCAATGATAAGAAATGCTATGTAAATATTAGACTAATACCTATATAATTATGTAACTCTGGCCAGGTAGCTGGGGCAAATGTGGATAATAGCAAAAGCACTTATGTCCTGGTCAAATCTCACTTATACTTGAATAGTTAATAGAATCAGAGATCTTTTCTGTGGAAACTAATACAGAGATACCTCAAAGAGCTACAAGTAGAACTACCATTTGATCCAGCAATCCCACTGCTGGGTATTAACCCAAAGGAACAAAAGACATTCTATAAAAAAGGTACCTGTACTCAAATGTTTATAACTGCATAATTCACAATTGCACAGATGTGGAAACAACCCAAGCGCCCATCAATGCATGAGTGGATTAATAAAATGTAGTATATGTATACCATGGAGTTCTACTCAGCCACAAAAAACAATGGTGATATAGCATCTCTTGTATTACCCTGGATAGAGCTGGAACCCATTCTACTAGGTGAAGTATCACAAGAATGGAAAAACAAGCACCGCATGCACTCATCATCAAATTGGTATTAACTAATCAATACTTAAGTGCACATAAAGTAGTAACATTTATCTGGTGTTGGGCAGGTGGTAGGGGAAGGAGGGGATGGGTATATTCACACCTAAAGGGTGCGGTCAACACTGTCTGGGGGATGGACACGCTTGAAGCTTTGACTCAGGCAGGGCAAAGGCTATTTATGTAACCTAAACATTTGTACCCCCGTAATATGCTGAAATAAAACAAACAAACAAAAAAAAACAGTAATTGAGAAGGCAAATATTTAGCACACTCTTAGAAATTTTTGTCCTAGCTATATATGTCTATAGAATCTGTGTTCCAATAAATTTTATCCATATTTTGCAAAGTCACAAAATTAAAATAACAGAATCCACCTCATCTGCGTTAGTTTAGATCAACATACTGGTAATGCTGAGCATTTTCATTTCCCCTAAATTAAATTATGAAAAATGCTTCTTTACAGCATTTCCAAACTAATTAGCCTCCCAAATCTGTGTAGGACCACAACACATCTATTTCCTTCATCTTAGACAAATTATAAGGAGAAAACTGTCTGAAATTTGGCTAAAACATAGCATGCTATTTGATGCCACTGGAGGATTTGTTGTGTCAATTTAAGATTGAGTGATGGACACAGAGGAAATGCAGGGAAAAAAAAAACACCTTAATACGAAATAGAAGTATAAGGGACAATGAAATGCTACAATATACAAGAAATTCTTATAATATGACTAATAGTGTATGAGGTTTGTGATCAGTTCTGCTGGTATCCTAATGTTATATAAATGGTATATTATTGTGTTATTATATTCTTTATTATATATGATATATATTATACTATCATACTATACCAAACATAGATGGTAAGATTTTTTCATCAACTGGTGATCCAAAATGTGAGTTTGCAAGTGGGTTAACTGTGGATTATATGTATGTTACCAGGCCTGTTTAAAAAAGAATTTCCGATTCTAGTCCAAATAAGGGTAGAATTTGCTGTTTGATACGACAAAGCCATGGAGTATATTAGTACTGTTTTCCACAGAGTAGAAAAATAACAGGAACGTAGAGATGATAAGAGTAGTTGGCTCCAAGAGACAAACTTCGGAAATGTGGTGATCGAGGGACATCAGAGTAGGGCAATTATTTCGGTGACTAGGGTATTTCCAAGTGCTCTAGTGAAACATTTTTAGGACTTAGGAGATGCATCATACATTGGTATCTGTTCAGAAGGTGGGGACATCTGCTGTCTGTCATGTAATTGGGAGACGTTTATCTTGACAATAGGCAATAATAATATGGTAAACCAAACCTCATATTATCATGATGCATTAAAACGGGATTAATCGAAGCAATAAAATCCAAGTAACAGTAAATGCTTACACAACGTGTTAAGTCATATTTACTTCGGTGTTAGAAACGAAACAATAATTTCACATTCTGGCAGATACATTTCACGATATCTGTTCCAACAGGGCAGAAACAAGACTCGAACATTCATACGAGATGCTAATAACAACTTACTTGGTTCCAAAATACGGAGCCTTTTTGTTTAACGGGAGTTGATCTAAGTCTGCCTGTTTTTGAGAGTCTGCTCAACAGGAAAGGAACCAGGAACCCCACTTTTGCTTTGAGAGGGTGGTTGAGGAAGCAAATGCTCTTTTTCCTGCCTGAGTTAGCTTTGCTGTCTTATTGCCTCTCGTTTACTCCACCTGACCTGTGGCTTGATCGACCACTGTGGTTTCAGCCGTGCACCTGCAGGCTGTGGGGAAAGACAGGTGACGGGCAGATAGCCCCAGAGTTGAAGTCACTCCCAGTGTCCCTGCTGCTCCGTGGCATGCCATCTCTTCACTGGGGTGATTTGGGGGATGGCCTTCTGCCCAGGCACCTCTGGTCATGGCTGCTTCCACCTGTGTCCCGCTGCGAGGCAGATTCTAGGGGACAGGGGGAGCAAGAGTGATGGGTGGCAGGTGGGTGGCAGGTGGGGAGACCTGAAATTCCAAAGTTGGACCCTTTCTCTCTTAAGCCATAATGGCATTCAGAAGTTGTGGTTATTTTGCAAATAATGAATAGAAAAGAAACAAGGAGGAACAAAAAGAAGGAGAACTGGGAGAAGAAAAGGCAAATCACTCTTACTACCTGCTGTAATCCTACAGCCATGATTTAGCTCCATTGCAAAGTGACACGAACGCCAGGAAAGCGAAGGCCGTCGTTTCCAAAGTTTCTCATCAGCCTGGTGTAGAGATCAACCAATGGAAAACTGCCTTTTATCTGATGTGGTCATAAGGATTTCCGGCAGTTTCAATTCTTGCCTTTGGAAGAATGACCAAAATAAGTAGAGATAATTACTAGAGATAAAATACTAGAGATCTATGAATATGGATAATTGCCACGACAGTTCCTCAGCATCAGAAGGAACTACAGCGTTTTCTCTGGATAGCAGCTTGATGTTTCTGAGTGTGTTTGATTGACAGTATATAAGTATACACACAGCACAGTGTCATGGAAATGACACTGGGTTTTAGAGTCAAACCCAAGTTTGGCATTCCAGTTCTGCTGCATGTCTACCTATAAGGTCAAGCTTTATGACCTTGGGTGGGCTATTTCACCTCTCCCAACCTCAGATTATTGATCTGTAAAATGGGGATTTTAATAGCTACTTATAATATTAATAATAACAGCCAATATTTATTGAATGCATACGTGCCAGACACTGTTAAAATCACTTTACATATATTATCTATTTTATTATTCATTACAACCCTCTGAAATAGAGGCTCTTATTATCCCCATTTTATAGCTGACGAAACAAAAAACAGAGAAGTTGAGTAACTTGCCTCGGTCAGCACAGTTATGAAATGGCAGAGCCGGGGTTCGATTTCAGACTTCATGATTTCCAGAGTCCTCACCTGTCCCATCGCCTCACTGAGACTGCGAGGAGAGCCATTGGCGGTCACACGTCAGCCACGGAGCACAGCGCCTGGTGGATTCGAGGCTGAACCAAGGGGGGTTCTTTGAGTGAGTAGAGGGAAGTTGGGATTTGTACTAGGAGGCAGGAGGTAAGGCTGGAAGGGCGTCCTCTGGCCATGTTGAGGGGTCCTGCGTTGCGGTGGGGGTTGGCCAGCTGCAGAGCCTGCCTCCCTCGCACACGTCCCCCCTTCTCCCCTCTCCCCGGCAGCCTGGGCACTTAGCACTTGGCCGGTTGGAAATGCATATATATCCCGCGCCTTGAGTTTTGAGGGAGATGAGCAGAAAGACAGGATTTCACAGATGCTTCAGAAGAAGCAGAGAATCGAGGGTGGTGGCAGTGGCGGGGATGAGTCCCCAAGGCCAGCGGTGCCGAGGTCTGACTCCTAGCAGACTTCCTCTGGCGGTGCCTCGGCTGCGTTCTCCGCTGCCTGTGAGTATTTTCCCGAGCTTGATTGTCCAGGCGTCCTGCGGACTCCGTGGGACACTGCCTAGCTGTCTGGTAAATTCCTTGCCTGGGCAGGTGAGCCAGAGTCCGTTTCTGTGGTTTACAACCAAACACCTTGCCTGGTAAAAGAGGTTAGGGGAGGATCAAATGCTGTCTCAGAAACTGCTTCCCAGTGGAAAAGGAGGAGGGGGCTGGGGGTAATTGTCTTCAGGGTAGATGATGATAAGGACAAGGTTTTCTGAGGAGGGGAATATTCCTGGTAGGGAATAAGGTTTGAGCAAACTGGGGAAGGATTGCACCTGGCTTTGAAATGTAAGGGAATGTTGTCTAAACCCGAAATGCAGGTTTGGGCTTTGAATGGAGCCCTTTGGGGACCTGGCCTGCCTGGGACATGCTGGGGCCTGGAGCTTCGGGGAACTTGCAGCCGCTGGAAGGCTGAGGAGTCTCGGCTGCCTCTGACACGGCAGTGCAGAGACCCAGGACACCTGCGCGGGAAGACAGGCGCAAGATCAAGGCCGCTTTAGGGATCTCTTGCGGTAAAGTGTAGACCTGTGCCCTTACGTGAATTTCCTTTATATTAACTTGCTGCTCTTTGTCACCCCGTCAGCCAGATAAACCAAAGTCAGTTGAAGCAGCATCGTTAGAGGAAGAAGGAAGTGGTTTGGTCTAGAGGTCGCACTTAGTGGTTATATCCATGCCTGCTGCTATTGCTTTCTTCTCTTGGTTAATGAAACAGTGCTGCTTTCATGCACATTATCCCCACTACAGTTCTTCAGTGCATTTGCCATTGAGCTTAGAAAGCCAAACATAGGATGGTTTTTTTTTTTTTAGTGTAGTATTTCAGCTCCATTCTAACAATAATACAGATTGTGGTCTGTGCCTACAAATAAGTAACGCATCAGCTGTTGATACTACTAATTCTCTTTCTAAGATTCATATACTCCTCCCGACAAATTCTGTTCAGCACTAGGTTGCCTGTCTTACCTGGGGAGCCAAGAACCCTGATTAATATCTGCACTATTCTGATGGGGGAGGGCAACCAGATAATGGTGACATCAAAACAGCTGATCACATTTGGAGGCAAACATGTGGTTTGTTGTTTTGTCTGTTCACTTTATGTCAGTCAACACAGGTTGGAAGCAGCCAGGAGAAAACCTCTGCTCTGTTTTTCTCTGTATCTACCAACTCTTCCTCATTGCACTGTGAATTCTTTAGAAATTATACCCCTGCAGCCATTTCCGTATCCTTTACTTCTTCAGCATCTGTAGTCATGGGAAAGAAAAGGAGTGCCAGTGTTGTGAGCATCTGTGGATGAATCCAGCAGAGCCCTCTGTCCCAGGGATGTGTCTGAAGGACATCCCATCTAGCATGAGGGACACCATCATCATGGTCCGTGTCAAAGGGACCTCCACATCCTCAGGGAGAGCCCTGGGACTGTGTGTGTCCTCCGTGTGGCCCAGGGGTCACCAGCAATTTCACTGTAAGCCAGTTTCTTACACTGACCTTTGTAATTTTATTTTTGGTACTAGTTAATATATATACAGGCATTATCACTTGATTGGAAATTTGGAAAAAGTAGTGCCAGCTTTTCCTTTTATTTTATATTTTCAAGCAGGAATAGATAGGTTGGTTATAGAGTAAAAAAGTAAAAGAGAAAAACTGAAGACCTAAAAATACACATCCATGGAGAGCATCAATTGTCTGAATGTTTTCCTCTTGAATGCTCTCCAAATCCATCAAGTCAGTTCCTCCCAGACTTGAAGAGCCTTCTTTTAAATACCTCCCTAGTTTGTTTTTGGAAATTTCAGTCCAATCGGACTCTAGGACTTCCAGGAGACAGGGTTTAGGCAGAGTTCACAGGACTTTTGCAGAATGCCTTGGGGCCGTGGGAAGCCCTGGTGCATCTTTGCACTGTCGTCTGCACTGGGCCAGCTCCAAATTCCCACAGTTGTGATGATCTGGTGTCATTCGTGATGGCTCAGGGTCGGAGGAGGCAGCTCCAGCTTATTCCAGACAAGCCTGAATCCTCCGTGGACCCGTGGGCTGCCCTGTAGGATTTGGAACTGTGGGCTGGGAGCATTCCTTGCACTGCGGCGTCTTGCCCAGCCCGGTGGCCGTGGGACTCCTCTGTCCCACACCCAGGCTGCACTGGTCTTTCCCACAGTTGCCTGGAGCCTGGTTGCTTAGTGACTGTGATCACTCTTCCTTCTTCATTGTCTCCTCGTGCTGGGAAGGTTTATCATTCTGTGTTATCACATGCATGTGAACACGTATGTGTGTTTATTTTGTTCTGGTAGTTGGTGGTTCATGCACAGAACTATGATCAGAAATAGTTTTTCTTTCTCCTAAACTAGAAATATCTCCCTCCCTTTATCTTTTATTATTGTGAGTGTTACTGCAAAGCACTACATCTCTAAAACACAATGTTTTTAAATTGACTATGATATTGTAGAAATATATTGGTGCTAATATCAGTGCAAGTTGTGAAAATATATCCTGTTCAGCTTTGTAACTTTCAGATAGTTTCTCAGAAGCCACAGCCTTTAGCGTGTGTCAGCCAAGGGCATGACTTAAGCAAAATGTAAGCCAGCCTGCCTGCCTTTCTTTCTTCCTTCCTTCCTTCCATCTTTTATCTTGAGGTTTGGTCAGAGTACAGGGTATCTTAGTGGGGCATTTCTCCCTGTGGATAAAACATGGTCTGGTATGATAGTATATTACTGTTCGTGCAGTGTGGAACCTATTCAACATTATGTGCTTTGGGCTCTGGCCTGCAGCCTGCCCGATCTAGGCCCTGAGTGTCAAGATACTTATCATCCACACGCCGTGTGTTCTTTAACAGTAAAGCTATATCAAAGATACTTACATTTAATGAGATGATTGCTCCTGTCTGTCATCACAATTAAAACATTTATGAGATCATCAAACACTTTTCGAGTGCTCCTCAATGTATTGCTCTTGGTGTGATATCCTATCCATCATAGTCCTATGCAAATAATTGTATTAGCAAAGCATGGTGAAGTGTGTTGGCGCCTTAAGTGAGGTATCAATTGCCAGGTACGTGTGGGGTGAACCCTAGGCCAACTTGCCTAGCACAGCTGTGACTCATCCGACGGTTGTTTGAGTTAATGACTCTTCCCAGAAGCCAGGCATTGAAGAAGGCTCGAGAGGATGGTTCTCTGTGTGGGGATCCAAGCACCTGCGGAACGGTACCTGGTGATTTTGTCGAGGGCTTTCAGACGGTCTCCCCATTTGTGACAGGCAAATCCCGAAAGCGTAGGAAGGCTGCATTGTCTCCCGGAGATGGAGCAGCCAAGCAGCCTTCGCGTGCGGTGAACATGTTACCTAATACCAATCCACGTAACCAAGGGAGGTGGCTGTACGTCAAAGAGAAGGACACAGATGTCGTGACGGAAATAGATTAACTGAGGTCGTGGAGTTTAGGAAGTCCCCTCTTCCCTCACCTTCACATGAGGGAGTCTTCCCTTCTCATTACCAGCTGACATTAACCAGCGGGGGACCTTGTCCCCGTGTCTTGACCTTTCGAGGTTCTGCGTCTTCCTCTGTAAGATAAGGGAGTGTTTTAGTTGGTGGCTGTCCTGCCAGTCAGGTGTGCATGCTGCCTTTGGTAACAGGTGGTGACAGCTCCGACGCTGGTCACGCTATCGGCCTGCACATGCATTGAGGCTTTGGGCTCCAGTTGGACCCGCCGTGAGTGGCAGGTGCTGGCATCACTCTCCGTTGTTGTGGAGCTTCGTGATGGCACGGACTTGGAATCTGTGTTGTAGGATCTTAGGAAAAAGGCCTTCTGTAAGAGGGGGAAGGGAGGACTGTGAGTCTTCCTCACTGGAGTCTGAATCCTTTAATAAATCCTGTGAATAGTTTAGCTGTAGGATTCTTATCTAAATGATCTCTTAAACATTGGCAGTATAGCTGGATTGGTCAGGAATTTCAGTTGCACTAAAAATGATCCACTCTGGCTACTTTAAGCAGAACGAAAACTTATTAAAAGACTTTGGGTTAAACAATATATGGGACACTGGTTAGCTCATAGAATGTCTGGAGGGCTCACAGCCTGTGTCTGCAGCCCCCAGCTGCACTGTGGGGGTTTCTCCACTGGACACACCTGTGTCCCTGCTGCTGAAGCCATGACACTGAGGACCTGATGCCAGTGATGGAGTGACTCACACCCCTAAAGAACTACATGCCTCATCCTTGTGGTTGCCAAAGAATCAAGTTCCCTGAATTCACCTGCTGCTCTTCAGGGTCCCAGTCTTGTGACTTCATCAGGTTGGGGGAACCCATTTTATCTGCCCCTACCTAGTGGCAAGGGAGTCTGGGGTTTTAGGTTTGCTGCCTTGACCTTGGGAAGGAGGAACTCATAATGTGGGGAATCATCAAAATTGTCATGTCTCAAAGACGTTAGGCAGCCATACAATTCTCGGTTATGGGATTCTCAGTTTGGGCAGCTCCAGGAGGGACGGGCACGTGAGAGGAGGTGGAGCTGAGATATGGAATGTGACTCCTGGGTGCTGTTCACTATTCCCATGAATCCCTCACCTCCCGGAGGAGGTCCCCGTTGGCCATACTCTTGGGGTGTCTGTCTAACTGAGTGCTCTCTCTTGGGGATTTCTCAGCTGCCATGAAGCATCTCAGCTCCTCTTCCCCACAGCCTCCAAAGCTGTATGGAAAGAAGGGAGGCTGTGTTCATGGCTACGTCCAGTGGACACATTGTAAATGCTTCCAGGAGCCTTAAGGCCATGCTTGTCATTATTCGTATTGATACTCCTGTATATGCATAGGCCCACGGTTTCAAAGATTCAGGGGTGCATTTAGCTAATGCTTATGTTGTCATAATGCACTAGTGTGTTCCTTGCTCAGATTAGTCTGAGAAAGAAAAATGAAATAATGATAGCTGCTCGTAGAAGCCTGATAACAGATTCCGGCTGATGGAGCAGATATTCTGTAGCTTGATAAACTCATAGAATTGTGGGGGTTTTGTTATTGCTACTCTAGTAATGGCAGTGTCCCTATATTCCTTTCCAAGAATATCAGTAAATGATGCATACAGGCCCAGGAGAGGGGCTGGAGCAAATGTGGAGAATGAGGGAAGGAGAGGAGAGGATTCCTGAGAGTAACTGAATTTTAACATTTTGGGAGGGATTTCAGAGACTAAGCCATTTGCAAAAAGAAAAAGTAGTAACAGTGAATAATAATTTAATAATTGCTACCTTCTATTGAGTTCTGATTATGTGCTGAAGTTCTTATTAGGTTATCTCACCTAATCCTCACGGAACTCTTTACGGAAGGCATTGATTTCCTTTTGCTCCGATGAATGGACTGAGGGTGAGAGATTTTATGGAACCAGTCATTGCCACAGAGTTTGTCCTGGGTAGAGCTGAGACTTGAACCTGGATTTTCACTTAAACACCAAGCTGCACCCTGAAAATCGAGCCTGACATCATGTCTGTCTTGGGATGGTTCTGCTCACTCTGGTTGATGACTTTGAAGACTTCCTTGCTCTCCCCACCCGGACTGACAGGCCTTCTGAAAGCTTTTTCAGGCCAGCTGCTCCCTCTGCATGAACCTTGGACTTGTGACCTTCCCTTTTTCTTACGGACCTCATCTTGATCTTCCACTGTGTGTGCATTCAGTTCCTGTCTTTGCATGGCAGTGAGCTAAGTAAAAAGCAATGCAAGGACCTCTGTAGCTAAGGTCCTTGCCTTATAGAAGTTCATAATCTGAAAAAGAAAATATTGGCGGAGCAATAACTCCAACCCTAGTGGAACTGCAGAGAAGCAGAGGACGTATGGTCACCGGATAGTGGATTCAGCCTCAAGACATCGTACGGACAAGGCCCCTGTCATGATTTGATAAGTAGTTTCATAGGCATTCAGAGATTTAATAGTCTGGGTTTCAACTATTAAAAAATGGCCACACATGTCTCTGGCATGGAATCAGCTGTAATTTTGTGAGGCACACAGTTCACATACTTGTGCAACGGTGGGTCACTTAGCTGGTGACAGAGCCCAGCTCGTTACCAGTGGCCCCATCTTGTCGAGTGAGATCGTCAGATGTGGGGATTCCCAGAGGTCTTCAGGACAACAAGGTCTATTGTCAATGCCGTTTGTACTCCCAGTATTATTGTTTCCTACCGTGTCCTGGTCTCAGGTGGTCCGTATAGTGAAGTGCATGAGCCAGTAGGCTGTCCGTCTGGCCTTACACAAATGGCCACCCCTTCTCCCACCTGCCAGCGTGGGTGGAGCGCTGGTCGCAGATCCCTCCCTGATTGATAGGGCTTGTCTCTGGAAAGAGAGTGATTGATGTCCATTTCTACATGCTTTCCTAGGTGAATCCTCCTCTGTGTTTTGGTCAGGAGCTATGTCATCACCATCTTCCTCTCATCTGTTGTTGACAATGACCCCTGTGCTGCATGGCCCTGAACTTGCCTTTTCATGACCCTGGGAGATAGAGCACGAAGTCCCCGCCCAAGGGACTCTTTTTTTTCCAGGGAAGACCTTTTTTGTTAACCTCAGCAATTGGTAAAGGGATGGGTATATTGTGTTTCATGTTTCCCCACCCGACCTTTACTGTGAGGCTCAGACTTCACTTCTGTAGTGAAAGTTGGACAAGAGTGTCCAAATCCTCTGGCCTCTGACACGCTGGCATCTTCTGCCACCCAGCCCGCCCCCTCCATGAGCTGCGATCGCCTGAGTGAGAAACGCCTGGTGTCCCAGCCAAGACCCAGCTGGGCCGGGTCCTGAGGTGATCCTCAGATAGGTGTGGATAGCAGGGAGCCCCCAGCCCTGCCAGCATCACTTGGCTGCAGCCCCAAGCTAATATTTGAAGCCCTTGTGCTCGAGAGTGTCGAAGTCTAACGCACTCTCCCCCTTCCGCCTCACCTTCCCCAGGCACAGCCGGCACTTGACATCTTTTTATCAGATGAGCTTGGCACTGCCAGGACCGGCTCCTCGCGCCAACGTGGCAGCAGCCACAGCCCCTCAGCTTGTTAGACTGAAAGAATGTGCCGTTTTAATTAATGATATGTAAATATCCTTGAATGGGCCGCATTTGCATATTAAGAGAGATTTGCGGAATCTGCGGAGTAATATATTTTAATTAAGGATTAATTAAAAATAATGGGAATTTCATTTTGCCTGGCAGAATCCGTTTAGATTTTAGCACACGTCTGCTTGGGAGTCTGGTAGGAAGGCCCTGTGTGACGATTCCCGCAGATGAGAGAGGCACTCCTGTGTTGATCGTCTTGGAGCCCCACTCTGGGGAGGGAAGGGAACATAAAGGGGGTAACATTTTCCTTTTGCCTCCCCCATCACCCACCCCTCTTCTTCCCTCCTCTTTGTGATTTTAGGGCTGTTTTGGTATTCTTTATGGTAAAGTAAGTAAATGGCTCTGAGACACGGAACACTAGTTGTGTTGGCAATTATGTTAATGGGATGCTATTAGGCTATGATTCTATATGAGCAATTGGGGAGAAGAAATGCCTTACTGAGAGAGAATGATACAACAGACGTCTGTCTTATTGATATAGCTCCAGTGGTGCTTTCTGCATAATTACACTCGGCCACTTCCTTCACGTGGGGGAGAAGCCGCTGTATTAGGGAGTCAGGAGCAAGGGACTGGGGTAAAGGGGTGCCCCCTAATAAATGCACAGAAGACATGGGATGGGGGCAGACTCTCCTAGCAGCTATGGGCATTGCAGGTGAGCAAAACTGGTTCTGCTGAAATCCTATTCTTTCTTTTTCTTCTACTTCCTGGAAGTAGTCTCAAACGTGGGTCAAGTTCTAGCTCCCAGGAGTCCTCTCCAGAAGTTGAATTTTCTGGATTGTACGACACTGCCTCTCTGCCCTTCTGTCTCTGGGCCCACCCTGTTTCCCTTTCCTGGGTTCCTGCAGCAAATCCCTGTACTCGTAGGGAATTCACTGCTCCATCCTCAGCCCCAAACACATGTTCACAGCCTTCCAGTACTTCCTGCCACCCAGTTGGTTTTTGCTCTGTATGTGCCCGTTTGGGAGCTTCTCATGGACCCTCAAGATGTCTCCTTGCCTTGTGGTACTGCTGTCTTTTTCTCCCTTCAGCTCTGTTCATATTTGTTTCATATATTTAGGTGCCCTGATGTTGGGTGCACGTATATTTCTGATTGCTATATCCTCCTGATGAGTTGCCATAAACCCTCATGGTGTGGGCTTCTACAAGCCCTTCCTCTTCTCCCAGTTCCAAGCTGCCAGCAGTGTGGAGATTTGACTAGGAGCTTGCAACATTTCCTCTGCACGTCTGGCTGCTGCAGGAGTGTGAGGGTACAGAATCGGTGGCAGAGTTGGAAGTGGCCCTCAAGTGACCGCACTTGAGCCCAGGAGGCAGCAAAGGCATTTGTTTTTTTTTCCCTTGTAAGGCCCAGGCCTCTTACAGCTGATGGCCCAGGCTTGCATCTTTAAAGCAGATTTCCGGATTGTTTTGATGACTGCCCAGCTAAAGAAGTGCTGGGAGGAACCTGGAGGCCAGGGATTGGCAATTGATGCTTCCACACACAATCCCTTTCCAGGAGAATCCCCGGTGGGAAATTCCAGCATTTCCCCTGGAAGCCTCAGCTCAGTGTTCCCCTTACTCTCATCAAAAAATATGTATGTCAGCTATCTCCCTCTCCTCCACCGGTGTGACTTCTGTAATTTATGAATTTGGGGGAAATCCACCTATAGGCGCTGCCGCTGTGGCCTTCCTTGCTGGCATTCTGACATCTCAATAGCCGGCTGACCGGAGGCGCGAGGGGTCAGCTTTGAACGGAAGACAGGGAGCGGCAAGGGCGCAGTGGATGCTGAGTATGTCAAGACCGTGAGACCAAGGGAGAGAGAGGGACTCTGAGAGCCACAAAGCAACTCTGGAGCAGAAAAATGGAGCGCTGGGAAGAGCAGGGAGAGAGTGACAGGGCAAGGCGTCATGTAAACCGAGGCCCCGATGCCATTAAGATTGAGGGACAGGGAACAAAGCGTGGGGGCAGGATCAGAAGGATCCTCCTGTGTCCGTGCGCCCGTGTGCACTTTGCAGAGGCTGCCGTGCTGTGTCTAATGCAGATGGAGAAAATGCAGTTTCTGGTAAGTGTTCCCTAATAAATAACATCCAGTCTTCTTCCCTATCAGCCGGTGACATCCCGCATTTCTCGTCACCACGCACCAGCCCAAGACATTTAATGATGTGGTGCTTCTCATGGGATGTGAGGTCCATGCTAATGTCTCCGCGCTCACAAAACGGTGGTGCGGACTTCGGCTCCACTCAGTTATTCCACACCAGCAGAAATCACAATATGTATGTGTGCATGTGTATATTTTTCAAGTACAAAGATAGCCTCCTTTTTCAAGTCAGAGAAGAGTCACTCTTGGTTTTTTGTTTGTTTTTCTTTTCATTGTGTAGAAATTCATCCAGGGCTGGTTCTTGGTGGCTGGAGGATTTCATTAACGAAATGAAGTAAAAATAATCAATTTCAGATGTTTCCAATGTTTGTGGTAATAGTCTCTCTCACAATTCTGATTAGCCATGTGAGATGGAATTTTTCTTTTAAATTACTGCACGCTGACATTAAATATGGGCAGACTTGGCGTGTGTGTGCGTGCGTGCCTGCCTGGGGCCGGGCGCGAGGCTTCTACTCATCCTGTTCCTTGCCCTGCTCTGTTTTACTGCCGGCCTCGTCTTTAACTTCCCCCGTCGTGACCCTCTCCCTCTGCCAGGACGATTCTGAAAGGCCGTCCTCTGTCCTTTGCCCCCTCGCCATACGTCTGGGCCACTTCTGGGAACACGTGTGAAAGGCTGATTTTTTTTTTTTGTAAGTGGCTGGGACGGTAAGAGAAGCTAGTTAAATCTGCATTCAAATCAATAGAAGCCAGTGTGCCTGCGGAATGAAGATTCCGTGTGAGTCGGTGGTGTATATTATCCTGGTGGCTCTGCCAGCCCGACTGGGAGCTCATCAGAAGTGCCTGCTCGCCCAGATGCCTCACCTCCCCTCTTCCCCAGACCCGCTTGTACTTTCAAAGAATGAATAAATTAAATCGACAGAGTCCACAGTGGATTCTTCATTATTAATTTGTTTCTTTTTATTTATTTTTCATGCATTTTTCTTACTCTGGTTGTTTTTCTTTCTTTCTTTTTTTTTTTTTTCTTGTTCTCTTTTATTCCTCCGTTGACACACCACGTACACAGCCCGGCCCTCCCTCCCGTCTCTCCTTATGAACAGTCATGGCAGCAGTTTCTCTGCGGGATGCGTGTGTCTCTACACAGATACTCAGGGGTGCAAACGCACCAGAGAGGCCGCCACATGTGTGTATTGTTTGTACTTTTTTCCTTTGATAAGCTGTCGTCCGCGGGTCCTGCTCAGGGGTTTGATCCCAGTAATCTCTCGACCCCGAGGAAGACATTTAACACCCTCCAGACCCTTTGCTCTGCCTCTGTCTCTGAACCTTTCACTCTCCTTTAATGAGAATTTCTCCTAATTATTTCAGTGGCTGCAGCAGAGGGACTGCAGTGTACTTAGATCTCGATACCGAGACGTGACTGTTATGCTGATAAAGTCAAGAGATCAATAATTTAGGCCCCAGCTTTAATGGCAAAGCTGAGAGCTTAAGTGTCTGCATTCAGGTTGAGTCTTAGAGGTTCTGGGAGTATTAACAATTTCCATAGGATTTTCTCCCCTTTCTTCTTAAGCTGCAGCTGATTGGCATTCTTGGTACTTGCCCAATTGAATTTATAAAAAGATATTTGCTCCATCTAGTTGCACATATGTGTGGCCTTTGCATCTTGTGTGCACATCTGATTACTCACAAATGTGCATACACACACACAGGCACATGGATTTCTGTTTTTGTTCTGATCTGGGGAGCGTCCTTAGTCACATTGTCTTTGGTTTCTGGACTACCTATAATTTGTCCTTTCAAAATTCATCCAGTAAATATGCAGCCACTTCAAAGGCAGGGGTAAAATGTCATCCTTTTCTTCCTTCCTTCCTTTTTTTCTTTCTTCGTTTATTCTCTAAGTTCCCCCTCTACCTTAAAGGCACAATCGTACTTGACTGAAAGGGGCAGCACCGCAGCACTCACTCAGATGGGGGTGTGCACGTGTATGTAATACAATTCTGAGTGTTTTATGGGGTCCTTCTCTGAGGAAGTCCAGCAAACCTGTTTGGGCCCAAGCAAATTTGTACAATACATACACACTACCAGACATATAAATGCTGTGAAAAGAATCATAGTATATGATATATTTTATATTAAGGCTGAAAAGAAAGCATAGTACGGTTAAGGGATTTTCTTAGAAGATTAGTCACTGGGATGTTCGTCACCTGCAGTAACGTAAGATTGAAAGAAGTGACCAGTGCTCTCCCTGAAGGGTCAGAGTGGGGCTGGGCATGCCCAGGACCTAGATGTGTCCCAGAGGGGAGCACAGCTTGTACTCTGAGTCCAAGCCTCACGGGCCACCACTTCTTTCTACTTTTGCAACCTCTCTGGCATTTTATTTTTCTTCTGTAAAGTTACTGACATTTTTAAGTTGCCAGGAGACACTTAACTCGTATGAATCTGCTTATAATTCGACACTATAAACGTAGCAAAGAAAATGTTTCTTCCTAGACTTCCCAACTGGGTGGAACTTTTTTTGGGAAGGTGTTGTGGTCTGTCAGCACATGCTGCACCTGGCCACTAGGGGGCAGAGCGGCAGACTTGCATCCTAGTTGCACGGTCTCTGCAGGAGGCTTTGTCCTCGGCTGCAAAAGCACAAGGATAGCTGCTACTTTATCCGTAACTATTAGGGAAAGTCCGGAGGGGGCTGTGAGTAACTGTCGGTGCTTTACACATTGGGAAACTGGGGCACAGAGGTGAAGTGACTCTGGGTTGAAAACAAGACCTCGGTACAGGTAGTTTCTACCATGAGCTAGTTTGTTTCCCCGTCCAAGACCTCGGTACAGGTAGTTTCCACCATGAGCTAGTTTGTTTCCCCGTCCAAGACCTCGGTACAGGTAGTTTCCACCATGAGCTAGTTTGTTTCCCATCCCGTTGACCTTTCATCAGATGCCAGGACTCGGGAGTCCCTGGTCAGCCTCCCTGTCTCTGCTCCCCGAGTTCATTGTGGTTGTGTCCTCCTAATCTCACAGGAGATGACGCTGTTTTTTGTGCCCCCAAGAAGCTTGTTTCTAGAAGCAGATTCCCTTTGGTGGCATCAAGTCTGGTAATACGGGGGTCGTGACTTACACGTGGACAAGGAAGAAGGAGGAGTTGACTCTAGACCAAGCAGTCATAGTATCTTTTTGTTTTCTGTACCAATCTTGTTGATTCTCTGGCTTAGCTATGCAGATAGTTAGTTTTCTTCCCTTGCTCTCTAATTTGCTCTGCTCTGCTGAGGTTACCATTGCTTTGCTGAGTTGCAATGCTAGATCTGCTTTTTGGTAATTGCCACCAAAATCCATGTTTTAGTTTGAGAGACGCCTGTGGCCTTGGACCAAAAGCTAGGAGTCAAAGAGTCCTGAGAAAACTGCAGATGGGCCCGGAGTGTCCTGGATAATTCTGTGGTGGAGCAATTAATTCTGAACCACTAAGTACCACTGAGAACTTGATGTCAACTAAATAGGCAGAAATGTTACAAATGCTGCCAAAATTTAGAAACCACCCAGTGTGCCACAGCTTCAAGGGAGCAAAACTACTGACTCTAGCAAATTGGAAGAAATGAAGAAACACTTCAAAGTCTGGATCCAGTTGGTGAAAGAGGGAGGCTCTGGTTTCACGGTACCTACGAAAACAGCCCGTTCCTTCGGCGTGGTGCTTTAGGTTTACCAAATGCTTTCACATCAATACTGCCATTGGATCCTCCAAACAAACCTAGGAGGTTGGCAAGGGAAATATGATTAGCCCCATTCTAAGATGAGGAAACTGAGGTTCGGAGGTCTAGAATGGTTTGTCTAATGTCACGGAGCTGGTAGATGGCAGAGCCAAGACAATAATCCAGGTCTTTCATTCCTGGTCCTGGGCTGGTAGACGATGTGACCAGATCTCTTCTCCAGGAGTTTTGGTGGAAAAAATGTAAAACCATTCCATTCATGGAAATGGAGTCGAAATGTAGATTTCCTTCTAAGTCTTTATTCTACGTATGGCATCCAACCCTTGACACTGAAGAGGAGATTTCTTTTTTTACCATTCACTTAAAAGGTATTAATAATCATCAGTCTCTATCTTCCTAGCTCCTCCCTGGGGGAGGCGGTGGTCTGCCTGATCCAGCACCACCCGAGCTGAGCCGGCCAGACCAGCGCTGGCTGAGCGAGTGGGGACTTCTCTCATCCCTGAGGGGCAGCAGGGACTCCTCTGACATACCCGACTCCTTACCGTCACAAGGGATCCTGTCATGTTCTGCTCTTGTGGCTATAAGGTCCTTTTACCCGGATTACTCATATCGTTATGAACGAACCCCAGGGCCATGACTCAGACCCCTCTCTGACAGTAAGGTGCCATATCCCACCGCACTGGCTCGGATGAACACTTTCAAGCAGATCATGGTGGAGACTGGACTCAAACTTTCCATATTTCATCAGACTTGGTTTTAGAGGTTTTGTGCCAGCCCGGACTCTGTACGCCAGGTCCCCTCCACTCCTGCAGTTTGAGTCCAGTAACCTCTCACCTCCTTCCCTCACCAGGACCCCCCCACCCCCATTCCCCGCTGATAGGGCTGTGCTGTTGCATTCAGCATGAACTTGGAATTGTGCGGTTTGCAGACTCAGTCCCCTCACCCCACGTCTTGCGCTCACCCTGATGGAAGAGAGCGGGATTGAAGTGGCTCACTGCATGGAAGAGAACAAGAAGGAAACAGAGGCATTTTGCTTTCTTTGTCTTTGAATTGCCTGGGATAAACCAGGGGCTCCGTGGGCTGCTGCAGCGTTTGTGTAACCGTGGCATGTTTGCCCAGCCCACACGCCTGGGCTGCTGCTTCCAATTCCTTCTGTTTTCAGGTCCTCTCCTGACCAAGCAGACCCCTTACGCTCCTGGGTTTGTGTAGCAGAAGTAGAGCAGGGCTGGCTCCAGACCAACAGAGATCGGAACCCGGGGTGAACCAAGGTTCACCACGAAATTCAAATGAAATCCAGACAGGCCATGGTGTCAAACAAAGAGGGCCAGGCCGAGAGGCAGGACTGTGTCTGCAGGTGGAGACTGGAAGACCAGACTAAGCAAGATGGCGTCTAAGGAAAGGAGGCTATGGAATCTCAAGGCCTGGAGGTTGGCTGCCTCAGGTGTGGAGTTTATGGTCAAGGGCCTTCTTGGCTCAGATGTGAAGTCTTGAAATGGATTATAATTGAAATATTTCAGACCCTGGAATGGGATTGCCTGAGTTCAAAGCCTGTCCCTCCTCCCAACTTGGTAGCTAAGTGAAGTTGAGGCTAGTTAATCGTCTTGCTTAATATGCACTAACATTGTTATTGCTGTTTTCTTCTAAGAGCCTGGCCTGGTTCACTCCCTCACTGCTGAGTTTCTTTTACCAAGGCTTAGACCCTGACCCTTATGCCAGGGGCTGAAGTCTGCTGCCCAACATGGTCCACTCTACCCAAAGCAATGACCGTCTAATGTTTTCATATTTGCACAACACTGTGGTGTCAGGCTCATCTGATCACTATCACACCCCTTTGGATTCTCGGCCTAGTTTCTACTCCTTTCCCCATGGGAGGGTAATGCTAAGGTCTCCACGTGACTTACAGCTGAGTCTTCAGGGTTTATGACACGTAAGAGTATCTTCCATGCCTGCTTCCACCATCACTTCCTGGTTTACAAAGTGCCTTTATTTGTACCATTTACAATTTTGAAGGTGCCACTGGGGCTACAAGAAAAGTGTAGGAACTGATCTCTGCCTTGAAGGAGTTTCCAGTGTTTGGAAGAAAAGGCTAGAATATGTTAACACAGATGATAATGTTTAGTGAAGTTGGTGATGACATGGCATGGATTAGTACAATGACATTTCAGAGACGGAAGTAGTGGTTTGGGTTCATGATGATAAGGCTGGGGTGCATGGAGAGGAGGTGGGGATGGGGAGAGGAAATGAGGCAGGACGGATACGTAGGAATCCTGGTGTGTGCAGAGTGGGGCTCAGGCAGGAGTAAGGGGGACAGTAACCAGCACTGAGGAAGCGTGGAGGTGGGAACAACTTGGCAAGGGAAGTGGGTGACA
Organism: Varecia variegata; assembly: GCA_028533085.1. NCBI lineage: Eukaryota > Metazoa > Chordata > Mammalia > Primates > Lemuridae > Varecia > Varecia variegata. The sequence goes on from CM052444.1 coordinate 1,155,503, forward strand.
GTGAGGAGGTTGGCTCGCCTCTTACGCAGGATTTGGTTTAGAGCAGTGATGGAGGAGGGTAGGATCCATGGGGACAGATTATGGAGAGGTGACAAAGGGAATTTATTTATATAATTTAATTAATTTTTTGAAAAGGCCGTGGCATGCAGTCTCCCATCCAAGTACTAACCAGGCCCAACCTTGCTTAGCTTCGGAGATCAGATGGGATCAGGCACGTTCGGGGTGATATGGCCGAAGACAAAGGGGATTTAAAGTGGGAAGTTCACGTGTACTTAATCCCTTAATTCTCTTAAAACCTGTCTGTTTAGTATAATTGGCTCCATTTTAAAGAAAACGTGCGTGGTGGCGTGCACACCCACGTCTGTGTGAGCCGAGCTCTTTCCTGTTCCACGCGGTGCCCTGCACTCAAGGCAGGATGGCAGGCTTGCCGTGGCTGGTAGTGGGGAGCCACAGTGGGTTCTTGAGCAGAGGAGGTAGGAGTGAAAGGGGGTTATCTAATGAGATTGTTTACTGTGTTTATATAGGATAAGCAAATCCTTTGGTGGAACAGGTAGGGGAATCAGAAAGGCAGAGCTGCATGTCGTATCATACGTTCACCTTCCGGGCTCTGCGTTCTTCCTCTGTGCCCCCGGCAGCAGCCGGCCCGTTCGTGTCCACACAGCGCGCTCTGTGCGTTCCAGTGGCATAAACGGCGTCGTCTGTGTCTCTATAATTTATGATGCTTTCAGATTACCAAACACAATTCATTTGGCAATGAAAGAAAATAGTTTTGTGCTATTGCCCTCTGTGTGTGGGAAATTGCATTTTTGATGAGCAAAGCTGTCGGCCCTCTGGACGTGACTGGTTGGGAACACGAGCTGGTGGCTGGGCCTGAGTGAAGGGTCTCGGGGACGAGTCACTCGGCTGCCACAGCCCCTGTAGGGGAGGCTGCCCCATCCCTGTGACGATTTAAGCTACGTTTGGTAATCTGTTGGTTTTCGTTAGCCAACATAGACACTAATAATTATCCTAGCAAGATAAATCTTTCTTAAAGAAGAAGATGCTTTCCTGTGATAGATTTTGTGGGCAGAAAGTTTGCAACTCTTAACGGTGCTAAGGAGCCCAAACTTAAGGGTACCCCTTCCACAGACCCCTCTCTTATCCCCAGGTCGCCGGGTAGTTTTATGGACAACTTTTTTTTCCCTCTGAGAGCATCTGTGAATCAGATGCATTCCAAGCTCCGGAGGAGACCTGTCTGGTGGTGGAAGAAGGAGGAGCTCTAAGGTTATTTTAATTTGGATTTATCTGAGACTGGAACAAAACCAGTAAGGAAACTGTCCTCCCATAGGCAGAGGGAGAAAAAACCGAATTCAGATTCTACATGTATCTTCCCGTATGAAGACCAGTGTTTTTGGAAATGGGCTTGCCAATAAATATGAAATCCATCCTTAGATTTTCCTCCCACTGCTCATCCTCCTGCTGAAGGTCACGTAGGTTTTCACACTGTTAATTAACCACAGCGAATAATTTGTTTCCTAGGCTGGGCTAGCGGGACGATGGCTTTTTATTCGGTTGATGAATGATTACCAGGCAGGAGATGTTGAGGAGGAGATGGAGAACTACAAAACCCTTGCCAGACTTGGTCTGCACTTTCTGTTTGTTTGTTTCCACTTTGGAAGGACTCAGGCAGTTAAGGGGACAGTGTGCCACTGTGGACACTGCAGAGGTACACAGCTATTGTGGGGGGTGGGGCTGTCAGGACTTGGGGACCTCAGTATCATTACGATACCGTGGAAATGCTCCTTTGAAAACAGGCGTTGGGACACGGTGTGTGCACTTCTCTGGCCTTTTGCGATAAGTATGCAGAGCTTTTCGGCCTCTTCATGTATGAAGTCACAGTCTGAGATCACCAGATTGTCAACAGCAAAAGCAAAAAAATCTAAGACCATTGGATCTGAGACCTAATATCTGAATTCTTTCTTACGGAAAAGTAAAATAAGGTTGTTTTCACTTAAGTGTTATGTAAGTAATTAGGAGACAAAATTTGTTATTATCTTATATTTTGCACTTCTTTTCTAAACTTATCCAGAAAACAGTCACTCACCTGTGAGTAGCACTGTAGGTTTCCAGTTTCCATTAATGTTTATGTTCCATTTGATCTTTGAAACAACCCCATGAAGTGGGATCTTAGGATACACACTGGTCTCTCCTTGTCTTACCGATGGCAGATCGGAGGCTTGGAGAAATGAAATGGTGGAATGGCGCCCACAGACTCTGTCTTCTGTCTCCAAACACCTGCTGCTTTGGTTGTTTGAAAGGCTACTAATCGGATCTTAGTTGGACAAACGGGTGTTGTTGGAAGTAAAAGTCATATGAAATTAATTAATGGTTTCTTCCTTCCTAACGAGAATGGGACTGTTGGGTAGAGCAGACACATGGGTCCATCCTGTGTGGGAATCTGGCCTCTCGCTGTACAGCGTTGGTAGGATGGACCTGGGTGGTTTAATGGGAGCAGAAGCGAAGTCTGTTTCCAGACAGTCAGGCCCAGGAGATATTCCATGAGGAACGAGAACTTAGTTACTAAAAAGTTGTATTCTACATGTTTGTAAATCAAACATGTATTATATTCATTTGCATTTTTCTTTAAGCAAAGCCCATTAGTTTGTATTGGAGGTATCTGAAAGAGACGACATGCACAGTTGTAGAGTTACAGATTCATAGTGGATCCAGGTTTTGCCACCAGTATGCAGCCCCTCCTGTCCTTCTCATGTTTACAGGACCTACCAGTAGACGACCGCTGCAGGGCTAGCTGATGGTATCTAACCTTTGCCTGAGCACTTCTAGAAATAGGCAGGAACTACGACCACAGAGTCATAAATTTTTCTTTCTTAAAGAAAACTTCAAGGTAATTATTATTTAACAACAACAGCAAAAAGCTGTTAGGCAATTATATATATGTCATACAGGCTGGTTTTTTTTTCTCATGATGAACAGAATCTGCCTCAGCAAAACTCCCCTACCCTGTCCGTCTGAGGCCTCCCTCTGGACGCAGCGTAGGACAAACCCATTGCTCTTCTGCAGAAAGGCCGCTGGGCTGAAGACCGATGTTGTTGACCCCTTCATCTTTGCTTCCCTAGGCTGAACATTTCCAATTCCTTGTTTCTCTGCATTGTTTATACTTTATTTATTCTTAATTTATAATTCTATGGGCACTTATAGAGCACCTACTATGTGTGAGCCTGGTTTTTTTTTTTTTTTTTTGAGACAGTCTTGCTTTGTTGCCCGGGCTAGAGTGAGTGCCGTGGCGTCAGCCTAGCTCACAGCAACCTCAAACTCCTGGGCTTAAGTGATCCTCCTGCCTCAGCCTCCCGAGTAGCTGGGACTACAGGCATGCGCCACCATGTCTGGCTAATTTTTTCTATATATATTTTTAGTTGGCCAGTTAATTTCTTTCTATTTTTTTAGTAGAGACGGGGTCTCGCTCTTGCTCAGGCTGGTCTCGAACTCCTGAGCTCAAACAATCCGCCCGCCTCGGCCTCCCAAAGTGCTAGGATTACAGGCGTGAGCCACCGCGCCCGGCCAGAGTTAATGTTTAAGAATTCAAGCAAGCAAAATAGCACCTTCAAGTATTTCTGTAGTGCATGCTGTAAGTAGTCAATATAAATGTATTAATATGTCCTGTTAAAATACCATTTATATACAATGGTAACCTAATTATAATTACAACTCTTTTTTACAGATTTATTAAAACAGATGTAATCTACTAAGAATGACCTGATGGAAAGAATTGGAATGAAATAATCTTATTTTTCTTTAGTCCATCACTAATTCAGACAGGCCTTTCTGCTTGTTCTGAATTGGTGAGAGGCACATAAGTTGGATTTGGGAATCACCTGTTTTGTTTGCAGGTGTTTAGAAATAAGAGAGGTTTGGGTACAGCTCTTCCTGATCCCACGGGAAGGACCTGTTCATCAATCCATATATCTATCTGTTGAACAAATACTTACTGAGTGTCTACTGGATGCCAGGTACTATTCTCGGTGCTCGGAATACATCAGTAAACAAAGCAGGGGAAAGAAAAACCCTCCTTACCTCAAGGAGGTGCCCTCATTATGTTAGGAATGATGACTTTAGTCATTTAATGGTTGCTGTTTTTGTTAACTGTCAACTCTACCCTGAACTGAATACTTTCAACTTAACAAAAATAAACTAATTATGTGGCCTAAGGATGACCAAGCCCCAGGCTCTACCCTTGTTTTTCTCCTACTGTTGAGTATCAGCCTCCTTCCTCAGGCTGGAGTTGGCGGCTGAGAGATCAGGCCGGGTGCTCGGGGACGTGAGTGCTGAGGTCGCTGCCGGGCAGAGTCCCCCACGGATCAGAGTCCCTCACTGGGGGACAGAGGGACCTGGAGATGGGGTTCTTCCTTTCTCCCCTCACACCTTCCTCCCTCGCAGACGGGTCATTGCACGGGCAGAGATGCTGTCAGAGGTGTCAGGCCGTTTCTTGCATTCTGCGTGTTTTCCCGTAGGCCAGGACTGCTCAGAGCCCAGGCTGTGGGTTTTCTGATTTGTTTTCTTTTTTGATGTGGAGAGCTGTTTGCTAAACATGTCTTGAGGAAGAGGACGAAGGGAAAGAAAGCCTCCAAGCGAGTGGTGATTCCACAACCATCATCAAATTTTGGTTTGAAGCTCAAAGTTGCTGATCCGTATCAGTGAGCAGATAATAGCAACCTACACTGCATTTGCATGACCCTGTATCATGTAACTGCATTATCCCGCAATGGCATGAACCTTGTGTGGTGGTGAACAGCTTTCCATATTTCCTATCAGGTCAGTTGTCTCATTTGACTCCAGTTAGGATGTCCTGAGGCAGAAGAGATAACCCTATTTCATAGAAGAAGAAATCCAGGATTCCAAAGAATTTGTCCCAAGTCATGTAGGAAGTGTCCAAAATAAGACTTTAACCCAAACCTTGTGATTTCAAGGCCAGTGATCTTT
>CM052444.1:1160979-1174142 GCA_028533085.1 Varecia variegata
TCTGATCCCAGTGTTTTGGTCGAAAAGAATGTATTTAGATATTTTTCTAAGTGTCCTAGATTCATGACCTTTCTTTCTCTGGACACCAAGATGCATGTAGATGTTACTTCCCGAGGACAATAAATATGGAAAGAGAATCATCACCCCATGCTTCCAGAAATCACTTAAAAAGGGAGGGAGTAATTTTCCTATGAGCTTCCTGAAACAGAGTCCTTATGTCACCTTGCATTGGGAAAAAGAGATCTGGGACACTGTGCTTGATAATGGTATTTCTTTGTTCTCATACTGATACACTTACAGAATATATTCCTCTTTTGCCCATATCCATAATACAAAAAGTAAATAAACTTTATGTAGCATTTCATGGTTAAGAACCACTTAGCCTTGTGTGTCGAACTTCAGTTAGAAGCAAAAGAGGATTCACTTATAGTTGTGTAACTTCATTTAATCCTCACCACAAGCCTAATAATTAGACATAAATCACAAGAACCAATTGCTGATTGGGAAACTGAGTTTCAGAGAGGTTAATGACTTCCTCAAGGCCACAGGATCTTCCTTGGTCTGACCAAGACTTGGACCTACTTCTCTGAATCCAAAGTTCCAGCTCTGTTAAGAGATGCTCAAATAATACATAAGTATCAGCAGAATCTTACAGTTTTATTCACACTTTTCTGCAGCCCGCATTTTGAAGGCTTCTTGCCGTCATGGCTGTTCCTACGAGGTGGGAATGGCTTTTTCTGTATCTTTCTGCATTGTTACTGTTGTTATTTTTAGTTCTATTTTCATGAAAAATGTACTTTTAGCCCACGAAAATAGCATAGCAGCGGCTTATCAGAGTGTCCCAGACAAGAGGGCCTTATCTCACCTACAAATGAGCAACACCTTCTTGCCTCTGGGGGTGGAAGGAATGCAGAGTCGACTTCCTCCCATGGACATCAAGCCAGATTCCATTTTCCACTCTCCCTCCCACCTGCGTCTTCTCAGCCATAAATAACGGGAGAGTTTGTTTCTCCTGCCGAGGGACGGCGATCTGACACAAGAGGGGAATTACTGTTTATTGAAAACCTACTCTGTACAAGCAACAGTGTTAGGATTTTTATAAACACTTTCACAATCATTATAATAGTTCTCATTATTACAACAGAGGATAGGCATTTTCCTATTTGCCAGATGGGGAAACTGAGACTCAAGTAACTTTTCCAAAGTCACACGGTTGGTGAGAGAGGAGGCCTGGGTAGGAGCTCAGAGCGATGTGATTCCGTTCGCACAGGCCACCTTCCTCCAGGGAGAGTGCAGGATCTGCTGTGGGAAACCTCCGACCGTGGCTGGAGAACCTTAGGTGCCCGTCCTCCATGGGGGCTGCTGTGGAGTGCAGCACTGCCCAGAGGGAAGAGCCTGCATTTAGGAGTCAGACCGAGTTTGGATCCAGCTTCAGACATTTCCTGTTGATAGCTTCCGTGCACGGCTGAATTTCTCCAGGCTCCGTTTATTCATACTCAAAGGGGAGAGCTACCTAGGGCGGGGGACTTAGTAAGGATTGGATGGAGGGATATGTGCGAAGTCCTGACACTATGTAGGAGCTCACTAAATGGTGTTCCTTGTTATTATGGTGATCACCACGATACTTTTTTCAGATGGAAGTATTAGGTCGCCTGGACCCTGTAGGTAGGAGCTATTCAACACACAGACTTTTTGATCTGTAAATGAATTTCCTATTCTCTCCACTCTGCCGGAGACCAAGATATTACCAGGCTTCTCTGTTGTTGCCAAAGCTGTCATTTGTGTCTGGTCTGGCTCCTTGGGAAGCTTCCCTGGCCCATTTGATGGATCAGGCGGGGTGAGAACAGGGACAGATGCAGCAGAGGCAGCATCAGGAACAGAGGGGCTGCAAGAACCTTCCTTGGCTGCCTGGAATGGTCAGTAGGAAGTGCACATTAGGACAGTAGAGGCAGAAAGGAAAGGTGGGATGGGGGTGGGGTGGGGGAGATTCCTCCTTGGGTTCACAGAGGTAAATCATGGGATACACAAGGTTACCATGTAATTTCCCTGGCACAAGCCAGGTACATCCTCAGGCTTGGATATGTTTGTTCAACAAATAAGTGATGTGTTGACTTTTCATAAATTTTAGATGAAAAAGCAGTATTCCAACTATTTAATGACAAGCAGGGTGGCCTGGGTCCCAGGCAGGGTGGACAGCAGCCATAGTGGTGGAGCAGAGTCCTCAAGACCACCTTTGTGTGCAGAGTATTAACGCTTTAACTGCTGGATCCTTGGAAGGTACAGAGAGTCTGAAGCAAAGAGGGGTGGCACGTAGGGGATAGAGAGGTAGGTTGAGGCACAGCTGTTTATCAGTGGTACAGAAGTAATTCAGTAGTTAAGCCCTGGTCCCCTTGCCCTAGTGGGTACTGTGTGTCAGCCCTACTGTGTGACTACAGGGATTCTCAGTGCACGTCTGAATGAAGCCAAAAACACGTGCAAGGTTTTAAGAGCATTTTATACGTCTTATTGACAATATGAGGTGGAACAGCCATATAGTTAGCAACCATAACCAGCATTGGCTTCTGGTACTTAGTTCTGAGTTCTTTTTGAGGAACTTATATTTGGAGAAACTGGACTTAGCACTCACTTAAAAAAGAAGTAACTTTGATAAGAACCAGGTGGGTTTCTCATGCTCCTTATTGGTTTCATGTTTTTCAGATCTCACTAACTCTCCCCAGCTGTGCCCTGCTCTGAGCCCCATTTGAGGCTGTGCTGTGATAGCCCCAAGATACTGCATGGGCCCCGGGCTCTGCCCCTTGGCACTCCCAGGGGGCTCTTCAGGGACTGATCTTTGTGGCCAACGGTCTTGTCTGGGGGACACCTGCCTCTCCCAGCCCTTCTTCCCTCATTCTAAGTCACATGTGTTTCATGCCATCTTTTCATCTGCATTTTCTCAACCTTAGGGCTGTATCTTTGAGATATGTGCACGTCCACCTTTAGACAGTTTGTCATTAACTGGAAACTTCTGTTCAGATAGACTTGAGGGTAGTGATACACATTATCAAAAAAGATTCCTCAGTTTGGCAAAGTCTTTGCTAGTCGGCTCCTATAAGTAGCGAGATTCTCTGGTGTATTGGCGTGTGTATACAGATCAGTAACACCTTGGAAGAGAGGTTTGGTGCATGGCTAAAGAACTTTTAGCTAAAGTTGCAGGTACTCTCAGCAATGGAGTGATTAAACAAATAATAATCACTAAATTTGTGGAGTTCCATAGATTGCAAAACTTATCTGCACATTTTCTCTTGGGACACACGGGATCTTCATCCATGATCTGAAAGGCTGCACATACATTTCTAATGAGCATTGGGGTGGCTGGAGATTGCTGGGGTTCCCTCCAGTAGCGGCAGGACCACAGTCTCCTACATCTTTATTTTTAAGGTCTTCATCAATGACACGTGACCCTATTCCACTCTCCCATTTTTCCCTCAGTATCTCCCTTTCTAGGAGATTTCAAGACTTTTCTCTGTTAAATGGTTGGCACCCTCAAGTGTAGGCCAAGAAAAAATAGGATTGAATTTCCTAAACTCTTGTTGGCACATAACTTTTCATAAAAATTGCTGTGATGCGAGGCTGGGTATTCCCTGAGGTCCCCTTGACGTCACCATCTGACGGAGGTGGGGGAGGATGGCAGTCCCATCCTTCCTCCTCCTGAGCTGAGCTCTCCTCACCCTGAGCAGAGCCCTGCCCCAGGCTGGAGGGTGGAGCCCAGCAGGGGAGGGAGCGACCTTCCTCCAGGGCTCCTGCTATCGAGCTGGGCAATGAGTAATTGGGGCTCGGCAAAGTGTTTAAACACCAGAATTGAAATTAATGTCCCCTCATTGCTGGGTGCGCTGACAATACATTACAGCAAACACCTTCCCAAAGTGAAATGAATGTTTGTTTATCCTCATGAAATATACATCAAAACATGTTGGTGGAAGAAGCCCTAATGAGGGAAGGGCCAGGTTCCTGTTAATTCCAGGCGAATAGGTTACTGAGGTGGAGAGGTTTTTTCCATTTTCTTTTTCATTCTTTCTTTTCTTTTTCTTTCTTTCTTTCTTCCTTTCTTTCTTTTTTTCCCCTTCAGAGTAACCTGTCCACAGCTGTGTATCTAGGACATTAATATGGGTTTAATGAAAACTCCAGTTGATCTGTCCAAAGATATTGATGAGCATTGCCCAGCCGTATTAATCATCTCCTTGAGGGAGGAAATGAGGGGACTGGGTGAGCGGGTTTCTGTCAGATGCCAATCCAGATGAAGAGACGTGGGGGAAAAAAGTGTTTTTTAAATCCTCCATAGCTACATCCATTTCCTGGGACACAGGTTGGGCCAAGAGGGAATGAGAAGGACCCACAGCAGCACAGGAAATTCGGGGGCACATTTAGTATTCAATCATTAAGCTTCTGCCAATAAATCCATTACTGTTAATTATATTGAGATGGCCAACGATCCGCTGACAATATTCCTTCATTGATTTTCATTTCGCAGTGACTCCATGTTCTGGCTTGGGTCTCTTTGGTGTTTTCATTCTTTCCTGTCTTTCTCCCTCTCCTCCTCTCCCTCCCCCTCCCCTCCCCGTCTCCTCCTCTCCCTCCCCACGCCCCTCCCCCACCCCGCCCCCGCCCCTCCCCCTCCCCTACCCCTCTCCTCCCCTCCCCCAGCTTTTGCAGTCATACCTCCCCCTCTCGCTGGTGACACAGTTCTCTCCCTAAGTGCCAAATGTTTCTTGATAGGAACAAGCTACATTTCTTTATGGCTTATGGCAAACTGCCTTGATTACTTCTACTGCTGTACCCATTATGTGAATTAAATATGTATTCAGTTGCATGCTGCTTGCGATGTTATTGCAGGGTGACATATGGTACTGACTCAATTAGAATGAAACTAGCATTAGATAACCCTTCTGATTACAAGCATCCTGACCGGCTCCTCCTCGGCCTCCCCTCTGCGCTGCCTCTCCCGTGTCTGCAGGCCGCAGGTTTTCATTATCGGGTATCATCTCTGCCGCGCTGGATGCGGGCTGGGGGCTGCAGAGGAGGGGCCTGTGGGTCTCTGGGAGAGACAGCGTATCAGACAGACAGACAGACTTCTCCGGAAGGGTCAGTGGGGAAGGATTATAAAGGACTCTGTGCTTGCATTTGGAATTAACCTTTAAAATTATAATTTTTGGAAGTGGTTGTCAGGCCTGCTATGAAAAGAGTCCAGAAAGGTCTCTCCAGAGTTGTCAGGTGACTGCTGTGTGTGTGATTAGTCAGTCCTTACCTTGAAATGGCTCATTTAAAAGGAACACTTTTTTTTTTTTAATGAAAAGCTAATACTCTGCTAGCAGTGATACATGTTGTTTTGAAAGCACACCTGTATTGGACATATGTTAACTCGCTTGATTCCCGTCAGCACCTGACAAGGCAGGTAGAGCAGGGATCGTCCGCCCATTCTACACATGACACCGTGGAGACACGGAGAAGCCTCGTTACGTTGCAGTTTGAGGTCACAAAGCCAGTGGGTGCCCAGAGGAGGAGGAATCCTTCAGGATGCGGGGGGTTCTGAAGGACAGGCCAAAGATGTGCTGGACAGCAATGGAGAGTTGTTAAATCTTAAAAAAAAAAGGCAGCGTCTTGAGTGTTTACGGCAGAAGTTGCTGGAATGTCATATCCTGACACAACAGAAAACATACCAGAGAATGGTGGGCATGTGTCATTTCCTTCTGCGGAGTAATTTTCTCTCCTTGACAGTTTTAACTGTGTTTGCAGGTGTTCTAAGCTCCCTCCTTTGCTCCTCCTGCTCTATCACGTCCACCTGCCAAGCAAGAACCCGCAATGAGTTCTTTCTCGGTCCCATCTGGCCACACCTGAGGCCGAAGCATCTGTCCAGCCAGAGCAGGCCTGGGGCTTTGATGCAGAGCAGAGAGCCTGCAGCAGTGTTGGGTTTTCTCAGGGCTGAGGGAAAGGCTGCCGGACCCAAGATGGCCTGATGACTGTCGCGCCACCATCCGTGAGACTGTGGGCCGTGACCAGCTCAAGTTAGCAGGCTTGTGCATCCCTAACCTGGCAATCCAAAGAGCTCCAGAATACAAGACCTTTTAAATACTGACGTGACACTACAAGTAGAAAATTCCACATTTGACCTCATGTAATGGGTCACAGTCAAAACACAGGGAAAACTTAGTTTCATGCACAAAAATTACTAAAAATGTTGTATAAAATTACCATCAGGCTATGTGTATAAGGTATGTGTGAAACATAACTGAATTTCCTGTTTAGGCTTGGGCCCCATCCTCCAGATATCTCAATATGCATATGCAAATATTCCAAAATGTGGAAAAATTCAAAATCCAAAACACTTCTGGTCTCAAGCATTTCGGATAAGGGATACTCAACCTGTGTATGTATTTGTGTGCACCACACAGTAAGCTGTGGGAAATATCAGAAGTTACATGGCCACTGGTCCTGGGTGGCTCGTACCTGGGCAGTAGGGAATGTCATGAGGTTCGGTGTTGAGGAGGATGGTGTGAACTCAGCAGTGTCGTAGACGCACGTGTTAATTTTAGTGTCCTTGACACTGTCGCTCAGCCAGTGCCTTGAGTGTAGCAGGCACTGAACAAATACTGGTTGAATGGATGAATGAATGAATGAATGAATGAGTGAACGGGAGCAGCGTGGACGGTGCTGACCCTCAGGCGGGTTTCGTGTCCCTTGCAGGTACACGGCCATCTGTCCCCTGCCCAACCCTCCTCGCCTGCTTGCCCGTCACAACTGTGATAATTGACTTACACAGCACTTTACATTTGAAGCAGCTCTTTCGAGAAATGCTGAAAAGATAGACAAGAAATGAGCAAAAATGGTTACCTGTGGAGGCTGGGTGTGAGGATGGGGACTTAGGTGAATGGGGACAAGCAAGAGTGGGAGCAGGACTGGGCAGTACACGGCGACCATAACATGTGGTATAATGTAAATGTCTGTTTTATATCGTACATGCATTACTTATTAAAAAATAGTATTAAAATCAAAAGTACTTTCAGGAGTATTAGCTTACCTAATCTTCACGACAACCCTCTAAGCTTCTAACGAGAGGGGGGTGTGTGTGAGGGATTTTTATAAGTTTCTAATTTCGTATAAGGAAATCGAAGCACAGAGAGTTGAAGTAACTTACCTAAGGTCATAGTGTTAGTAAGTTGCAGAGGGAAAACTAAACCAAACTGAGTTCTTTCCACTGCAGTGAGTGGTTTCTGAAAACCTTGGCCCAACTTTGGCTGATCCCCAGGGGTTTTGTGCCCGTGGGAGCAGGGCCTTCCTAGAGCACAGTTGGCCAAGGTCACTGTGTGCGACCTCGGGGCCTCGGCAGGAGGAGGGGGCGTCCGGAGCTCAGAGCTGTCCCCGCTGCCCCAGGAGCACAGCAGACTGACGTTACTGGCCGCAGCAGGGCAGAGCTTGGGGTCTGCAGCTCGCGCCTGCTGTTGCAGAAGGAGGAAGCCTGAAACAGACACCTTCACCTGGCCCGGAGAGTGGCCCTGAGATGCCCTGGGCGCCTGCTGAGGACCGAGGGAACCGTTACAATTATTGTAATACTTGGAAGGGCCCGAGGACAGATGTGGCGCTGAAAACACCGAAAGTCGTTGGGCTTGAGTATTTAGGACAGTGTGGCGTATGCTCTTGAGGGCAAGTATGGCATTTTTACGGCATGCCTCAGGCGGGGCCTCCCTTACTCTGTGGGTGTCTGCAGGACTCAGCTGTTGCAGGGCTCTCTCTTCTTGCCGCCTCGCGCCACGTTCCCCACCGTTTCCCCTCGGCCTGTCTGCCCAGAGCTCCCTCCCTGGGCAGAGCCTGGGCCGTCCTGGTCTGCTGTCGCCCAGCACGGCTGGTGTTCGGTCGGCAGCTTTCACAGGCTTTGCTCTCCTGGCCCTGCTAGTGCCCAGCGAGGGCTGTCCCAGAGCATCGCCACAGCCAGGGAGGAGCAGAGCTGTCCGTCAGCGCCTGGAGAGTGCTCTGCTGCTCTGGACACCGCGACTTCCGCCTTTTAACAAAGTGCAGCTAATCATAGGTATCGTGTGCCCGCGTTTGCCCTTCAGAAGAGCCAGGGCAGTGTTCTCCTAGTCTAGTCTGTTTTAGGGGCCGTGTTCTGTCTGGTTTTGTCTGGAACTGTCCGCTGTATCCTCTGCACCTCCTGACCCTGGCTGCACCTCTGGGAAGCCTGCAGGGCTATTTCAGACTTCGCAGACTCCCTCTCTGTTGATTCTCAGATTTCTAGCTTCCTTCAACTGACTTTGTTCCAGCTGACAAATCCAGTCCTTATTCTATACTCTTGCTGTATTTGATCCCAGTGACCTTTGTACTATGGAACTCTCACCTTGATTTCCATATTCTCCTGGTTTACTTCATCGCTCTTGGGAGGCAGGGGGCTTCTTAGCTAACTTTGGTGGTGCCTCTTCCTCAGCCCATCACTTACATATTCTCCAGCATTCCCACGCCTTAATTTGTCACTTAAATACCCACAGCCCACACGTACATCCACCTGTAATCTCACTGAGGACAGGGGCGTTATCTTTCTTGTCAACTTCTGCATGCCTAGCAAACAGCACAATGTCTGGACTAAAGCCAGTAGCCAGTAAATATTTATTGAACAAATGGTAAATTAAAACCTGTATTTTGAGCCCAGATTGTTCTTGTGAGTTGCAGATCTGCACATGTAACTGCCTGGCAGGTATCTGTCTCTATGTCCGTGTTCAGCAGACTCCCACATCCAGGGCAGACCTCATCCGTCCCTCACCAGTTCTTCCTCCTTCATCTGCCCGGTCCAGAAACCTCATGTTTGTATCAGACGCTGAATCTTTTTCTATATCCCCCACCCCTGTCTTCGTCGAATCATTAGCCATTTGTGTCAATTCTACCAGCAAGCATTTAATGGACACTTTGTGCCAGGTGAGAGAATACACAGCTAAACACATCCTATTTCTCATTTCCTTTCCTTCTCTCCCTCTGCCACCGTCCTAGGTCCAGCCCTCACTGTCCTTCACCCAGACAGCAGTTTGACCTCTTAGCTGGTGTCTTTGCCGCTAGTATCTTCAAGCAGCCCATCCCCTCTGAGAACTACCAGGACACTCTTAACACGACATCCTGCTGGCCGTACCCTTATTCAGAATTCTTCTCTGGGACACCCAGTGTCAAAAGCTGTAGTCCTGAGTCTCAAAACTGTTGTGCCATGATCGGTTGTGAAGTATGTCACAAGTAATTTTGTTATTAATAATGGTCTAAGACTTAAGGTTTGCAAATTATTTAAAATTGTAAACTAATTCAAATTATCACCATATAAATGTCACTTTCACTCATTTGAATTCCCACATGGTTTCCTGAGTGGAAGAGAAAGAGTGGCATCGCAGTCTGCTGGGAATCATGCATTCCTGTGGGCACACCGTCTGCGGTATTTCTTCAGTCTGATAATCGCTGAGTGTGCATGTATGTTGGACACGGGTTGAAGTCTGGAGGGTCAAATCTAAACTCCTTGGTGTAACCTACATTGTGATCTAGCCGTTGTCTTCCTCACCAAACCTATTTCCCACCATTTTCTTCTGTCTCAGTGTATGCTACAAACATATAGAGTTACCTGCAATACCTAGAACTTGCCACTTTTTTCTTAACACCTTTCAAGATTGTCTCTTCTACCGGGAATTCCCTGTATTCATCACCCCCATAGAAAACTCCTAGTAATCATTCGGATCCTAGCGGAGGCCTTCCCTGCGTGTCTTGACCCAGTCTGAGATGTTCCCTTTCCCTTTGTATCCACTTTGCCTTCTATATTCCTTCACTGTAACTTATAGTACATGGCACTTTTTGCATGTTTATTTCCCCTTTGGACTATAAGCACTTTGGGGTGAATGCCTTTTTATGTTCTTCTCCCAGGTTTTAGGACAAGCCTGGATAAGTAATAGGTGCTGTGTAATCTTCTCCGCTGGCCCCAATGTTCTTCAGAGGCAGGAACTTCAGTACCGTGTCATAACCTGGAGAGAGAGCTCTGGGCAGGGAGTTCGAGGAGCTAGTCCTAGCCTATCTGTCATGGTTGTATGGCCCTTGACATGTTACATAAAACTTATATACATCTCAGTTTTTATGTTCATGGTGTGTTTGTGGGACTGTCCTAGGAAATGGTTGCTTAGACCAAGTTGGAAGATGTACATTGGGAAATATGGAAAACGGGGTATAATAGGTAAAGTGAGGCCCATGCTTGCCACTGCTGTCTGGCCCTGAATGCCTTGCTGAGGGGTTCTGACTTGGGGTAATAAATGGAGACTCAGTGGTTGTTTGAGCACAGATGACATGTATTGAAATTAGATGTGCAGGATGCACTAGAGTGCAGCGAGAATAAAGACAGGGATTTCAGTCAGCAGGCAAAGGACCTGGGGTCTGGGCGAGAGAATGGTGTCTTGGGGATGAGAAGGATCGGCCTGTTGTGAAAGAGTGTTTGAAGGAAAGACTGATAGAGACCGGCGACCCTCTAGATGCGGAGGTTGAAGGAAAGGTGTGAGTTTGAGATGGGAGATGACTCAGTGCAATGAAAACTGTCTAACAGTCCCTGCTCACAAACGGCTGGGGGCCGTGGCCGCAGAAGCCCACTTTATCACGTAACTGTCGGAAACGAGGCTTTGCCGGGTTGTCACAGAGGAGTCGGCTGCGTTGTGTCCAAGTCTGAGCTGGACTCTGAGATGTCTGCCGTCGCTGTGTCTGTGTGTTTATACTGGCAGGTTCTGTGATCTGGTTACCTGGGAGAATGTGCTTGGCACAATGGGAACAAGGAAATTAGGAAATGAGGGATTTGGATGCCAGGTAGAGTTTTGTTCATTCAGATTCTGGTAGGTCTTTCACTCTCAGTGAATATTGTGATGACTTCTATGTAATTGTTGACTTTCTTACTGGCTTTGTCTCTCTGACATCATTAAACTTTGTGTCCCAGCGTTCTATCTGCTAGATTCATGCTGTATTTTCAGACAGTTCCTCACTAGTTCCAGCGACCTCCTTTCTGGAAGGAGGCCAGAGTTTATTACAGTGGACCGGAATAAAATTATAGTAAGAAAGAACTTGGGTTTTGGAGTCAGACTGACCTGAATTTGTGTTCTGTATCCTTCCTCTACTGTGTGACATTGGGCAGGTCACCTACTTTCTCTTACGTCTGTCTTTCTCAAAACTAAAAGTGCAGATAATATCCCCTACTTCATGGGGTTTGGTGAAGATTATCCTGATAATAGCTAATATTAACTTAGGGGTTCGATACTGGCACTGTTACTTTACATTCATTATCTCATTTAATCCTCCCTGCAAAGCCTGTGAGTTATATACTGTCATTGTCCCCATGATATTGACCAGTAGTGGGGTTAAATAATGTGCCCCAAGTTACCGAGCTAGGAATTGGCAGAGCAGGGAATTGACCCTGGGATGAATGACAACAAAAGCTGAGCCCTTAATGACTGAAAGGCTGCAGCCTCCCAAGTATCACCCTCTCTATGAAAATATAAAAGCTTTACCTGGACTCCCATTTGGATTAATCACCCCTTCTGAAGCCTTAATCAGCACTTATTTTATCCTATTTCAACCCTTTATTCAACCTTTTGATTTCAGTCATTTGTTCCTTGACCTTTTTTCCCACTAAATTATAAACTTTTGAATATAAGAACTGTTTCCACCTGTGTATTTTCCGTCCAATGCCTTCTTTATGCACAGGAGTTCTCGTGTCAATTCATTGGAAAGAAATTATACGAAAGGCTCACGCCTTCCCTAGGGGACACCTTTAGCCATTTGGTACCTTTGCCTTTCTGTCACCAAAATAGAAAAATTGAAGTGTCAGAGAGTACTGTGAGCAGTAGTAATGACATAGGATCATTTAAAATAATGAAATAATGTCACTTAGCCTGATTGTGGTCTTTACATCACCTCCCTCCACCCCACCCCCCAAAAAAAAGTCATAAAAGCAGAAATGATCTTTGCCTCAGTGGGTTAGATTGTTTGTGATATTTAGAATTGAAGTAGACAAGAAATGAAGTATCAGGAGCCAGTGCCTCCTCGCCTCCGGGTATCAGGCATGCTCGATCCCGGCGGGTCTTAATGTTTTCTCACGTTTGTCCCTTTGGTTGGATTGCAGGCATTGTTCTGAAGCTTTGTGCCTTGGGTTTGCTGGAGTCTGGCTCTTCCCTTGTGCAGGGAGGAGGAGGAGCAGGTCTGGGGAATCTGTTATACCTGAGTCAATCTCCCGGGGTTCCCATTATCAAGAAGGTTGGGTGCTCGGTATGCTCGTTTTTCCATTCTGCCGCGCCTGAGATGAAGGAAGAAATCCCACGGCCCCTTGAGTTGCTATAGAGGGTGAAAACAAGACTCCCCTCCAAATATCTTCTGATGTAGAAGTACATTTCAGCTGCTTTAGGGTACAAAGTCAAGTAATAATAATGGCCCTGATGGTAAAAATAATAATGCACGGAGTATTTCATACTTATCAAAGCAATTTTATACATAGTACCTCTCATTCTTGTTCTTTGAGAAACAGCCTCGTGAGGTTGACTAGAAGGCATTGCAGGACTGTGTTTGGCAGTGGTCGGTGAGAGCCTTTAGTTGTTTTTCTCATTTTGTGCCCCGTTCCCTCGTCCTCTCCTTATCCCAAACTAGTCTCTCTACAGTTCCGTCTCACCACTCAGAACTCAGTGTTGGCAGCCTCACCCATCTGAAGCCACCACGAAACAGGACGCTAGAACAGGGTCTCTACGTACCCAGCACGGAGTCCTGTGTACTTAAGTCTGTGCAGCTGACTCACCAGATTGCCCAAAACCACCACTCAGGGTCTCTTTACTCTTATTTTAAACATGATTCTAACTGTATGGTAATACACGTGGCAATCGCTAACGTTTACTGACCACTTACTAACCAAGACGCTACCCTCAATGCTCACAGGTGTTAACTCAGGTAATCCTAGGTAAACCACCCTAGGACTGAGGTACCCCAGTGGTCCCCATTTTACAGGTGGGCCACAGCACAGAGGGGTTCAGGAACAGGGTCCCACAGCCAGTAGGCAGATTGGGCTTCCATGATCCGACCAGTTAATAACCACAGCCCATGCTATTAACTAACGCACTGCCACCTTAGAGGATGGGGAAACTGTGGGAGGCAGTAAA
>CM052444.1:1174242-1223212 GCA_028533085.1 Varecia variegata
GAGGGTGGAAGGGGGCGGTGGCCGGGGCATGGCGGGGGGAGAGGGGGGAGAGGGGAGAGCACTTCTTTGTCTGAAAGGTAGTGCCTGGCCTCGCCCTTCAGGTCGGTAAGTGTCCGTGGGTAAGGAGGAAGATTCTCCTCTTCCTCGCGCCCACCTCCCCCCATGGCCTTTATTCTTCCTCACTTTGTAGAATAATACAAAATAAAAAAGCCCAGCAGAAAGGGAGCCGGGATGCTGTCGTCCTCGGCGTGGCTGTTATTTATTTTCCTCAGTTGCTGCTCTGGAAGCCCGGAGTTGACAGAGCGGTTTTGTAGAATAGAAACATTATAGACTGTTACTGTCAGAGTGTTAAACGTGATGGATAGAGAAATAGAGGCGACGGAGGGGACCGAATGCCGGGAGCCAGGGTGCTCATGGGAGAGTGAACCAGCCGCATGTGAGAAATGAATGAGGTAATGGGCTTTCGCGACACGCGGCACAGAGATGCTCATTACAGGGTGTGCTTAACCCCTGGCTTGCTGGTTTCCCTTTGTGGGTTCGGGGCTCTTCCCGGGTCCCCTGTGGGAGCGTGTGTGGCTTTCCTTCGGGCAGGAGAGCCGGCTCGCCTAGGGGAGTGGAGACAAACGCGTTCATAATAGCACGGCGTTAGCAGCCTGTGCATCAGCGTGGCAGCTCCCGGGGGGCGCGGGGTCCCCGCGGCTGTGCCAGACGAGTGTGCCAGCGTCGCTGGGCTGGGGAGGGCAGGGAGGGCACCTCGGGGTGGCGCAGGCTCTGGTGGGTGCCCCGTGCAGACTGAAGAGCAGCGCTTTGGTTACCTAGGAGAGGGGGAAATCGTGTCACTCGGCTCTCTAATGGCCCCCAAAGGTCCCCTGCTTCTCTGTGCAGCGAATGCCTAGCTGTTCACCCTCTGGCCAGAATGCGGTGGCAGTTAGGAGGGTGGGCAGCATAGGAGCAGACAGTCGTCATCTTTATTACCGCCTGTCTGGTACAGAACATGCTGCAGAGATAATAAAGGTGACCGTGTCAGGTGGAGACTCTGCAGCAGATGGGAGGACAGAAGGGACCCAGCTCACCTGGGTGAGGTGGGTGAAGCGAACTGAAAGGTTGCCAGGTGCAGTGAGCAAGGTGCTTTTCCCCTGTATTGGGTTCCCGTAACTTTTCCCACCCATCTTTGCGATTTGGTGGTGGCCAGCCCTGTGACTTGCACATGACAAGTGTTAAGTAAACTATGAAGACTCAGTGGACATGGACCCCCATCTAGCTCTGGCAGTTCCTTGCTGTGTGGCCTTGAGCAAGTCACTTAACCTCTCTGGTTTGTTTCTTCATCTATAACATGAGGATGATAACAACTTATACATTTATTAGCAAGATTAAACATAATCATGCTTATGAAAGTGTGGTAGGCTCTAAAACATTGTGCAGATAGCTAAGCAGGATCATTTCTGTTGTGAGTAACAAAACAATAAATGTGTGTTAAATAGTACGGTGGGGATCCAGCTCCTGACCTTTCAGGATACTCTTTGCCTCTCTGCATTTTTCTCCCCACTAGGATATATAAAGTACTAGGACATGTAGAATGTAGGGAAAAAGTCAGAATAAGGCAAAGTTGCCAGGACAATATTTCCTTGTTGATCAGTTATTTTTCTAAATTATTTTCTTTTCTCTGTTAAAGCACCATATCTTTTTTTTTTTTTTTTTAAACTTTACCAACTGTTATTTCAGAGATGTACTGCAGGACAGCAGCCCTCTGTCTTTGAAAGAGGATGTGTGATTGGGGTTGGCAGGGGAACTGCTGGTGGACTTCCTTAGCAAGCTCAGGGGTCCTCAAGAATAACGGGAGGGTGTTTAGAAATGCAGATTCACAGGTCCTCCCTCAGCCTTGATATGGGGCCGAGAAATCTCTGCACTTCATAAACACTTGCAATGAATCTGAGGCAGTGGTGCATGCCTCCTGTTTTGGAAACCACCTCTACCCTCACATCTCTCCCATCCCACTGGGTGTGGTGGTCTAGTTCCTGGTCTCAAAGCTGATAGTCCGTTGCTTTCTGAGAGCAGCTGAAATGCAGCCTGTGCATTCCCCTGACAGCACGGGGGCCTGTGCAAGGACGAGGTGCACATTTTGAAAACATTTTGTATGTTTTGTCCAAGCTCTACACTTAGGTTTTGTGTACTTTTCTATATCTGTATTATAGACCAAAAAAGTTTTTAAAAATAGTGTCTATTTTCCTTTGATTAATGGTACTATGACATATGTCTCAAACCCAAGACCTTTTGGTCTACATCAAGAACCTATTGAAAAGTAAATAATTTGCAAATTTTAACCACATAGACAAAGTGTATGAAGAGTACATAGAATAAAAATGTCTTATTATGGGTCCAGGGTTTTCCAAGTGGACGCTGCCACTTTAGAAATACTAAGATGCACGTGAGTAGGCCTCTGTTAAAAGGTATAGCTTGTGCAGTAATTCTGTTCTGGGGTTGCAGGGGCTGAGGAAGGGGACACAGTGCTGCTCCCTGTCCCTCCTGCTGGTATGATGCAATTACCATGATGTCAACCACGTATAGATTAAAATGTTCATTTTCCAAACTGGGCAAGGAAAAGTCGTCATAATGTGGACTTGAACATTCAGATAGATGTGGGTAGTGAGGAGAAAATAGAGGATATCCTGAGTTCACCGTCATGAGCACAAGGCTCAAGCTTTTTCCAAAGTCACTGAAATGTAATTGTATTTATTCAATTTTATTTGTATTGCCTCATTCTGGTAGAGTTGCTATATTCATAGACATCATTTGGCATGACGACACCACCCTTCCACACCATGGCTGCCATATTGGAATTGACTCCTCATTTTGAGGTGGCTGAGTTGTGTTTGCGTGTGAGTGTGTATGCATATATGTGCATACATGTGGGTATATAATGCATGTGTATGCATATAGGTGTATGTGCCTGTGTTCATATGACTGGCCATCTGATTCTTGTGGTCTTTCATAGAGACTCTTTATCTGTTCCATAGTGCAGAGGTAATTAACTTATGGTGACAGTTTCACTAATATCCAACCATATAATAAATATCTTCTGGCTTTTAAAAACCTGGTGTTTGCAAATATCTATTCTTATTCCTCTCTTTTTTCTGTTCTTCTAAAAGCTGGCATACAGGGAAACTTTAGGATGGTGGTGTAGAGTTGTGAGTGAGAGGAGGGTGTCTGTAGCATGGCTGGTTTGTGTGTGGTGGATGACTGGGTGTAGGCCCAGGTGTCCCTTGAGCTGGGGTGGGGTGGGGATGGGAGAGGGGGAGAGGGAGACCCCTACCCCACCCACACGCACAAGCGCAAACACACACACACAAAATGGCTCTTTGCTGATTGCCATGAGCCTAAACTCACTTCAGCTGAGACGACCGGGTAGCCAAGCATGGCAGCTTGGTTGTCTGATCCTGCTGGTCACAGCCCCGGCTCACTTCACCGGCCGTTGGCCAGAGTCCGGGAAACCGGAGCCACCTCTGCCGGCTGGACTCACTCATCTTCCCACCTGGACCAAGGTGCAGAGGTACGCAGACCTGAGAGGTTGGGAAGGAAGAGGGGTGATTCCTCTCTTACGTTTTCCAAGCCCCTTCTCCACACAGATCCAATGGCACCCACGAGGACCGAACCACCACGTCCGACGGGCCTGACATTCAGAGCAACTTTCCTACAAATCTCTTTTTACTGGCATTTCCTCCAATTTAACCAGCGCTGAATTGCATTTGAATCAGTTGAGAGAAAGAGGGGGAAAGGGAAGGGAGGAGGTCTCCCCCCCTCTCTTGAAAAAGCAGCTCCCAACCAGCTTTATTTGGTAAAATGCTGCAATAGATGCTTGTCAGAAATAATTTATTCCTGTTAGCTGTAATCTGAAGGAAAACAGATACAAGTCCTATAGTTAAAAAAAAAAAAAGTAAAGCAGTCTTGCTTTCGCTGATGGTACAAAGGTGTCATATACAAGAAGGATTGACACAGAGCAAGGGGTCTTGTGGGAAATATGATAATAACTATAAAGAAGACAGATTATTCCCCAGTTGCCAACATTCAAACCTTTTTACAGTCAGTTCAAACATATAAAACTTTATTGCTCTAGCAGAAAGGGGAACAATTTCTGGTTGCACAGCTTTCCCAGGGCTGGGTTTATACTCTCTGTGTTATTGCTCTATAGTGGCATTTTAAAGTTTATTGAACAAGACTTTTACAATTGAAGGAAGTATATAAAACTGTAAATTTATTAGATTTTTCAGGATAAGTGCCCTTTCTAGTTGTGCTCAAGAATTCGGAGCTATGAGAAACTGCTGGTTACAAGACTTATTAATATTAAAGACGGAGAGTACGCACATTTTATACCTTAACTGATCTCAAAAATAATATTATTATATTACTGAACGTCGGAGCTCTGATGCTATAGAATTGGATGGATGCACACATACAGGACACTATGTACCAGATGGGTTTATTTTTCACTGGCTAAAAAGTTAGCTTTTGTTAGATCTTACTTTATTTGATTTTAACGCACTTGGTCAGGGTCTCCTCTGTTCGCTGAAGGATGTCTCCGGGTAAATGTGTTTTCCTCATATCTTGGCTGATTTTCCAGCATTTTTCAGGGTGCAGGTATAATGCAAGTACAAGTGGGAGGTCGTAAGAGCGTATTTTATGGTGAAGTAGTGTGTTGTAGCATCCACAAAAGCGGCTATGCTTTTGATAATCAAAATATTGCTAAAAGGAGTTCTTTTTTCCTCCCAGCTGCTTATTTTTTATTTCTTAAAAGTTTTGGGGAACATGCTTTGATAACAGTTTGTGATGTGTGTGATAATCTATGCCAACGCTTCTCAGCCCCGGCACTGCTGGCTTTTTGGATCAGGGGACTCTTTGTTGGGGGGGCTGCTGGGCTCTGTAAGATGTTCAGCTGCATCCCTGCCTTCTGCCCGCAGGTGCCAGCGGCAACCCCTTCCCCGTTGTGACAACCGGAAATGTCTCCAGACACCGCCAGGTGTCCCCTGGGTGGCAAAATCATCCCCAGTTGAAAGCCATTCATCTATATAGTATTATAGTATGTCTGGAAAAGTACATTTTACTGTAAATAAATAATATGAATTCTGTTTGGTAGTTAAAAAAAAGCCTCTTATCATCAAACACGATGAATTATAGGATTATTTACTTTCAGAAATATCTGACTATGGACTTATTTTAAATAACGTGTTCCCCAAAGAATGCAACATTGCTCAACCTTTAAAATTTTACAGGTAACTTTTCAGGACCATAGTACTGAATAACAGTAGATGCCTTGTTTGCTTGCTTAAGTCTGAGGGCATATGTTTGCGGGTAGAATTGCTTATGAAACCAGATCTCATATTCTTCTTATGTTGTGATTAACCACTGATAGGTGTTTGCCTTTTTGATTTTTCAAATGCATATGCAGAAACATGTGTATGTATATATTATGTGACAAACACAGTGAAGGATTTGAGAAGTACAGAGGCAATTTTGATTATAATTTTCTCATTTGACAAGTTTAATTTTGAGGTACCGTCAACTTGCCTTTAATTTTCAGTTTGTGTTCTAGAATTATTTTTTAACCTCTTCAGAAGGCTGTAGCAGCAGATACATTAAGAACATTCAGAGTTGTTTATAGCACCTGTCCACCTTCCTGCTACCTAATGTTACGCAGGTAACTATGTGTGAATGGCACTTTGATCTAGAATTCTGTGTTAATTTGCCTAATGGCCAAAGCATTTACAGAAATAATTAAGCTAATATGTTTTCAAAAGGCATTAAATTATAATAGGCCTTTTTTGGTTTTTAACTGCTGAGTGTTAGAATTTTATGCTTGATTTTTTTTTTTTTTTAAATTCCACACGCTTATGGCTTTCTAAGGGGTATCCTGAAAGTATCTCAATTGCGTTATTCAGTGGAACCTCCATTCTTTTCTGCCTCTGTGGCCTCTGATGGCTGAGTGGTGTTAGCCGTGTGATTATGTGTCTTTTCACCTCTTTCTGCCATCTCTCTGGGCCAGTGGGTCCCTAAACTGCAGGCATATCATTTGTTAAGATGTGTGACATCCTTAAGAAGTATGATATAACTTCCTTTGTTCACTGTCTTTCTGATGAGCTGGGCATAAATGATATAATTGGAAAGCAAGTCATACGAGCACCTGCCAGTGGTCTGGCTGGAACACCCATCGTGGTCCGCTTAGCAAGCCGTAGATCCATTCACAGCCACCCTCTAGTTACACCTGGTTTCCTTAAATCATAGTATACCTTGCTTGAATTTTTGAACTAATATCCGTACCAGTGTGGTACCCATGTATGATAGCTGTGTCCCGTCTGGATTCATGAAGTCACATACGTTTAATATACCTCTCTCTTTGGACATGGACCACTGGAGAGGATGCTTAACCCCTCTTTGGTGAACTGTCATCACTGCAAATTATACCCATGACACTTTACAAGGTTAAATAACACAATCTCTGATTTCAGGCATAGTAAGAACAAGGAAGATGCAAACATACTGAGTCAGCCGCACGCAACCCTGTCCTCCAAAGCACTCTCAGTGAAGGGGGAGAATCTTTCTCGAGTCTTGTTAACGTCCTGGATTTCTAAGTCCCACTTCCAGGTACCATGGAGGAGGCAGCAAGAATTCAATCAGGAAAAAAAACCCTCAACCAAACAAAAGAAGCTGCTGAAAGAACCGAGAACCCTAACCCCAGTCCCAGCTAAATTCCCAGGAAGATTTAGGTCCTGTAGTTGTCCTGAGTTACTGGACTATCTTGGCAAGTGTGCCATTGGCCGCGGTGAGTTGAAAGGGATTGTGGGCTCTTTGGAGGCTGAAAGGGAGCAGGCAGGAACAGCATGCAACAGCCAACGTCAGGGAAGTCAGTAAGCCCTGCATCTTTCATGAGACCTTGGATATTCTGGTCACAGCTCCGCTGGCACTGAGATTGGAATACAGATTATGGGAGGGAGCGTCCGTGACATGAAGCCCGGGTTTAAATCTTCCCAAGGTTTTAACGTGCCTTACCATATGAATATTTTGTTATTTTATTTGGCAGTGTTCCCACAGGAGGCCAGGAAGGAGAGCATTGACTAAGCCAGGGGTAGGGCAGATCTAGAGATGGGAGAGATAAGGATGGTATCGTGGCTAATGAGAGTAACAACGTTGTGTGGGGTGTGTGTGTGTGTGCAAACCTGTGTGTGAGCAAGAAAGAGGAAGAGAGAGAAGCCTGAATCCTCTCTAATCCTGTCTCCTATAAGGCCCTGATGCTGAACCGCTAGAGCTGTTTATGCATTCAACTCAACCACACAGTGAGAGGAAGGAGAGAGAATAAGAAGACCCCAATGCCGAGATGAATTTATGCTTAAGAGCTTGTCCTGGGAATGCAAATGGGTTTAAGAGTCTCCAAACTTAGACACCCTTTTTCAGAAAAGGGAAAAGAAGAAAAGGAAGGAAAAGAAACTCTCGGGAGACAGGAGGGACCCTGGCAGGATATGAAAATGAGGATGCGCTGCTCCCAGAGAGGGAAGCCTGTGTCCTACTAGAGTGGCATTGTAGGCAAGAGAGAGGTGGTCTGGCTGTTAGCTTAAGGTGGTTTAATTTCCCACTCAGTAGAGGTCAACATGAGGACTGTGAACCAAGCAAATGCTTTCGATTACACTGTCTTGATTAGAGGCCCTACTGGAAGGCGAGAGTGTCGGCAGAGCCCCGGGGAGCTGTGGGCACCGTGGGGCATGGAGCAAGGCCCACGGAGTGCTAGACTTCAAGTTGCCTTGCCAGAGCGTGACTTGCAGCAGATTGGATAGCCTAGATTTTGCTTTTCCACACCTTTTCACATCTGCCAGGTCACGTCAGTTAGGTGAGGCAAAGTGACCCTCAGCCTGACAGCAGGCCGCAAAAGCAGAGAGGCTTAGTGACTAAGTGACACTGGAGTCCTGGCTAAGCAGGAATCTGAACCAGGGTTCCTGGGCTGCAGCCTTTTCTTTGGTCAGAGGAGGTTGACGGCTGTCGTAGTTATATAACAGGCAGATGGAGATGAACAGGGATAGTCATTCATAAATAAGAAATATTTATCAGGTGACTGCTCTGTGTCAGGAAGTGTAGGCTAAGTGCTTTTAACACATAATACTCTTTACGACAAATCTACAGTACAGGTACTATGATTATACCCATTTTAGAGATGCGGAAACTGAGGCTAAGGAAGTAATCAAGACAGAGTTAGAAAACGTCAGGTTTGAATTTAGGCTGTCTCCAAAGCACTTGGCCTTGAACACTCATGTGGGCAGTTTGGGGATGAATCTATTACTTTATTTCAGACACCACTTATTGAGTGCTTACTGTATGCCAGGTACCATGCTAGGTGCCGAGGATACAGACTAGAGGAAACAGTGCCTAGTCCTTCAGGTGCTCACAGTCATGGGGACACCCAGCAAATCAACAATGGCAGTGGTGTCACAAATGCTCCAAGGAGGCTGGTCATGGTACTCAGGGCCTGGCAGCCCACAGTGTCAGCAATGCAGCAGGGACAGGATGGCTGCAGTCCACCCACCTCGTTACCATCTACTGCTTTCAAGGCTGCACCTACCTCTGCTGTGTGACCCTGAGCAAGCCAGCCTTCTTTCTAAGAAGGTGGAGGCTGGTCAGCAGAAGGTGGCTGTGGACGAAATGGGAAAAGCAGGCCCAGCTGCCCGTTGCAGGAAATCCTCCAGTCTCGCTCACCCGAAATTGTGGAAGAACAAAGCTGGGTCCACGGAAACAGAAAGAATAAGAAAACAAAAATAGAAAAGAGGGGGTGGTGGGAGAAACCACTTTAAGTTGAATAAACAACTGCTGAGCGACTCATGAGTTCAGAGGGGGATTCTCATGTTTCCAGGATATTTTCAGATTCTGATGGCAATTAGGGAAAGAGCACCGTAACCTTGAAACTTTGTCGGGGGACTGAGCTCAAGACCACCAAGACATCGCACACAGACCACCCACTGCAGAGTTTCTTGCAGAGATCTGCCGGTCAGTCTCTTGATAATACTGCAAGGCAACCTGAGCCATGTTTTGTTGGGAGAGTGGAAGAGTGAAGGCAGGTGTTGAAAAGCCATGGAAAAAAAAAAATTAAAACAAAAACGTGCCTCAGGCTTGTCTCAGCTAGCAGCAGAATTTCCGTCCTCTTTCCCTTTTGAATTTGATATGATTGCAGGAACATTACTGTAGACTTAATTTTCACTTGACAGTGAAATACCAGAAGTAGTGTTGGGGCCAGAGTGCTTGTCTGTCCCGTGGGTCCCCGTAAATCTGCAGGAAGACCGCGTGGAGATGGGGTGGGCAGCCGAGCTGGCCGCAGCCTCCAGAGGCCGGTGGGAAAGGTGTTGCCTGGGAGTGAGGCTGATGGGGGCCCAGGAGACCCTGGAATTGTGTAGCTGCAGCAGTGAGCAGGCCGCCTGGGTGTGAATCAGAATCGTTTTGAGAATTCCATGAGCCGTTTATGTAGAAGGCCGAGGCCAGTGTCTGACCCATACCCCAGTGCTCAATAAATATCAGCTATTGTGACTTTTTCTTCCTTGGCATGCCCCTCTCCCCACCCACCTCACCCCAGTTAGTTGACTTTCTGTGACAAGCCCGAGAAACGAGTCTGTCATGACAGAGAATGAGGAGAAACCAGATTTTGGAAATTGCTTTCAGGACACAAAATCCATACACGCATGGGCTCGTCCCCCACAAGCCTGATCTTGGTCGATGTATATGTCTACATGCGGAAGGTTGAAGGAAATGACATAAACGCTCCATTTGTATTCAATATTCAATACTCAGCCACTGTGTGCCGGGAGCCCGCGTCTGTCCCCCGGACGCTGGAATGTGGCGTTCGGAGGCTGTGGGGGGCGAGATCCGGTGCGGTGAGAGGACAGGTGATTTTGCTGGTTGGTTTTTCCTCCCTGTAAGAGGATCAGAAGGCCCTGTCTGCCTTTTAGGGAAGGGTCATGCTTGGTGACTGGGAACATCTGGGGTAGGGTCCGTTTCATCATGCCACCCGGAATATCAAAGCAGCTTAGGTGTTGCAACCCAGGGAAGGAAGAGGGGATTTTAGGGCAAAAAAAAAGAAAGAGAGAAAGAAAGAAAAGCAAGCTCTGCTGCCGGGCGGCAGCTCTCTGTCTGCCGTCTGCAGGCTGCTGCTACCCACTCGTTACAATTAAAATGAAGTGTCCGTCAGCGGCTATCTTCTCTGTGTGGCCCATATGTTTCTGAGCTGATACTGTCCGGATTATTCTGTTCGGGAAAACGATAACGGCTGTTTATAACCTTGGCAAAGACTAGGCCTAATCAGGCTGGAGCACATTTTCACCGACTGGCTGATAACGGGCTGTTAGCAGCCTTATCGCTGGGGAGAGAGAGGCCAAAATAAGCAGATCTGTGAGCACGGGAGCCCAATCGAGTGGTGCACACTCTGGCCCCGGCTTTATTTTTAGATTCCCTTTTCCCAGTTGATATCAGGAGGCCCCGAGGCGGGAGGTGGGCTGGATCGTAATGTGCCCCCTTGGGGGTCAGAGCGGGGCGGAGGGGGATGTTAATCAGCACAAGAGGCACAGGGTCAGCCCAGCTCCCGATGCTCCGGGGTCCCTTCAAATGAGGGAAAACACAGGCAGGTCTTAGGAGACAAAGGAAGGGAGGCCCGTTTCCTGGCCTGGCGTGTGGGCTCCTTGCCTGTACACTGGGCATCTATCTCCCTGCTGTTGGAGTCTCCACCTAGGCGGGCAGCGGAGCTGGAGCTCTGAAAGATTGATCTCTTTCCACATTCTCTCCTGCGGTAGGGACTTTCGCTGTTTGTCTAAATCCACTTTGCCTGGACATCTTCATGGCAGCCCTCCAGGATGCCTGGCCCTGCCTGACACCTCATCCTTGCAGAGAGGTGCGTGGAGACCAGACGATTTAGGCTGAGCGGAAGGGAACAGGGGCAGCTCCTTGAGTCCTGAGGTCCTTGCAATCTCCTTACCTTGAGGCTCAAGGAGGATGAAAACTGAGGTCCCCCTAAGTCATTCGTTAATCACTGATTCTAAACCCCTAGGGAGGAGTTGTACATTTTCAGAGAGGTCCAAACGTCTGCCCCTTGGTAAAGCCGTTAGGGAAAGGCCCTTTGAACTTGTGCCTGTGCAGGGAGAGATAAAAGCGAAATCTGTAGCTAGCTTTTGCTTCTTCCATGCCCAGTTCTCTGTGATCTTGACCCCTGTGCATGATTCTAGAGTAGTTATGAACCTGAGATCAAAAGGTATGTGTATGAGGTCAAACATGAGATTAAAATAAAAACTAGGAGGTAAGTTTGCAATAGTGGTAGGCAACAAATGTCATAAAAAAGGGAGAAGAGTGACAGTAGTAGCTGCATTAAACTGTGAAGTCTTGTATTTTCTCGGTGCCTTCTGCATAAACCTTCCTGTCCTAGAGTGTATTAGGTTTTTCACTCTCTATTCTGTCTCCGTCTGTCTGTCTCTCTCCAGCCCTCTTCTCCCCTTGCTCTCTGTGCAGCTGCTTGATTCATGAGTCACTTTGTCTTCCTAAGACTGAAAGAGTAGAATCAGGTGGTGGGAAAGAGGGGCGAGGGGATCCAAGCACGGGGGAGGGGAG
This sequence comes from Varecia variegata, assembly GCA_028533085.1. Taxonomy (NCBI): domain Eukaryota; kingdom Metazoa; phylum Chordata; class Mammalia; order Primates; family Lemuridae; genus Varecia; species Varecia variegata. The sequence goes on from CM052444.1 coordinate 1,185,859, forward strand.
GCGTTTTCAGGGGCACACAGATTGAAGTAGGCACAGAAGGCAGCAGAAAGCATTATTACCATTATCATGCTAATCTGTTTACAAGGCCCCCTTTATTCATTAATCTTTGAATAGCAGAACTGTGCATACAGCCTGAAATAAGAACCACCTGTGCCTCTAGGACCAAAAAATAAAAGTGTTAAGGACAAATGATATGTCGAAGCAGGAAGACAAAAATTAAATATAAACAAAAGGATTCAAATGCAATCCTTCTGTTATTTGGATCTTCACATACATGATTTTACAGCTCACATGTTGCAAAGTGCTCGGCTGATTGGCAATTTAGGAGACATCATCTAAGTTCAGAGAACATCTCTAGGGAGGGTTCAAAATGTAATGAAATTATGAAAAGATCCAAACCAAGGTTTTTCCTACATGAAATTCTATTCTTTTTGAAGTACTTATACACTGAATATAAATGATTTTGGTTAATGCTCTAGATTTACTGATTAACTCAATAAAGGACTCTTTTACATTATCCTCTCAAAATTTGTAGTAATACAGAAAGCTACAGCTGGAAAGGACCTTACATATGATCTAGTTCAAGCCTCTCATTGTCTATTAAACCTTTAATTAAGAGTTCCTTACACGGAGGCTGAGCCCCCATTCGTCACATTGTGCATAGATGGCTTACATTGTCTTTGGAGCAGTTATTCTTTCAGGGAGCAACATAGCTCTTGCAAACACTTATTACCCTGTGTTACAGATGCTTGGCAGGGGCGGAGGGGAGCTGTAGCAAAGGCTCCAGCTTTCTTTGCCATTATTGCTAGAGTAGCAGACACCCCAGTTAGAAAGTCCACAGGAGGGGACATATCCTCATTTAGGCCTGAGCATCTTCTAAGAAGAAATGCAACAATGGCCAATGGGATGAAATAGCCTCCATATTCCTTTAGGCAGGACTTAAATTCCCTAAGTAACAATTCTCGGTAAAATTCGTTTCCTTTCTCAAGAGACTGAGTTCTTAAGTTCTAATCACCAAACCTGATTGTTCACAAGTGTTAGAATCATACCATCTCAGAGCTGAAAGGACCCACTCTGAAGACTCCCTCCTCCTGTTGTAGAAGAGGAAATTGAAACCCCAGAGAGGGGACTGGATTTGACCAGAAGTCTGCACCAGAACTCGAACTAGGATATCCTACCTTCGAGCTCAATGCCTTTTCATCTTTTTGATGACTTTATGTTATGATTTAGCTATAGGATGGAGCATTTAAAATAAATCCCTTAACTGTCCATGCTATTGTTTATTCATCTGTAAAATGAGGATTGTAATTACCCCATTGATTTTTAAGTTCCTTGAGAGCTGGGACTGTGCCATCCATCTCATGGTTTCCCAAGGCACCTAACTCCTGGAGTGCTTTCCACACAGAGCTGCTCAATAGATGTTGACTGTTGACTAGTTCAATGAATGAATGAATAGGACTTTTAATTGGACTTCGCAAGTGATGACTCTTTCATTAAATGATTTTTGTAAGCGTGTGCACATTCTCAGCCATTCGTTTCTTAAATGTCTTTTGGGAGAAGCAAGGAAAAATGATGATGTCTTTGGTAGTTCATGGAAGACCTTTCAATACTGCAGAGGCCTGATTAGAATCATGGAATCTTGTTATTGTTATTTGTTTTAGTTGTAGTTTGTTGATCACCAAGACCTGGGAAGGCCTAGTGACCTTGAAGGTCATTGGATTTTGAGGTCCTCAGTAGCAGGAGTTGGCACATTCTTAGTGCCCAAGACCCTTGTCTGGGGTGTTGCTGTGCCATCTTGCCGCTTGTCTTGAAGAGAGAGGGAGGTGGGAACAACTCGTTCCCTATTGTATCCCAGTGCCTAGAACAACACCGGGATCACAGTAGGTACGTGGTAAATATTTATATAAATGAGTAACTGTTGACGGTCTACTTTTGCTTGATTAGTTCATGCCTTCAAAGTGCAAAACCGAACTGGATGACTGTTAAGTTCCTTTCCAAAAATACGATTCTGTGAATTATTTGAGTCTGTTCCTCTGACTCAGAAATCTAAGCCAGGATAAACTCTTCCCCTCAAAACATAAATTCTGCCAGTTCCTTATAAATCTGTATCTTTGGACCCATAACTCGCATCACCAGGACCATTTGTATTCCAAGCCACATCTCATCCTGGTACCACGAGACGACTGCCCACAGAGGCCTGTTGCCCACGTAGGCTTCTTCAAAGCAACTCTTCAGAAAGGTCAGAATGAGAGATTATTTGATGGGGAGGTGGAGAGAGGGTTAACAAAATTGCAGTTTTATTGGCTCTAACTTGCCTTTCAGAAGCACGTGACTGGCATATTTGGGTCATTAAATATAAAGACATGCTGCTTACGAATTATGCCAGCAAGATGTTTTCAGATCCTACAGAAACGGTGTGCGTGGTGACTGCCAAGTAGTGTTTTTATGTGTGTGTCTCTGTGCGCCCACCCACTGATCTGTGTAAGACGCTGGTGCTCTGCACTAAATGCAGCATCATTCATTCTGGGCTCTCAGAACCTTTCATAAACAGTCAGTCACTGAAGATTCTAGTGAGTTAAATAAATAATAAGACCCTTACCCGCTCACAAAGAATATGAAGCCTACGTGTTGAAAAATTAGGCAGTTTAACCCCAGGCAGAATGAGCAGAGAAAGCATGACCCGGTGAGCCAGACCTAAGTGCCAGCAGCAAGAATTTTGATCTTTAAACATTCTAATGATGGCAGATGGCAGCGTGGCCTTGAGAGGGGCTTTCAGTTAGTCTGTAAGCTTTTATTCCGTATCTGGTATGTGCACGGTACTGAGCTAGAAACTATTAAAGAATAGGAAAAAACAAAACAAAAAGACCAAAGCATGTACCATACCTTTTTTTACAAGACCTAAAAAGCATTCTTTCAATTTGTTGTGTGCATTCTAGGTGCCAGACAGTTCAATATGGAACATAATTAAAAAATTAAATGCTGGAATACAGTCAATATGCGGGTTTGGAGGCGGAGAGCAGTTCAGTTTCAGGGTGGTGGTGGGGAGGGATTGAGAGAGAGAGGAGTTGGGCTGTGAATTGAAAAATGGGTAGGATTGGAGTCAGCAGAAAATAGAAGAATGGACATTACATTTGAGAAGGATCAAATGGGCAAAGGAAGAGTGGTTGGAAAGAGGATCGCATTTTTGTAGCAGTTCTCTCTCTCGGTGTTTCAGTTTTTGTACTAGTAAAAATAAAGAAAATGATACTGGTTGGCAGTGTGCCACCACCAGAAGGATAGCTGACAGTGACTAATGCGTTAATAGCTGCTAGGGTGAGAGGCTCTGTGTTTGATACGGCGTTGGCATTAAGGTTCTTGGGTTTTGTGAGAGCCACTGTTTAAGAGCATGACATGGAGATGTTTCTTTGGAGACTTATCTGCCGGTCTGTGGTATGATCAGAGCCATTCTTTGGAAGGAAGAAGGTGCTTCTTGCCCACAGGATGGATACAGACGAGTAAATGCAACCATGTCGGGAAGGAATCCTTGGGTGTCCCAGTGGCCATCCCTTCTCAGACTGAGCTCCGTCTAGGGTTGTCAGGCAGGTGTTCCAATAAATAATGCAGCTAAAAATACTTCTGGTAACAGCTGGGACTTCCTTAGCTCTGGGGTGGTGGGAGTACAGCATCCCAGCTACTTGGGCAGGTGTGTGTTGGCTCCAGAAAGTTAGAGCAAACACGCTCCAGACACATCCCCTGCATGGACCAAAGCCTCATTTCCGACGGAGAAACAAAACAAAGCATTTATTTCGTCCAGCGTTGCCTGGAGACAGGTGGGCCTTGGCCGCAGGTATCAGAGGTAGAGCTCAAAACCAAACAAATGAACAGGCCTCCACCAGGGGGAGACTTTGGCGTCAGAGCAGTTGAGTGGAATTATTATCTCCTCCCTATCCAGGTCTTACTCATTACCAACAAGTAGTACTTACTCAACATAACCTCAAAGAAAAGATGATCTGCATTGACAGTCATAACAATGGCAACTCTCAATACAAGCACAGTCTTTTATTAAGCACTTATTATGTGTCAGGTACCGTATTTGTTGTTTTATTTAATCCTCAAAAGAATATTGGGGTAGATAATATTATCTCTACTTGCATAGATTCAGAAATTAAGGTCAAAAGTAGTTAAGTACCTTGCCTAAGGGCACACATGCTTTGAGCCACAGAGTTGGAAGTCAGATACAAGTCCTATTCCTGGACTACGGATACCTGAGTAAAAATGTGAACCTGGCAGTAAGATGGCATGTTTTACCTTCTTTTTTACTCTAAACTTGCCATATACAGTAATATATAATAAAAACTTGTGTTTTGGCATTGTAGCATATTCAAGGTAATTTTGGAGAATCTAGGTTGTTTTCCGCACAAGGATATCTCGCCCCCGCCCTCCATAAAGACAGCCGTGCCGAGGGTGAAATCTCCTGCTTCCAACTGAAGCTTCTAATGGGATCACATTGGAGGCCATAACTCTGAGTGGTAAGACGTGGTCACCTTATTTTGGGCGCTGCTTCTGTAGGATTAACTCCGGTACATGTAAGTCCAAGAGGAATATTTGACAACCAGGAATATTTAGGATTTGGGTGATAAATGTCGTGTTTCAAACAATCTTACAGGTTCGCTGTGCTCATTGTTATCCCAAGATGAGCTTTCCCGTGGCGCCGAGCTAGGAGCCCATGGACAGCCAGGCTCCGAATTGCTCCGGCCGCCCAGACTTCGTACAAAGACGGTGGTGCTACTGCAAGAGCCTCTTTGTGGTGGGAACTAGTCTTGAAACAGAAGTCTATTTCAGAATGTAAGGTTTTAAAAAAACGTAAAAATGTCGTGACTTGTAAGTAAGGCATCGTTTGGGTCTTTTGAAGCTGAGATTGTCCTGTTTTTCCAGTCGTAGTAAATCCCCTCCCCCGAGTGGAATCACACTTGAATTTACTGAAAGAGGAGGGGCCGGCCCTCAGGATCTGGCCACATGACAACTTTTGGTTGATAACTAAAGTGTTTCAGAATTCTGCTCGGCCTTGCTCGGGGGCGGTGACCCCGTCAGATCTGATAAACTGAACGAGGAGGGGCCACCGGGAGCTGCAGAGGAGACCTACAGGGACAGCAGTGCGGGTCTGCGAGAGGGACGGTGGTCAGGGTGGGGTCCTAGGAGCGGGAAACTCATTTTTCTATCCACTCGCATTCAGGCGGAAGTCTGAGGTAGGGCCGGGAGAAATGCTTCAGTCTGTGCTTCATCCTGCTGGAGGGTTAGGAAGCTGACGGTGAGCGTGAACTGCGATTCCAAATGTAACGAAGACCTTTGGCAAATGTATATAACCAGAACCTGGAAATCAGCAAGTGCTAGCCATTTTCACTTGTTCTGAGATTTTAAAGCTTTAGGCTCTTACTTGGAGTTGTAAATTTGGTATGTACAGGCAACCAGGGAGTGGGCGTGTGGCATATTAGAACTGCCTGGGGGGCTTTTTATAAATAAGTGCATGTCCTGGATCAAAATGTCTGGATGTGGGGAGGCCCAGGCGTGTGTGTTTTTGGAAAGCTCCCCAGGTGACTCTGTGCCGTGTGTCACTGCATTGAGGTCCATTGCTTTAGATTACTGTGTAGTGACGTTGTTTTTGTCCTGTCCAATGAACATACCAGCAATGGTGCACTACTCCTGTCATCGGATTTGGAGGTATTTGGACCCTGGAAAGCACACGGGGTGTGCGTGTGGATAGAGTGTGTGTGTGCGCGTGTGTACGCACGCATTCATTTGTTGTCTGCAGCGTGCGGTCTGCTGCCAGCCCCGTGACAGGTGATCAGAGCGATGTGGACGTGGCAAGCCTGGGCAGCCTGACTCTCCCCATTTCACCCTGCCTGCAAACAGAGTTAACATCCTCAAGGTAAAGCTCTGAAATCCCACGCTGACCTTTTCGCGAAGCATTATAATCAAGTTGAACATTTCCAGTTTTACTACAAATGCCTGCCCCGTGGGAAAATGCTTCCCTACATTTTATGACAATTGGTTCTGATTTTGAGGAACTAATTTGTGTTGAATGCAAAATGTCCAGCCTCACATGGAAACTGGAAAGTCCCCACGTCCAGACAGATCCAGCCACTGTGTTTTTATCGTAAAGACAGGGGAAACAATGGAAGATTGTGGTTTTTTTTTGTTTCAGAAAATCCTTCCTTCATTGTTCTGCATATGTTTTATTTTTTTACAGTCCTGTGAGTCTAATGACCACAGGCTGTTTTGTAGATACCTGGGCCCATGGGAAACTTCGCCCTATCTGGATTCTAAGCTCGTGGACGGCAGAGCCCGCTGGATCTTTTACTGCATGTGGAGTCCCTGTAGTGCCAAGGATCCCGATGTGAGCGTGTCGATCCCTTTGGGAGACTCTTGGAAACGTGACTGACGTTTTACACTGTGCAGTGGAAGTCAGCATTTTCCTCCCCACGTTATAGTTCTGCCCACAAAGGAAACGATGCTCCTAGGACTCGATGATGTATCCCAGAGCCCTGGAGGCTTCTGACTTCATTTGGAAGAAGTCACAGCAACAAAGGCTGCTGCTTCTCAGGCTAACATCTGCCGACATCAACAGAAACCCCTCAAGGATGCCTTCTGCCAGCGCCCAAGCTGGGGGCTCACGGGAAGAAATACCATCAGACCTTGAGTACCGCGCCCCCAGGCCCCGCTAACGTCTTACTCGGTGTGAATAGCAGGTGGTGTTTGGCCAGGGAGGTGGCGAGATGCCTATTAGGGTAACAGAGGTGGCCAGTGGAACGTTGCTTGTTTGGCCTTATGACTTTTAGTCCACGGAAGCTTCTTCGTCTGTACTAGAACTGTGGTTGACTCAGGGTTTCTGTGATTTCCTTGCTTAGGTGCATTTACAGTGGCTGCACCTTCCTTGCAGCAAAAGATGAATTTTAGGTTCATCCTCTTGGGCAGGGAGAGGGGGGCCTTTCTCTCCAAAAGCTGTTAGGGTATCTTTGGTAGGCGTCATGCTGTGTTTACCTGGACCAGCGAGAAGATAGGTGAGCAAGCAAAGGCAAGGGTGGGTGTCTATAAAGGTGTCTTCTAGTCCTGGGAGTCAGTGAGCATTCCAGGGCTCATGGGAGACAGTCTACTCCCATTTCTGGAATTTGCCTCTTGGCATCACCGTGCAGGGGGCTTTTTCTAGCTGTGCTTTGTGGTGGAAAGGACAGCTGAGCACCAAGGAACCCGGGACTCACCAGTCTTCTCCCTCTCGGGCCTTGAGCGGGCATTTGACTGTTGCCTATGAACTTGGGAGCCGTGGGGTCGTACGGCTTTCTGCTTGATTCTCAGTGTGGCCAGAATTCTCTAGGGCACTGCTTCAAATCTCAGTGACTTTCCGTCTGTAAAACTGGGTGGCAGTGTGTGTTTTTTCCCCTGTACAGGACTGGAGGAAGAAGGATAATGACTTAAAAGCAAAAACAATTGAATTCTTGGAGCTACAGTGCTCTGTCCTGAGAGTGCAGTTATTTTCCACTGCGGGATGCCTTGGAAAACATTTATCTGGCTTCTCTCTCTTTCCCGTTTGCTGTCATTGGGGCAAAAAATCAAGTTACCAAAAGGGTCACCTTTTGTTCCACAGGTGTGAATACTGAACATTTTATTTAGTGTCTCCTGAGCACTGGTCTGTGGCTGCCCCTTCTCCTCTGGGCTCCGGCCTGCCCCAGGGAAACTGTCACTTGCGCTCAAGGACAAGCAGGGGTGCACATGGCGCTTCACGCATGTGTTCATCATTCACCTATTCAGTTTACAAAATTTTAATGAGCGTTTTTTTTTTTTTTTTTTTTTTTTGTGACAGGCTGTATTCTAGTCACCGGGAACAGAACAGACAAAATGCTTGCCCTCATGGAGCTTCCATTTAGTGAAGGAAATAGACAATGAATATGATATAATATGGTATAAAATGATGCACTGTGCTATATAGCACTAACATCTTTTAAACCCGATTTTATATCACATCCCTAGACCGACTCTTCGGTCCAGGCTCCCAGGCCAGTGGTCTCCTGTCTGGCTATGCCTGGCTGTCAGGATTATAGATACCTGCAGGGCCCATGCTCGTGCTCGGTAACCATTTTCTGTTACAGAATCTTCTTGCTGCTCACCGAAGCCTTAATCTCTTATGCCGCGATCAATGGGTGGGCACCTTTCCCATTCGGATGCTCATTTTTTAATCCCTCCTGCCTCTCTCGCTGTCATTCCGTTCCATTTTTCTTTATAGACTTTCAGGTCTACTGTACCTGCTGATTACTTAGAGGAGAGTGCTGGACATCTCCCTTAATTAATTCCATCGATTTGAAATCCCACAAGGTTCAGGGTCCTTAGATTTCTGAAGCAGCTAAATGGAATGTCTAAATTCCAACCTTTTCCTTCTACAAATTGTTTTGCCACAAAGTTACTGGGAGGAAGTGCTGCGGTTTTATTTATTTGAAGGAGTATATTAATCCGCAGAGGACTCTGCATTCTTAACTGGGCTTTTTGTGTATAAGGCAGGAGAAAAAAATGTTTGGATCTCTCCCCGCTCCCTCCTCTCTCTTTTTCTTTCTTCCCCTCCTTCAACCCCTCCCCCCATCAGGATTCCATTCCTCATTCCCTTCTTTCTTTTAGTCATCTTCCTTCTTCGTCACTTATTTCCATAATGCCGGCTCAGCTGGGACCATGTCTTTGCAACCAGTGACTTCTTGAACTCTCTGAAGAGGGGTATGACCTTCACATGGGTATAGAAGCTCTGCCCATGGCTTTCTGTTGTTCTGAAAAGCACCTGCCCAGGCTGTTTTCTAGGTGGACACAGCAGTGATCTTGTTGAGTTATGCTTATTTGGTTTTCTAGTGTTCCTTGTTAATAGTAAGGATAGGATTTCTGGGGGACAGTCACCAAATCTGTTTCAGGATTATATGGTTTTTAAGAATATTGAACCTTCTACACAGGGGTTCAGGAATCAGCATTGAAAAGAACTTGAGAGATTATGAGCTCAATTCCGTCATTTTATAAATGCAAAGATGGGGTAACGGAACTAGTACCGATTGACACCTATCCTGTACCAGGCCCTAGACTAGGCCCTCTGTACGTATGACCTCTGAAGAGTGAAGTAACCGTGTTGGACATATTACAAGCTGCTGCTAAAACCCAATCCCTTTCCAGTCACCATACTGCATCTTCTTAAACCAAACAGCCAAAAAGAGGGAAGAGAGACAGACAGTGCAAAGAAGTTTCTCAGGCTAACTCTCTTTTTTTTGAGACAGAGTCTTGCTCTGTCACCTGGGCTAGAGTGAGTGCCGTGGCGTCAGCCCAGCTCACAGCAACCTCAAACTCCTGGGTCCAAGTGATCCTCCTGCCTCAGCCTCCCGAGTAGCTGGGACTACAGGTGCATGCCACCATGCCCAGCTAATTTTTCTATTTTTACTAGAAACAGGGTCTCGCTCTCACTCAGGCTGGTCTCAAACTGCTGAGCTCAAACAATCCACCTGCCTCGGCCTCCCAGAGTGCTAGGATTACAGGCGTGACCACCGCACCCGGCCTCCCAGGCCAACTCTTCAGAGGTTTATGCCTCACTCGGCCTACTAGGCTGGCAGCAACTGTAGACCCTTCCCGGAAACCGGCGCTCGGGCAGACACTGCGGTGGACAGTCTGGATGTGACTGAAACGTTGGCGGTCACCAAAGAGTTAATGTTAGCTAAGCGTGGGTGGGGAGCAAACGGAAGGGGCTGTGGGGAGAGAGACAGATTAAATGTAACACCCCCAGTCGTGCCATCCGACCGTCTGAAGTCATGCGCACCATTCTGTGAAGGAGCATGGACCTGTCTAAAAATGACTGTTTCCTTTCCGCCCGGGCCGGCCAGGCGGCAGGGCCCCGCAGCGCCCGCGGCCCAGGAAGACTCTGTTGCTATGCGCCGGAAGCTTAATTTTATTATTGCTCTCCCCTATTTAATGTCTGTCTCTCAGGCAGCTGGTGATGTTTTAATGAAGCTGGAATTGTATAGTCTGTAGCACTGGATAATCATAAGCTGCCGAGTCAGAATCAAATTAATAATTCATGAAATTAAAGTGTATAATTAATTTGAACCATGCAGATGAGAAGAAGGGCCAGAGCCCGCAGTCTGGAAGGAGCTGAAGTGTGGGGAGTGTTTACCGAAGTCTATCCCCAAATAGTACAAAGCTGCCTGCGGGTTGGGTGAAGCACGTCTGCGGGTCTCCCTGCACACTTACCTGCAACGAGGGACTTTCACCTCAAACTTGGAATGACTTTCTTTGAAGTTCAAAAGCATTTTAATTGGTTTTGATTCACCCTTGCTTTACCCTAGAAGAGTCTTGTTCAAAGGGGAGATGAGACTGTCAGATGTTACCGGGTCACGAATCTTTGTAGCCCGGGGATTCCGCACAAAGTGCCATCAGAACCTTCACTCCCTTCTGTGGTTCACAAGGACATAAATCAAATCCAGAAATTCAGGAGTTCCCCTGGGCTTCCACGCCCTCGGTTTCCTCCCATAAGTACGCGCTCTCTCACTCTGGCTCTCTTTCGTACGTACACACGGACATACAGACAGCAAATACAGACGACTTCCTTCGGACAGTGGTATGATACGTTTCACGTCTAGAATATTTTCCATCACATGTGCCCTCTGTGATAGCTGCAGAAAAATACTTTTTAGTGCCGTTCTAGTAGCAACAAAGCGAAGGGAAAGCAGTGGAAGTGCCTCACTCAGGTGGGGACCGGCTTGCAAATTTCTAAACCACTCTGCCTTTCTCGTAGCCCCCTTTTAGGCATCTGTGCAATGTCTTTGTTACTTCTAGGTGCAAGAGGCAGGGGTTCTGCTGGTTACTGGTGCTGTTTACGTAACTTGCGAGGGGTTTTACATGTGTTCTGTGCACGTCAGCTGGGCTCTCTTTATTGTGTCTTTAGGGATGCTAATACAGGTGTGTCCTTTTTTGGGTTTGGAGTGAGGAATGCTGTGGTGCCACAGTGAACAGGGATTTTGGGGTTGTCCTTTTCATTAGAAAACCCCTTCTGGCATTTAAGCCTCCTAAACATGGCAGGTTCCTCCCCCTGTGGACTTGCAGAAAACGAGAAGGCAGAACAGGAATCTGTGACTGTCCATTTCTCTTTGTCAGGCCTTTGAGACTTCTTGTTCTAGAGGGACAAATGACTGGAAGCCATGATACAGACTAATGATGCATGGGCCCCCAAAGGTTTGGGCGGAATTGAGGCTCAGTTGACTTCACATGTTTAGGTTTCAGAGTGTTTATTTGTCCCTCACATAAAGGCTTTCTCTGTCTGCCTCTGTGTTCACATACTTAACCAGAAGCACCGGGAGGAGGCTGGACCAGTGAGCTACCTCTTAGGATCTGAGTGCCTCGCATGCAGCCGTGTTCTGCACACCAGTCTCTTTCCTCCTCTTTGATCTCTGTGCTTCCCCTAACTTGCTCCTGCTTGCATGGCCTGAACTGCTGTAGCACCTTTCCATTTCCCCGCAGGTAAGGCTTCAGCCACTGGTAGTTTGCCAAACCGGCAGATTACCCATAAACATATCTGAAGGTTCTATTTTGCTCCTAGCAATCCTTAAACCATTGCATGTCCAACGTCCTCAGACTAACGCACAAATCAGGAACATCTGATGCCCAACCTGTACCAAATGCATTTCAAAGCAGAAAATTGTGTTCCGGTAATATGTCTGGCTTCCTGTCTTCCAGGCACTTTGCTGCCATGACTAAGTGCTGACTGTGAGGTGGCTGTCCATCATTGTTGAGCAAGAAAGCCAAGACAGAAATAAGTGACTTTTCCAAGACAACTAGAGTGGTTGGCACCATGATGGGATTTATTGTTGGTAGATGGAGTCTTTGATATCCCAGGATTTGGTTAACTACCTCAGAGCTTCTGGAATTTCCTTCTGTTGTGTTCAACTGAAGGTTTTTGACTGCCCTGGGTGAATTAGGTGTTGTCTTACTGGAAAAGGATTATACTACATGGTTTCTTGTATAACCATTTTAGCCTTAAGAGTTTAATCTGTTTTAACAAGATTATAAGTGAGCTTTCTCTTTTTACATACAAACATTGGTTAACCTACAATTACCTCTCCCTGGGAATAGAATTTCTCTGATTCAAATGTGTTGATTAAAATTTAGAGGGGCTGTTGTCTTTTTGTGCCATGGGTTTAGTGTGACTGGAAGGGGCAAAATGGGAATGATGGCTCCTGAGTCTGCTTGTGTGTCACCTGAATACATGGACAATGACCCTGTTGGTGCAGGTATTTTAACCACGCAAACAGTGATTAGCTGAGATTGCCATATGATCAATTTAATCAGCCACGTGGCATTCAGCCATACATATGGCTGGAACCAATAAATTAACCAAAACAACCTGGTCACATCTGGGCATATGAATAGATGCATGCCGAAGCTATATCAGGGAATTACATACAATTGTGAGCATGGCCACTCACTTCATCAGTGAATTAGCACCACGTTGGACCTAGATTGAGTGTAAAACAGAGAGGTCTGTTGAGTATAAAATGGTCTTTAGAAAGTCTTTTGGGAAGAGAAGTACTTACTAAAGCCTATAATGACAAAATAATGCTTTACTAGGAAAAGTAGCCCTATTTCTCACCCAGTGAAACAGTTTTCCAGTTCTTCAAAAAAGAGTTCTGGTGCACATCCAGACCCTAGAGGTACATCTAGAACATCACAGTCCTAGCGGCACATCTAGGCAAAGTGGCATTGTCAGAGTACCTTTGCATAGAGGCAGAGCTGGGCTCAGCATTTGTCTTAGTGTCCTTTTTCCCAGAGAGACTCACTGGTGCTTCTGTAATGCGGGAGGAAGCCTTTGCTTTAGTGTTTTGGGTCCCCTCCAGCTACTCCCTTTGATCTCTTCATTTGAGTCAGATGCTTGAGCAGTGCAATATGGTGTTATGGTTTTGCTAGCGCTCAACACCAAGCTTTGGTGTTATTAAGTTACAGACCCCTAAGAATGAAGATTTGGACCCTTTAACAGCTCCTGAATGAGTTATTGCTTTCACCCCTTGGCATGCACATAATGAACATGGAATCAAATTCAGTAATTAACTTATTTATGTATTTGTTTAATGTGTGCCCTTACTGTTTGTATTATGATCTTACAAAATCTCTACCATTCTGCTGTTTTCGATTGTAAGATCCTGAAAGACAGGGACTATGTCTGTGTAGTTTTATTTACCACTCACTGTGTTGTGCTAATAAAACTATATTGGGTTATAATGCAGAGGAGTACAATTCTTGATTAGGATATTTTAATAAAGTACATTTGTAAGAACGACTATAATTTAGAAAATAAACGGGCAAATAACTTTCATTTCGTGGTTCTGTAATTTGGAGTGGAGAGTTACAGTTCTTTGGGTAGGTCTGTCCCATCTCATGCCCTCATACGATGGCAATGGCTTTTTGGTCTTCAGGTTTAGAGATCCACAGAGAGTGTGACACACACATGATGGCAAGGGGTCTTGAATTGGTGTGGGGCAAAAGCCGACAGTCCCCTCCCAGGCACCAGCAAGGACTCACAGCCACTTTACTTTGTCCTGTGAAGTCAGGCTCTTTGTCTGCTGCTAGAATTGAGATGCAGGTGCATGGGACAAAGGCCTCTTTTTGTTTGAGCGCTGGAGGTCTTTGTCCCAGCCTCCAGGCCAGCAGTCAGTGCCGCCTTCTCCCAGCCTGTAAAGAATACTTCTGGAAAGTTCTCTCCCTGGTCTGAGTGGGAGTGACTTGTCTGCATTGTGCCCTCCCTTCCTCACCTGCTAAGGATGTGAGCAAAGAAACAAGTGCACAAAAAGTGAAGGTAGCTCCTTCCCGTGCATTCTGGCGAGAACGGGCCTGGCCGTGGCTGAGACAGGTGAACCGATGTCAGGCCTTGCTTCCCCGAGAGGTGAGCGAGGAGCCCACGAGTGCTGAAGAGCTGCTGCTCCCATTTCTTATGTAAACCCATCATTTACTTGTTTTCCAATAGGGTAGAAGTAATTCGTAATTTTCAGAAATTATTTGTTATCATCATACCATTTCCCCACAGGCAGCAGATAGCCCGTTATTCAGAATTATAACGTATTTTGATTCAGGCAGGGCCAGAATAATGAAATTGGAGGGAATGTAGAAAATATGGGTATTAGTGTTAACTACACATACTTCACTCAACAGAAGGAGGGAAGCGCTCTCAGCCAAAGAATTGTTTATTTTCCCAAAAATGCATATTTTTTATTCAGGGGCCTCTGGTTTTTAACTCTACAACACCAGTCGAGTAATTTTTAACTGCAGGATGCATCTCTTCCCCAATATTCTGCCCACCCACCACAACATATTTCAGTCTAAATAGCCTGTTATTTTTCTTCATAGAGCCATGTCTCTGCATGGGTGAGAACTACAAAACCAGTCAGGAGGAATTTGATATGCCAAGTGGGTCAGCTCATTATAACTTCTAGGAAACCACAAGATAATTGTGGGGTTACTGCTGGGAGCCTCCTCAGCCTTGCATTAGACGTTTGTGCTCTTCCCTGTTCAACTTGCAATGGCCACTTCTCTTTTCAGTACGTTTTGTAGGACACCTGAATAAAGGTGGCTGACTTACATTTTCAACCAGAATTTCCAAAAAGCAAAAATAAAAATATGTGGTTGAATGTTTACAGTGAACAGGAAATTCATCTTAGACAGTCTACATCAAATGATTGGAGTACCTTTAGTGATAAAACGTGTTTTTTCTCTAAATGATTTCCTACTGATAGATCTACTCACTATGAAGTGGTCAGATGTGACCTACTAAATTACCTTTTGCCATTTATCCATGTGCTTATATGTGTGCTTTCATTTGTTTTTCTTTGTTTCCTCATCTTTGTCATCAAAAAATATTTATTAAGAATGTATGTATGAAGGTAGCAATAGGTTGGGCCTGTATTCTAGGGACTCACAAATTAACATATGCTTTTAATATGGAGATCAAGATTTCAAAGGAATTGTGTAGATATGTATATGCATATATAATATATAAATATATATACATAAATACATATTTATGTACATAAGTAATAGGAAGCACTTATTTGGCATTTACTATAGGTATTTGCCCGGCACTATTCTTAGCACTTTCCAAACAATTTAT
This sequence comes from Varecia variegata, assembly GCA_028533085.1. Taxonomy (NCBI): domain Eukaryota; kingdom Metazoa; phylum Chordata; class Mammalia; order Primates; family Lemuridae; genus Varecia; species Varecia variegata. Next base: position 1,201,001 of record CM052444.1, read on the forward strand.
TTAACCTTTTAAAAGAAGGAGATGAGACAGGTATAATTATTATCTTTTACAGTTAAGGAACCTGAGACCTAGAGAGGTTAACTAACTTGCCCAAGGTCACACAGCTCGAAAGTGGTGTATTTATTTAACCTAGGCAGGCAGTCTGGCTCAAAAGTCTTTGCTTTTAACCAGTACACTGTGCTGCTTCTCAGTGTAGGTATAATAAGCAAAGGGCAGATAATACAAATAATTATAAGAATAATAGTTAATATTATAATAAGTAAACATTACTGAATATTTCCTTTGCATCAAGCATCGTGGCAGACATTTTACATTTATTGTCTTATTTAATCCTCTAAATAATTTGATCATGTAGTTGCCATTGTTATCCCACTTCAAATATTTAGAAACAAACTTAGTTTCTAAACCTGCTCTGTGTTGCATGGCTAGGATAGAGCAAAGCCACTTTTTGGGGAAAATCCTGGAGGGTTTCAGGACGTCTAAAGGCCACAGTAGATCGATGTGAGGGTAGCAGAAGGCAAAGCAGGTTAGGAACGGCAGGTGGATCAGCTGGTTGGAATATGGAGTTAGCGATCACTTAGTTGTGCCCTATTCCATGAACACAGCCACCGACTGCTAGACCCCGGGTTGATGGCATAGATGGGGACAGAGAATGCGATGGGCTGGGTACAGATCGGTTACTGAAGCTCGTGTGTTATTGTCTGTGACCTGGCGATGCCGCTCTGTGCCCAGAATCCAGTCCCGTGGACGATGTCTTGACCTCTCCAACACAGGCCTCAGGAGTGGGAGGTGCGGGTCTTGGGATTGCTCTGTGTATGGTGAGGAGGAAACAGTGAAGTGTCACTTTCTTATCCTCAGTCTTATGACATAGTTGGTGTAAGATTTTTTGGGGGGAGGTAGTTCCTCTGAGAAGGTTCAACACTCTGCAGCCCCCGCCCTCACTGAACGGTTTTACAAAGCAAGTTCCCCATGGCTCTCCCCGTTCCCCACGCTTTCTCTGCCACATCGAACTGGGATCTAACCAACCTTGGGTTGCAGATCAGCCTCCAAGATTCACAACCCCGAAAAAGTCCTGTTTCGTGTAAGCTTGATCAAGACTAGAGCAGAGACAGGACACAAAGTCAAATAAACTCAATCAGCTCTGCCCCCTTGGTGCTAAAGAAGCAACTATAATAACCATTTTTTCCCCATTATTTTGCCATATTTTCTCTCCCTTTGAGATTCGTCATCACCTTTCTCTGTACGGTGACATTTTGAGTGCTGTTTATTTTCATCACCGTATTTTACTGCACATTTAATTTTTTTAATGCACATGTATTTCTTTGTTTAATGTGCACAAACATAATGCATGGAAGGGTAGCATGCATCAGAATGAGCTCAGAAAAATGGAGGACACCAGTGTGTTTTGCCAGGGCACTATTCTGTGTGCGTGTGTGTGTGTGTACACTTGTGAGCACACGTGCGTGCTTGTGGATGTGTTTGTGACATGTGGACAGCAGGTTTTCCAGAGGCTGGGCTCTTTCTCTGTAGGATCTAGGGACTTTGCTACAAGAGGAAGACCCACTTGACCTATTTTTGCAGGTGTCTTTTGCCTTTTTCCTGCCCTCTGCTTCCCTGCCCCCGTCAGATATGTTAATGGCTCATATCATCTTCCCTTTTCACCAGCCAAAAAAAAAACAAATCTCGCCTGGCTTCTCCTCTGATTTCAGCCTGTCACTTGATGAGGTCCCTGCTATTTATATTTTTGTTTGTGAGGAGGGAGGGAAACATATAAATAAAGCCCGGGCAAGCCCAGCCGCCCTGCTGGCTATGAAGGGACTCCCTCTTGCTGCGGCAGCAGGGCTGCCTAACTGGTATTTACCCGGGACCAGAGGTCCACACTGTGATGCCTTGAAAGGGTTACTGGGAAATGCAAACAAAAACAACATGCAAATGAGGCTCCCAGCAACAGGTAGACTTAATCAGATGCTGTCAGATGAATTCAGCATCTCCCCGATTGTCGCCTCTCTTTGCCTCCCGTTTGGAAGCCCTCATCTGCTCCAGATGTGGTTTAATTTACTGCGACTTGGCTAATTACTGTAATTAAGGATTAATTACTGTTAATTACTTTCACATAAACTCAACGCCAGTCAAAGAGCGGAGCCTTATGAAGTCTGCCACGGAAGTGAGCCGGGCTCGGCGGCCCGTGTGGGCTCTGCGGGTCGTGCTGCGGACCCGGCTGCCACCCAGCCCCTGACCCTCAGCGTCGCCCTCGGGGTGGGGAGCCTCACAGGGCGTCACCTGCCAGGTACTTCCACACACGGTGGGCAGCCAGAGGGACAGGGGCAGGGCTGGGGGGCGGCCCGGACGACCCGCATAGACGTGAGCGCGGGGGGCCGGTCCTGTTGGCTTGGCGAGCCGGTGAGATGCCGACGTTCTGTATCGGTGCTCAGGTGCAGGACATGTTCGCCACAGGTAACTGGAGCAAAAAGAAAGCGGGCTGGAAACCAGCACCAGGTCATCCATTTCGTGATGACTACCACTTGCCCGTCTCAAACCTGGTCTTATTTTTGAAGTAAGAAATGGATAAAGGACGGTTAAGCACAACGCATGGACCTAATTATACAAATACGAGGATTAGTGCCTCCCCGAATACCTGTTCCCCTGCTTCACCTGGGCTCTCAGCTCTGACTGTTAATGTTTTCACTTGTTCTAGAGAAGCTGGTGACTTCAGTGACTGGTAGAACTGTTTCCCTCTGCTCGAGTCTTGAAGTCGGCTCCCTCTGGCACATGACGCTGCCTCCTAGTTCATGCAGAGTACTGAAGCCTTTCTCCCCGTCCCCCACACCGTCTCCAAGTGCAGCCACCTCCTTTCCTCCTTCTCTGCTTTCCCAGTGAGGTTCTCTCTTTTCTGTGTAAAGGCGATTCTTCTCCCTGCACCTCTCACACCGGCCTCCTCTCCCTTGTAGTCCTTCGCTTTAGCTGTCGCTCTCTTTGATGCTTCCTTCCCTGTGGCCCGTGAGCCGGCTCGTCCAACATGTAGAACTTACAGAAACCTTCCTGGACTTGACTTCATCCTTCTCAGCCACATGCAGTCTTTCCCTTCCTTGTATCATTCATATGCTCAAAGGTGGAAGTTGCTCAGCCCGCTTCATTCTTCCTTTGTCTCCATCTTTGACTGATATATTTCTAGTTAATGTCACCGAGACCCCACAGTGGCCTAATACAATGTGTATTTTTCAGTCCTCAACTTATCGAACCTCTCTCTTAGCTGTGTTTGACACTTTCCTTCATGACTTCTCAGAAGCTGTATTCCCTTGGCCTCTGTTCCCTTAGTGGGCATCTTCTCCACCAGGTCCTGAGATACTGATGTTTGCATTGAGTTCTGACCTCAGGTTGACTGTGCACGGATCTCATTCTGCGCTCTTACTGAGGGATCCCGTCACTCTCAGGGTGCTCATGACTCCCCCCATGGACCGAAACTCCTTGATGTCAGGCCGTGTGTCTCGTTCATTGTTATTCCAGAAAGATGTGGTGCCACTGTCAACACAGTGTGTGCCTTCTGCTTGCTGGACCGTGGAACCCTGGCTCATGTGCGTACCTGGGTACCCACCAAGGCAACTTCCAAGGGCCTTCCTTGTTTTCTGGGCTGCTTTTACGCCTATACAGGAGGATTTGTCTTTTGGGGGTGAGGAAGGTCTATGTGTCATTTAAGAAAATCCTAGGACTGGATTATTTCAAAATGAGGTCCAAAGAAGATCTTTTTTGATAGTAAAATTTCAAACAGTACATTGTCAATGTGTAAAAGGAACAGTGGACATACCATGTAGTATGTTTTTGTTCTGTATGCTACCACCCATTTACAAAAAGCAATTTGTTTGCACACAAGTAAGGCTGTCTTCATATTGACTGGACGATAAAGCTCAAGTGTAAAAGAAACCTTCATTTGGGGCAAAAGGGACATTGAAGTTAATTTTTTAATATATCTAATTAAAATTTTCAATAAATTTTGAAAATCAACCTTATATTTGAATTAATTATAAGTGAGATTTTAAATTTTACTAGTTTTAAATCTTACACTAAACTTGTTGACCAATGAAAGAAAAAGTAACTTTTATACAATTAACCTGTGCAGTTTTTTTTAACAGACCTCTTTTGTGTTTGTTTCTTGCTTTCTGAGTCCATAGACAGTTTCTATTAGTTTTTTTTTCCTTTGGTTGGCTAATTTGCAAGTGGATTATTTAGCGTATACCTGCATGTATTTACTCACTATATATTGCTATGTTGTGTAAGCATGGATTCATTCTGTATATATGCTCTATATTTTTCACTGAGTGTTTGCTGATTATGATTTTAATGGACATTCAGATATATGTGATTTCAGTGCATGTGCACTTTTTACACACAGTACAAATACATTAGATTCCTGTATTTTGAAGTTATTTACTTTCTCATTTTCTCCTAGAATTTAGTTGTAAGGAGTATATTACTGAACATTCAGATTCCCAGTAATGGTTTGAAGGAAGCATTTCTTGTACACAATGAACCAAAATCAAACTTCAGTGAATAACTCATTTGCATTTGTGAAATACAGAAGATATAAAAACTGAAATGCCAAATTAGTTCACTACATCCTATTATTTCTTGTCTGAATAATTAATTTATGATTTGAATTTCTCCTTTAAAGTGATTTTTGTTTTGCAAATCATCACCATCAGATAACATGCTTGCCGTTATTAACTTATGAAGTTGAGGATTGAGTATTTTTTCCCAATATATGAAATAGATATAACATAACTAGTTCACTTAACAAACATTTATTGAATGACTGCTCTGTGTCACACACAGTACTAGGCCCTGAGGATAGCATGGCATTAAATTATCTGTAGTGATGAACTACAGTATGATAAAATTAATAATATTCCATTATGATGAGCAACAAATATTGTTTGACATTTTGAATACTTTTCTCTCTTGTGGTCTTATTTACTCAAGTGCCTAGACAGCATCTAAGGGGAGAGGAATGGCAAGATGAAGTTTTACAGGCTAGTCCTGTGATCTGGAGAGGGAATATTCATATACTACCTTTCTGACAATGACTTTAGAAATATCTCTGAAGTAAGGAGATTTGAAATTAAGAGATAATATCATGACTTATTATTTTCCAAGCTTGATAACAAGAGCGCTAGAGATGAGGTGAAAAGGGAAACATAGAACACTCCAAATGCTTCTATAATGTATTAACACTATTCCAAAAATACATATCTCTAGCTAAAATTTAATGTAAATGCATAATTTGTTTGATTACATGTATTATGCAGTTTTTTACACTATATCACATACGCCTATATGTGCGCTCTAGTTTAGCTTATCTATAGTCCAATTATAATATAATTGTATTTCATATTTTTATCATCACAATTATTTGAAAAAAGTATCGCTTTTGAAAAATGAAGCATTTAAATGTAAGTATCCATTCAACACTTGGCAGCATACAATTTTATTGGGTGCTTAGAGAGGCCAAAAATAACTGCATAGATATGCATAGTCTACGTGTGTATATGTTATACATCTATAGAATACATATGTTTCTGCTCTTACATAATTACTGTAAATATCGTAGATTTGCACGTGCCTGCATGTGTGCTCACATGTGTGCATACAGAATCACGGATGGATTATAAGGGCCTCACTGATGAGAGCAGGAACAAAGCTGGAAAGAGAGCAATTGAGAAAGAGGGAGAAGGAAGGAGAATAGCAGTGATTAAGCTAGCATTGTTCTGTATAGATCGCTGGCTGCCTGCTATTGTTTTGCAGCATTTGGAGATGAAACATATTCATTTAGCTTTCAGAACGAATGGCTTTAATAAGGGCAGAGCGGAGAGGTGGGGTAATGCTGATGACTAGGGAGACCCATCAAGGCTCCCCCTAAGGCCATTCCGTCAGTGCCGAGGACCACATGACCATTAACTCTGCAATCAGGACAAGTTTTCGACATTCCGGGGTATCTTTCAATGGCAGCAAGAGTCATTTGGAGTCAAGGGAAGATGTATATCAGCAGTAATTGGATTCTGGCCAAGGCTGGTAGGACAGTGTTATCTATGGTGAAGGAGCAGGGGGGGTCTGGACCAAGCAAAGGGGGTGTGATTGAAGCCCCGGCCCAGAGCGCAGCCACACCCACAGGCCACAGGCTGGGTGGAGGCTCTGGGGGCAGTGGTCTGCCCAGGCGTCAGCGTGGCCGGTCTGTGGATGGAAGCGATCCTCTATCTCTGGCAGAGACAGGTTTCTGAATATCCTGCAGGACAGAACGTTGGGCCGCCCTGGTTGTGCTTGGCCAGACACAGCCATGGAAGGCTCGCAAGCGCCCTGTCCAGCCTCTCCCCTGGCCGCACTCTGACTACTTCATTACAATCCGCCTTAGGCCGGAATCGCCCTGCTTAAGCCTCAAATCATTATAATTACCATTATTAGAAATAGCTGCGGGGAAGGCCCTGGAACACCACGTTAAAATGTGTGAGTGTGTCCGCTGGCCCCGGAATCATCCTTTGGAGCTCGAGGGACCACGAGGCATGAGGGTCCCACCAAAGCCAGCGGATGCGACGCCTGTCAGCTCCACTCACCCCACCTGTCAAGCCAGGGACGCGGTGGGGTTCATTTTTTTAATTGACACCTTCTTCTCTCATTCCACGCTCTCTCGTCTCAACCTAATTCCTCCTTTCATCTTCCTTCTCTTCTCTGAGAAAAATCCGTTCCTCTGCTGCTTGAATAAAGAAAAGGGAAAAAGCCACACGAGGAACAATGACATATATATTATCCTCCGGAAAATACATAGATTTTAGCAAAGGCACAAGTCAGGAAATGCACCGAAAGTCAGAAAAATAATTGTCAAGCAAATGTGAGTCAGCCAAGGCGGACAGAGGGAGGAGAGAGACAGGGACAGCAAGGCCAGTAAAGCGGGATGGGAAGAAAGCAGGAAGGAGAGAAAAACCTGCGTGAAAATCAGAGGGGGAGTGAGGGAGAGAAGACATGGTAAAAAATACAGTGTTTCTCATTGTCGAATTTATTTCTAGTCTTTCTTTAAATGAAGCCTAGAGTTTCACTCTGTTGAAAGACAGTAAAGTGGGAATATGGCGGAGCCAGAAGATAGGTAACATGGGAATATGCCTTTGATCTGCAGTTTGTAAGAAGTGCTTTCTGAAGGTATTCAGGAAGGATTAGGGGGGGAAATGGGGTGCAATGCCATTGACGGAGATTCAAGGAGACGAGGAAGGAAGGTGTGTGTCCAAGTGATTCCACCCAGCAGTGGTTCCCGAGCCGCTGCCTGCCCTGCCCTTCAGCAGTGCTGGGGAGCCTGCTGCCCACCCTGCCTTTCCCAGCACCTGTGGCCAAACCCCCCAGGAAAGCTCCTGCCATGAGCCTCGGGCTCACACGCATTTCAGGTCCCTGAATGATCATTATTTGAAGTTCGCTTGACACTGATCACTTACAACGTTAGTAGTATTTAAAGATGGACTGGATCAGGCCCCTAAATCAAGAAATAGATTTGGATGAAATTAGGAAAATAGAGGCCGGGCGCAGTGGCTCACGCCTGTAATCCCAGCACTCTGGGAGGCCGAGGCGGGAGGATTGCTGGAGGTCAGGAGTTCGAGACCAGCCTGAGCAAGAGCGAGACCCTGTCTCTACTAAAAAAAATGTAGAAAGAAATTAGCTGGACAACTAAAAATATATAGAGAAAAAATTAGCCGGGCATGGTGGCGCATGCCTATAATCCCAGCTACTCTGGAGGCTGAGGCAGGAGGATCGCTTGAGCCCAGGAGTTTGAGGTTGCTGTGAGCTGGGCTGATGCCACAGCACTATACTGTGGGCAACAGAGTGAGACTCTGTCTCAAAAAAAAAAATAAAAAAATAAGAAAAAGAAATTAGGAAAATATATCAGAATTTTTCAGTAATGCTATCTTTTGTTTTTATTTTTGATCAACTCAAGGTATAGTTTACATGAATAAATATACCGATTTTGGAAGTATGCAGTTTGGTGAGTTTTGACAAACACACATTTTCCCCTTCCCAACCGCAGCCCCAGTCGAGATAGAGGACATTTCTGTCATGTCAGAAAATTCCCTCTTGCCCCTTTACAGTCAGCCCTCTCCCCGCCACCAACCCTGGTACCTGGAAATCACTGATCTTTCTGTCACTATAGATTAGCTCTTCTAGAATTTCATTCTGTAAATGAAATTATACAGAATATAGTCTTTTGTGTCATGCTTCTTATATATAATCATATATATATGGGTTCTTATATATGATCTAAATAAGGATGGTTTTAGGTGCATCTACATTGTTGCTTGTCCTAATAGTTTGTTCTTTTTTATTGCAGAGCAATATTTCATTGTGGGAATATACCACCATTTATAGATCCATTTATCCATTGGTGGACATTTGGATCATGTACAATTTGAGACTCTTATGAATAAAGCTATTATGAACATTTGTGTACAAATTTGTGTGGCATATATTTTCACTTCTCTTAGATAAATACCTAGTACTTGTATTCCCAAGTATATGATATTTAAATACTATATTTCAACTTGGACAATGTTTTTATAACTATTCAGTTATTTCTAGTTGGTATGATGGTTGATCTGTTTGGTAGTTTCATAAAACTACCAAACTGTTTTCCAAAATGGTTATACCTCCAGCTCTTCTTACGTGAGGCTGTATTATCTTTTCTACACGGGACAAATTAGGTGAGATATACAGTCAGTGACAGAAATAGGCATGGCCAGTGTATAGGGTTGTCATGCACTATAAAGCTGTCTTTATGTGTAGTATTCCATTTTAAAAAGATAAATATTATTAGAATAAAACTTTTCTAAAATCTGCAGTTCTTAATCATCAGTTGATCTAGTTGAATTGTACACTAATTTCAGAAAACATAAAACCACTTTTCTGCTACTAGTGGATTACATGTCCCAGTTTCTCTAACATCCTACTTGGGTCTCACCTTTTCCAAGAATTTTTCCCTAAATAAGTCCATCCTTACTTCTCACTCGTTTCACTACTATTTATGTAAATTATACTGTAGTGCCATCCCATTTGGACAATGTTTTTGTAACTATTCGGTTATTTCTAGTTGGTGTGATGGTTGGTCTGTTTAGTGACACCGATTTTGGTATAGGTCCAAAATTTGTGGAGTAGGCTTTTCTCTTCTGCTCCACGTACCCTGCAAGTGCTCAATAAATTCCTGAATAAGTGAACTTAGTCCCCAGGAGCTATAGTTCAAAAAACTCACTACCACTCTCTCGTCTAAGGTATCTTTTTTTTTTTTTTTTTTTTTTTTTGAGACAGAGTCTCATTCTGTTGCCTGGGCTAGAGTGAGTGCCGTGGCGTCAGCCTAGCTCACAGCAGCCTCAAACTCCTGGGCTCAAGCGATCCTTCTGCCTCAGTCTCCCCAGTAGCTGGGACTATAGGCATGTGCCACCATGCCCGGCTAATTTTTTCTATATATATTTTTAGCTGTCCAGATCATTTCTTTCTATTTTTAGTAGAGATGGGGTCTCGCTCTTGCTCAGGCTGGTCTCGAACTCCTGACCTCTAGCAATCCTCCTGCCTCGGCCTCCCAGAGTGCTAGGATTGCCAGCGTGAGCCACCGTGCCCGGCTAAGGTTAGATATCTTAAATAACATGCAGGGATTCCCTGGCACAGGCCAGTCGTAGGCTCACGTGCGATTCAGTTCCTTCTCATGTGCATTATATGGGCTTCGCATTCCACTCCCTGCCTTTGAGTAAATAATTACGCCATAAAGCTCAAGAAATATTTGGTTGTGGGTTTTATTTTTCCACCTCGGCTGCTGATGTGTTACCTAGCAGGCTGTATTCTACACAGTGCTTGGTTCTCTCTCACAGCTTGTGGTAAGCGAAATTATTCCAAGATTCAATGAATACCTGCTATTGAGCGGTCTCCCTAACCACCCAAACTGGTCTTTTGTTAGTGGTTATTGAGAGGATTGTCACAGCCATTGACCTGCGCAATTTTACTTCAAAAGAAATGAGCATTTCTCTTCCCCTTTCATTTCTAAAAGCAGATATGGCAATTTACTTAAATTGCTGTCTTTAAAAGTTTAGATGATTATACTTTTTTTTTTTCCCCTCTTGCCTTTTTCCTTCTTTTTCATTTAAGCAGCACAACACCGTCCCTTTTTCTGGGATTGGACACAGTTCCTGCTGCAAGGTTTATGAAGTGGTTGTATCTGCGTGTGTGTGTGTGTGTGTGTGTGTGTGTGTGTGTATCTCCTTACACATTGTATTCATTTACCTGAGCTCTCAGAAACAAAATAAGATTATATTAAACTCTTTAACATTTTATATTTTAATTCTAGGGTCCATTTTCTCTAGGCTCAAATACTAGTTTTGCAGCTAGAAATAAAATAAAAGTGCACCTAATGGAATTTCTCCATCTCTTTGTTGAGGGAGACATGGTAGCAGCCAGCCTCATAGACTTAGGAGTAGGCAAGATAGGTTACATTTTAAGGATTTTCTATCTGAAGAAGAAACAGAATTTGATATACATGTGGGGAGAGGAATTAAAAGGTGCCAGTGAAGGACCAGGGATGGGAATGCAGAGACAGGTAGAGTGAGATGATGATGAAAGGCCATGGCTGTTTGGCAGAGGTCATGAGAGCATCCTAGTCCTGGATCCAACACCTTGAGTCCAGTTCCCCTGGGACACAGTTACCTTTTCCGTGATCTGTGCAACAAAACATGCTGAGCCATTACTTGATGCTATATGCTTTATATGTGCTGAACCATATGATTAAAAAATACATTTTAAATTATAGAATAGAAAGAATAAAAAATATGAAAAGTCTCAGTTCTGTATCCAGGGAACTCACAGTCTAATATCTAGGCTTTACCCCTAATACTAGGGAGCTGTATTGCTCCCTAGTGACCATGGCAGAGAAGATCAGCAGATGGAAAAAACAAACCCATGACTATTTTTGGTGTTGGAGGGAACCCCTCAAAGCTCAGACCCCACTCATTTGTGTAATAAGTAATTATTTGTGTAATTATTTATGTAATGAGTAATTAGTATATTTACTGAGTATGTGATATGTGGCAGGGATTGTGTTGGTGTTTGGGATACAAAGATGAATTCACTAATTAATTCAGAAACTATTGAATGTGTACCTGTTATGTGCCAGGCATGTATGAGACGTTTTCTTTGCTATCAAGGAACTCACAGTTAATATAGAAGACAAATACACAAATAATAAACTCTTTTCAGTATATGATAATAAGTGATTTCTTTTTTATAAGACCGCATTATTTGATAAATAAGTGCTTTATAATATAGATATTTATACAATTCTATGAGAAGACAGAAAAGAGAGAACTTATTCTGCCTGTGGACATTGATATTTGATCAACTGTTATTAGATATAGAATAAAGATTTTGAAACTGTCAAACATGGAATATTGTTAAATATGGCAGCCAAAGTAAAAATGTAAAGATGAGAATCTTACAAGAGCTAGTAATTTATATACGTGTGAGTGTTTGTGTTTGCATTAATAAAGGGCTGTTTTTTCCCCTCTCTTCTTTGCCTCTGTGTGGATGAATGGTTTTGCCTATCCTAGGTAAGGTATAGATTGTGAGGCACATTTTCTAAAACATAAGTGGAGAAGTTGGGCAAGTTGTCCTTGAGGCTCATGAAGTGAAGATGATATCCATGGGACATGAAGAATAGGTCTCTGTAATTACTGAGCTAGGAGGACTTGGTGGTAAAATTTCTTTTAGTGATCCAGAATTCATATGATTCAAATGTGTGCCGTGCCTTTACTATTCCAAAGAATGCTGGAATATAAATTGTAATTTCTGTTAATAGGCAATCTCCTCAAAGCAGCAAGAGTCTTATAAGTAAAATGCATTTCAGATCCAAAGGTGATAGAACAGCAGTATCGTGCATCTTATGGTCTTATGCCCCTGACACTTAAATATAATATCTGTACAAGGAAGTAACTACAGAAATGGTCTTGGTGTCCCTGTTGGCTGTGCTGGTGGGGTGGTAGCCAACCTTTGGTTTCTTTCTTTTTCACTATACTGCTCTAATAAATGGTAAGAGTGCTGTAACAAGTCCCCTGGCCATCATCGCAGTTACGATCTCTGGATGAAGACGACTACATGAGACTGGTATCCTAGGAGGTTGGAGTCAGCGTGTATGCTTGTTATGTGTGTGTGTGTGTGTGCGTGTGTGTGTCCATGTGTGTGTGCTTGATGTATGAACCACTGAAGCCATGTGAAGTACTAGGGTGAAAATCACCTACGTTAACAGTGAAAAAAATAGCACCATCAGTTCCAAGAGGGGCTTGTAAACCTGAAGCTAATAGCCAATGGTTTCATTCTTTTAAGGTCAAAATTTCTTTAACGTTTCTGGACAAAACTATATGCTATCTAGAAAAAGGCAAATTTATGCATAAGAAAAAAAGCTGAAAGTTGTAGTTTTCATTGGAGAGCCAAATAAAATATACCCATTTTTGTAAGGAAGTCTTCTAGGGATTTGTGAAGAGAAGGGTACCTTTCTTATTCACGGGGCAATGAGTTCTGGAGAAATTCCCGAAGAGGGAAACCTGCAGATACTTTATTCTATCTCAGGTAGGGACATAAAACACTTCAAAGCCTTTCAATGTCAAGGTATCTTTATTAGTTATGGATTGGAGGACCTAGAATGTATTCAATATTAAGGATCACAAAATTAGTTTTTCAGTACAGTGGCAGACCCATTTTAGACCAAAAAATAAGCAAGTAAATAAATAAAAGAAAGACACATTGAGGCCAATATCTATAACTCTGGTATCTACTTAAGGAAATTGCTGTATATAAACAGTCCTTTTTAAGAAAACCTTTTCTTAACCTCCCTTTGACTTTTAAAAAAATGAAATCAGGGAGCTGCAGCTTGACCCAAAAAAAGACTACACGGAGATCAATTTAGCCCAATTTGGGCTTTATTTAGATATCTGAAGAATGGGAGTTAATAGCCCTGGCCAGTTTGCTGCTTGAAAATGCTAGAGGCATGGCTTCTGAAAGCGACTGCAGAGCAACTGACAGTGATGAATGTGAAATAGCAATGAATAACTCCATAATGGAGCAGATACGTCATGGTTTTGCATACCAGTTACTGGACAGAAGGAGTGGCACACAGCTTTGACTCCCATAATACAATCCACTCTCCTGCAGTGGGGTCAGTTTCTGGCAAATAGCATGTAAGCCAGCGAAGAAGATTCCGACGGTGCAGAACCAGTGATGGAGCCAAGGAGAGAAACCCAGCTAGCCTAAAGGGGGTGGCTCGGGGTGGTATTCTAGCCGCTGCATTCCTTCCACACAAACATCCAATCAATGACAACATAATAAAATGGTCATGATAATAGTAATATTTATTGCCATGATCACAAAATTGATACGATTCTATTGACCTGTTTTGTTCATTTCCTTTGCTCACTGCAGAGTCTTATAATCTTGGTTGACTTGGACATGCTGAATTATGTTCTTTCTTTCTTTCTCTCTCTCTGTTTAAATAAGGCATCCTCAGCACTCAAGGATACACCACTCCTAGCCCTTGCCATCCACTATTTTAATCCTGTTACTAGAATGCTTACTTCCCACTGCTGCTGTTGGAAGTGATGTGTGTCCAGCCTGCACTGTGCAGACGCACATATGCTGTGGCCCTCAGAATTTGTTAGGTGCTATTAAGACAAGGTGAATCATCTTTCATGTATGTTTCCAAAATTAACTCCAAGGAAATCCAGGATTTGTCAGACAGCTTCCCAGCACTGTAGGTAGCACTTAGGATTAGGGTCTCTCTGCTAATAACCTTTAAAGAATAAGAAAAAAAAATGGTAGCGTAAACCAATGTCCCATGGAATAGAATTCCTGAGGCGGGTTACTAGGGAACCAAGGGCCTTACAAAGGCATCATTCTTCATTTAGTTTCCATCCTCAAGACCATCTCAGAGTTTCGTGTTACTGCTGGGTTTCCACCCTCCACACTCATGTTCCAGGCAAGAGGGAAGGAAAGAAGGAGAAGGCTAACACGGGCATACTTCTCATCTGAAAGCTCTGATAAAACACATAGTACCTGGGCATAGTGTTTGAATAAAGTGGAGTTCTGTTTCTAAGGAGGAAAGGTAGAATGGGTGTTGGCTAGGTAACTAGAAGTCTGATGGGAACTTATGGACGCGTTTTATTAATCTTAATTACTTCATTCCCACGTTTGTCCCACTGCACCAGGGGCTATCCCAGCAGGTAGGGTCAGAGAACCTGAGAGAATGATGGCAGAATTTCAGGAATACCAGAAGACAGAGGCAAACTATGCCTGTGTGGTTAGTGCTGGGAAGTTAAAGTCAGAAATTTGTAATCATGTGTCTGACTTAACAGCAGATTGTCTTTCCAAGGTTGATTTCTAGTCTAATCTTGTAACTTTGGAAGCATTCCCTCTTCCTCTTTTCCATAGTTCCCTGCTGTCTTATGTGTTTGGATTGAGACACCAAAAACTTCCCATACTACTGAAGAATTTCCAACCACAACAACTTAGGTACGTCCCATGAACACATAGTTATTGAACAGAGCTCCTTGTATGTGAAGGAACAATACTACTCATAGTCGTGCTGAGATGTTTCTACAGCCTCCATAGGGTACCCAGTGCGTTCCCATACGTTGCCTCCTTAGCTCCTCTCAAAAGCCCATAGGGCAGTGGTGAGCAGTCTCTCGCCTGTGGGAGAACATCCTGATCTGGCTGGATCTACTCTGCATCCCCAGTAGCTAGGACAGTGCCTGGCACAGAGCAGTTGCCAAGTGAGTAGTGTCCCCCAACCTTCCTGTAGATACTGCATGCACAGAGGTATAAGGGTTAATAGAAAAAAAGTTGCACATATGGCCCCTGCTCTCAGCGAGCTGTTTGTTGATGAGGAGGTGGTAGATAAGTAGATATTCTGAGGACATTTTGTTCAGCAGCATAGGCAAAGATTATTTGTGGGTCCCAAACCTTAGTTGAGCTATTTGGGCTCATATCTTATCTAAGCAGACAGGGGGTGCAGGAGGAGAGAAAGGAGGGGGTTCCATCTTGACAGATTCCATCTGTCATTGGCCACACTCTGCCATATAACTAATACACCAAACTTACAAGGTGGTATTTTCCTTATGTACACCAAACTTGCAAGGTAACACTTCTATTCTCATTTTAAAGAGGGAGAAACTGAGTCAGAGAGATGAAGGAAGTTGCTCGAGGCCACACATCTAATGAGTGGCAAAGATGATATTAAAGTCCCTATTTTTTTTCCTATGCCACATTGCCTTTTCAAGGAAAAATATCAAAGCAGGAAACTTAAACTTTATAGTGAAAAATAGATGGAAAGCATGGGCCACAGATTGAGCAATGGCCTGGAAATTAGAATTACTGAATTCTGTCTCTTCTCAACGCTGCCTTGGGACTTTTCTTTATCATCACAGGCCGTGTATTAAAAGTGCTTTATAAAGAATCGAGCCCTATACAAGTAAGTGATATTTCATCGTAATGATAACAGCTATATCATACCTACATTTCTGCCCTTATAAAATTGAGCTAATAATATTGTTTTCTTCATCAAAGTGCTGTGGAAGGTGCTCTGAGAACAACAGATAATGGGCCTTTTACACATCACTACTTGTCAACATAGTAACTCGGTAAAGTGATTTTGGATCTTCTAATTGAGCTGCGTCATCTAAATTTAAAGCACCCAAAGAAGGTAGTCGTAATAGTAACAGTATCAGTTCAATAGTAATTAGTAATAAACCTAGTCAACCAGCTGCAGGCCGGGCCAAAGCTTGTAAGCATTTTCTGCCATGGAGAATTTTCTCCTGCTCTGCAGTGTCTAATAAGGACATTAGCAGAGGGAGAGCCCATCTGCAATAGAACCCTTCCAAGAGCTTTCAGGGAAATCTCTTAATGAAGTCTACTGCATGCCTTCCTATATGCGTATGTGACCAAAAGTGACTAATATCATATTCCTGAGTTCCATTCTCCTCCAAATATCCTTATTTCCCAATGCAGCCAGAGTTAATATTATTGAGTCATATCCTTATAAAGCATCTCCCTCATCGTCCTCCTTCATACACTGTAAATATCATAATCAAATAATCAGTCACTGGTCTGCGGTTCACACATGGCCCTTGGCATTACCCAAAGAAGCATATGGTTATTTTGTAATGGAACAATATAACACGTATATTTTTAAGTGGCTTTCCTAAGTACGTTGAAATAAAGTGTTAAATTAATTTTCCTGTAGCCAAAGGAAAGCTATAAACGTCAGCTTTTAGGTTTCAAAGTATGCAGAAGTATTTTTCCTGTGTATGGCATCCTGGTCGTGGGAAAGGTTCAGAGCAGATGGTCCAGTGAGAGGAAGCACCTCACTCGTAAGTCTTAGTCACTGAGCATGGAATTGATGGGTAAAAATGGTAACAAGTAGTAAAATTTTAAATATTATTTGAGAAAGTTTTGATGAATAGTTGTCTTTTTTTCCCCTCAGCTATTCTTGTCTAGATTCTTATCAGCCCTTATTTTGACAACAGCCGTTTTATATTACTTTTATATGAATTATCTCAGATGTTTTCTGGAGAATTCCATTGGATTCTCATGGTTCCACATGAGCACCTGGGGTCGGGATGAGGGCGGGGGCGCTGGCAGCTGAGCTGTTATAAGATCCCACTTTTCTTCTGGAATAGGGCCATTTTGGTCTATTTTGCACATTGGGCTGCTTAGTGATTTTAAAAAAGGACTTCGTGTTTCACAAAACTCTCTTGAAACATCACTGCATTTTCTCATTTTGTTCTCTCCGGAAGTCTTTCAGGAGATGTTGTTGTTCCATGGTATAGATGAGGAACTGAGGCCTAAACAAGTTAAGTGAGTTTCCAGAGAGTACCTAACTCATAAGTTGCTGAGTACCAGCACTAATTCTGACCTTCTGACTCTGAATTTTGTTTTCTTGCCACTAAATATTGCTAACTCCATTTTCAGGTTTAAAATACCAGTAAATTTGAGAGTTTTGTTTTTTTTTTTTTTAATAGTTTCAGGCTACAGACAGTACCATGTTTATAACTCTCCTACTTATGTAAATGTAGCACTACATATGTATGAATAATGGATATATCTACACACATGTATATACACACACACATATATATGTATGTATGTATTTTATGTGCATATTTCAAAGTACAAAAAGAGGGACTGAAGCTATTCACCAAAGATAAGTTTGTTCATGTTCTTGGCCTGTTAAGTATCTAAAATAATAGTGCATTTTTGTATATTGTGTCATCTGCTAGATAGACCTTAGATTAGAGCAGTCACTGACTTTGTGTAACCTCAAGCAAGTAACTGTACCTTTCTGAATCCTGAATGACTGTGGGCACACTGGAAATGAAAATATTTGCCAGTTTTCACATGAAAGGTGGGTAAAGCAGGATTTTGCTGGCTGTTTCTTCCTAGGCCCAGCATTAGAGCAATTGTAAGATAATTAACAATCCTTGAGTAGAAAAATTGGCTGGACTTTGGTGATGTTTCAGTATCCCAGGACTCAATCTGGGGTACAATGCTACCTGTCTCTTCACGGAGGAATACTGGGGCGAGACTGCTTTAGAATTTTGTTTGGATTGGAGGTTGAGAGCTGGAAGGTGAGGTTTACAAGTCGGAACAGCAACATTTCTTAATCCACCTACTAACATATGCACAGATCATGAGTATGCAGCACTAGTAAATGAGGCATGCCAAGCGGTCCAGGAAAAGAGGTCTACCCAC
Organism: Varecia variegata; assembly: GCA_028533085.1. Taxonomy (NCBI): domain Eukaryota; kingdom Metazoa; phylum Chordata; class Mammalia; order Primates; family Lemuridae; genus Varecia; species Varecia variegata. The sequence continues at coordinate 1,218,797 of CM052444.1, forward strand.
CATTCTAACTCCAAAATGGTGACGTTTAGCCATTGTGCCCAACAGTATAGTCACCATTCATTCTCTTTTAAATCTTTTGTTTGTCAAGCTACTGCTAATTACACAAATGGACTGGCAGGAGTTGAGATGCCAGGTGTTAAAAACTAAGTGTGTATCGAATCCTTTATTAAAAAATACAAGAAACAGAGAGATCATATCACAGCATAAATAGTAATTGTATAACACGAAAGGTGTGTGTGTGTGTGTGTGTGTGTCTCGAGGGTGAGCAGGAGAGCCAGTTCGTTGGAGTTCAGCTGACTTCCCTTGTCTCACGTTTCCTGCTGGCTTCTAGGAGCAGTCATGTGGATCAGAGGACAGGCCAAGAGATAATTAAGTGGAAATAAGAACTCTATATCTGGCCTCTTCAGAAAGAGGTAGCAAATCCTCCTAATCAATTCTGATTCCTGCTGGCTTTGTTGCCTAAGGTCAGCTTAACAGTCATTAGAAGAGGTTGCAGCAGGCTCTGTGATCTCTATCATCTGAGGTTAAATAATACGTCATTAAAAGCTTCAATCAGAAAAGAGCAAATTCTTTCCCCATGATTCACATATTTTGCAGAAGCCTCTGGCTTCTCGGAATTTCTATCACAAATTTCCTATCTCCTGGCAGAAAGGTTTGCACGTTGCAGTCTGGCTGAATTCAGAGGAAGCTTTTCCGGGGCTCTGAGGATAATGGGAATCCTGGTAGCGGGAAGCTCACATCCATCCTGTCCATCCTTCGCTCCACATAAGATGGGGAGAAAGGGCGACACATTGTGCCAGATCTCGCGTGAGGATTTGAGCATGTCACGCTAACCACGTGGGACTAGGATGGTGTAGGGTGGAAGTGGTGTGTGACAGAGAACAGTGGAGGCCGTCTTTCCCCACTTCAAGGTGGGATGGATCAGAAATGTAGGAGGACGCTAGAAAGAACAAGCTCACAACTCTGTGGTAGGTTTGATTTTAGCATACTCTCTTCACCTTGACATTGATGGGTAGGCCTTGCTCCCAGTGGAAAAACTTCCCAAGCAACCAAAAGTGGGAAAAATCAAGCATAACTAAAGCCCTTCAGGATGCCCTTCCTTGTCTGCGTGATCATCAAGACAATACTAAAACATCACAGAAAGTTTGGAAAACAATGGGAAAAATACTAACAGTCCTGCCCTTCAAATACAGCAACTCATTGCATTTTTAATATCTTCTTTCAGTTTTTAATCCATTTGCATATATAATACATTAGATAGCTAAAATTGGGTGATGAACAATAAATATCTTGCTTATTAAACTCACAACTTAAAAAGGTATAAATATATGTTGCTATATTACTTTCTATAAATATAACAACTACTTAATATTTCTCAGAGTTTAAGTGTCACTACCCTACAAATAGGTGAGAGTAATGATGAATAGCATTTATTATAGTCAATCCTGGGCAGGGAGAAAATGATATATTTTTGGTTTTCTCTTCCTTCAAATTCTGCCAAATACCACTTGTCAGCAAAACAGTAGTGAAATGAAATACATATTTAGGTATTTGATATTGAGTTGCTGGAGATTTTTGGTAGATTTGATCCTTCACATGATGAACTCACTGTTATTAGCAAGGTTTGGGTCCTTTGATCACACAGAAAACTTTATAGAAGTACAGTGGCTGGGGGATGATTGGATCAATGGATGGATGGGTGGGTGGATGGATGGATGGATGGATGGGTGGATGGATGGATGGATAACTAGAAGGGAAGGAGAGAGGGAGAGAATGAATCTGTCTTTGATCAAAACATCTGTGCATGGTTTAGGAGCACCAGGGACCAAGCAGACCAGCGTGTATGGTTCACCCTGTCTGATGGTGATCACCATCATCTGATGGATCTGGAGTCAATATGTGGAAATGAGGGTTTGAATGACTGCAGACATATCAAAGCCCTTTTTACTTTACACAAAAAGTTAGGATTTAAACAAAAACATTGCTGAATAGGGGGAAATATATATTACTTTAAAAAAAGCTATTTCATCTCTTTTAAAAATACTTCAAATGTATTTGAACTGTAATAAAGCTAGTACTGTATTTATACTTCTCTGAAATTTCATTTAAAAGGCGCTTTCAAACTGGGATGTAGGTGACATGTGTGCATGTGTGTGTCTGTGTGTGCATTTCCTAATTGCTCATTGCTAACGGTGTGGTGACCTTTCTTACTGAAATGCTTGTGTGTGTGTCTTTGTGTATGTATGAAATATCTGAGAATACAGTATTTAGACTCTATTAGTGAGGGTGAAAGTGTACAGATAATCTATATCATTTATGGTCATGATATGGCTACTGTCAAAATACATGCTATTTTGACAGTTGCTTTATCTTTACTCTCACTGAGTCTACAATAAGAAACTAGTTTCTTAGCAACTAAAATATATTCTCAAATAAGAGCATTAAATTTTTTTTTTTAAAAACCCACAAAAGAAAAAAAGATATACCCATAGCTGATGTCTGGGCAAGCTATTCCCATTGCATAGGAATGAAATTGATGTGAACCAGCATGATGTCCTCTGGCTGGTCCAGCTGCCCTCGGTCAGTATCACCGGTGGAGGTAGCTTTTTCTCAGAAACACGGGCAGTTTTTCTTAAAGGTAGCTTGCAGGAGGCTTGGGAAAGACATTCATTGTCCTTCTTTGTCTTCCTTTCAATGTCTTCTTTTTTAAAACATCCTAGGCTAGAAAGTTCTATAAGAACCTAGTACATGAGATCTGGACATTAAGCCTGGAACAGAAGGAATTGAGCTACTTCAGACCTGTTGTGTTGTGTCTTTAGAACATTTTGAAACTATCTAATGTGACAATTCTCAAAATATGGTCTAGGAATCCCCAACACTTTTCAGGGAGACTATGAAGTCAAAACTATATTGATACTAATACTAATATGGTATTTGCTTTTTTTACTCTAAGTCTTTCATGAGTGTACAGTGGAGTTTTCCAGAGGCTACACAATGTGTGATATGGCCACAGATTGAGGGCAGAAACAGCTGTGAAAATCTAGCTGTCTTCTATTAAGCCAGACATTTGTAAGATTTGCAAAAATGTAAAACAAACCCACTCTTCTCACTAATGTTTTCATTTCAAAAATATTTTTTATAAAAATGTATTATTTATGTTAACATGTAATGGATTTATTGTTTTTAAATGAATTGATAAACATTTAAAAATTTCTTAGTTTCAGATTGTAATATGGTAAATATTGATAGATATAACCTATGTAAACAGAAGCTCTTTGGAGTCCTCAGTAGTTTTTGAGAATGTAAAGGGGTCCTGGGCTTAAAACATTTGAGAACCACCTCTTTTAAAAACTGGCTCTCTGTACCTGTGTGTGATTCATAGGTTTGGCAAAGTCACCAACACTATTTCCTTTCAAATGCTGTGGGAAGTTCCAAAGTGGCTCCCAAGAAACAGACAAGTTAAGAGTTGTCGGGTAGTTAGCATGTGCATTTAGCTCTCTTCAAGGGATTTTTGTTCCCTCAGTGCTTGGATATTTGGGAAGATAGAGACTGAACTCTTAAGAAAGGGACCCATTTCTCCCCATAATTCTCTTCTGCTGGTGCCATGGCAAATGTGTGTCTAAGGAAAACGGCCTCTGAGTATAGGCATCACGCAACCAAAGACGGTGAGCCAGGTTGCCATTCCAGAACAAGATCTGAGAAATAAGACATAGGGGAGAATGCAGAATGTGGAAGGAGCAGGGGGGGAATTGTTAATTAAGCTCTATTAAATATTAATTGAAATATAAATTTAAAACCTCACCAACTCCTGACAGTTATATAATCTAATTAAGTGGTGGGTCTTGTTGCCCCCCAGTGTCTCCCAGTGTATTCGGGGAATAAAGTGATCTTCTGCTCGTAAACACCATGAGGGCCTTATTATTCCAAGGCCTGGCCAATAAAGTAGATGGGAAGTCAGCAATAATAATAATTTTATGGAACATGGAAGAATTGGAGGGGCAGTTTTGACGTGGAGAGGAGTGCAGTGAATTAGCCGAGGTGATAGTCTCCACGCTTCGGCCGGTTGTTGGGTGAGGGAGATGAGGGCGTTGTGCACCGTTCCACATTTACATAAGTATTTTTTTGCTCATGGAAAAATATATATTGAATTCCTAAGACCAGTTTCAATTTTATAAACTATCTTTGGGGAAAAAAATTATGTGCATGTGTTTCGGCATGAAAGTTTCAAAAGAATATAACTTGAAAGGGTTGTGGAGATGATTTTGATTTCTTCCTGACCAACATGAGTAAGTCTGTGTTTTGCAAATTTTCCATTGATAGGTCTGGTGGGAGAACAGTAAAAATGACCTGACTCCTGTATATAATACACGTTGCAAGAGAAGAGAGCCTCTGTATCAGTTTCTTTTCTAGCTCTTA
>CM052444.1:1223312-1247640 GCA_028533085.1 Varecia variegata
CGTTTGTGAGTGACACGGCCCTCGCGTGGTTGTGACCCCTTTGGTTCTTGGAAATGAGAGTGGCTCCTCCTCCCCTGGGCGACTGTGGCTGGCGGGACTTGGGGGAAAAGCGTAATAGAATTGTGTCATGAATTGCTCCGTTACTCCCCGTATGTTAGCAATTTTACTGTGGTCTCTTTTATTTCCTTTTCAATTTGGGCCTGAGCAGTTTCCTAAAGGAATGTGGATAAAGGCTGTCAGTGCCGGGAGGCGGGAATGATGCAGTTGGAGCCGTTGGCCTCACCCTCCAAGGGGGCAGGAGGAGCCTTGCAAGGGCCCGGAGAGGAGAGATTTCTATGCAGTGTGGTGGCCAGGGGTCAGCGCTGTGTGTCGTCACTTAGTATGTGTCGAATAAGAGGCGTGTTCCCTTAGCGTTGGAAGACTGGGCTTGGCAAAATGTGTGTGTACCTCGGCACGGGGGGTCGGGCAGGTGGGGGACTTAGTGCCTCTCCCGACTCCAGGTGACAGCGCGTGCCTGCTGTCCTGCCACCGCCGGGCCTGGCTGGCATGTGGACGGGACACGGGTCCGTGTGCTCACGAGCACAGCAGAGGCCGGGCTCCTTTTGAGAACTTGGCGAAGGCCTCCCCCATCGCTCTGGAGCGTTGCTTTTCCTGAAGCCGGTGCTGGGTCCTGGGTCTGTGCTGCTGACGTTTGAGAACATGAGAAGGAGCCGCCGCAGGAGCCAAGGATCTGCCAGACTGTGTCGGGAGAACCTTTATCATTTCTGTCAGATACATCACAACTCGCTTGTCTTACCATACATCTTCCTAAATGTGACAGAATATTCAGCTGTTATTAATTGAATACTCTCTAATTTAACTGCTGAGCGGGAGAAAGAGTGACTGGTTTGTTTCAACACGTAAAACTGGCATCAACCTGTATGTGGGTTTCAATGCCGTTGCGTTGCAGGGCCTGAAAACAGTCATTGTGCGAGGAGAAACGGCTACCCTGCTTCTCAGCAGGGAAACTAAATGCAGTTTATTGTTCTAAAACAAACAGAGGAGTGCGTGTTGGGGGTGCGCGTGAGCACTTGTGAGAGAGAAAGACATTAGGATAAAACAAATCGGTTATAGGCATGCTATACTTCATTATCTTTTGTGACGGGCATGTTCCATGTGGTGCTCCAACTCCTCTGAAGTAGTTTAGCTGCACTAGGGGCCTCAGCGACACTGGGGGTCTTTTTTATCCAAAACTTAAAAGAGTGAACTCAATTATTCCGTCTTTGTCCTTTTAATGAATAAAATGTAAACAGAGAGCCCTACAAATTTCTGTGTGATATTGAATGTGATGCTAAGAATTAAAAGCCATCTTGATGAGACCAGTGAAGAGATTAGAATTTAAGGCACCAAGGATGAATTTTGAGAGTCTGAACCCACCTTCTTCTCTCTCCTTGGACCTGTGGTAGGAGAACGAAAGTGAGTCCACTCTCAGTCTCTGCAGCTACTTTAGGAAAAACAATAGAAGATTCCAATTCAGTGATCTAGGAAGGAGGCAGTGTGTGAACTAGACATCCTGCTAAACTTGTGGGTATTTAAAAAATGCATTTATGTATGCATAATTCTGTTGGTTTTTTTTAAAAGAAGATACAAAATTGTACTCAGTGCCAGAGTGCCTCCAGGTACATGTACAACATATTTTTTTCTTAAAGAAATGAATTCAAACCATGATAATAAGTAGAAACCTGACTTGGCCTGAACACAACACTCAGCAGTGAGGTGAAGTGCAACAAAGGCAGTGTCCCCAACTCTGCCATGAAGGTCAGCAGAGTTTGATCCAGCACTTTGCAGAGATGGATGAGAGTTCCAAGGCTGGGGACAGGGAAGAGCATACCTACAGTCCTTTCAATCGCCCATCATGGGACTATTAGCTTGAGTGTTCTGGAAAATATTATTACCCCCAGGGCGCCATGTAACTCCCCGGCTCCTGACAAGCTGCCAACATGGCTTTCTCCGGGCTGCAAAGTTGGAGCTCCCCTGGCAGGCTGCCAGGGTTTTAAGAAGGCTCTGGGGGCCCAAGGTAGCCTCCTGGTGCAAGTCAACATTCATTGTAAAACCCAATTCAAGGGAAAAAAAAAAAAACCTCCCTTGCTTTTCCCTCTGCACAGAGCTAGCTGGCATACAAGGGATATCTGTGCTGGCACGTTGCCCCGTATTTTAGGGGCTGGCTTTTGCTTTGGGATGGCATGGAGAAGGGGATTATTTGCACTGTAGCTTTTGATGTAAGCCATCATTGTCATATTACATGAATAGCACCGCACAGGGATGGCCGAGCACAAAGATCAGTCCCCCTTCCTCCCTCACAGTGCCCTACGTAACCCAAGTCCTTGTCACAAAAGGGCTTTCTGATTTTTTTCCTTCTCAAAGTCTTATGGAAAATAGTGGCCTCAGTTGGAAACCAACCAATATTTAAAAAGCATCTTTCAATTTGGGCCTTGTAAAACATGTTAAAAATGGAAAAATTTACACATTTGTACATAGAAATGCTGTATACATATGCAGAGATAATTTACACATTTGTACATAGAAATGCTGTATACATATGCAGAGATAATTTACACATTTGTACATAGAAATGCTGTATACATATGCAGAGATAATTTGCACATTTGTACATAGAAATGATATATACATATGCAGAGATAATTTACACATTTGTACATAGAAATGCTGTATACATATGCAGAGATAATTTACACATTTGTACATAGAAATGCTGTATACATATGCTCACAATCTTATTTATAATTACTTTTTCTTTGCTGTGATTTTAAAAAATGCACTTGGTCACAAGGTCTTAAGGTATCCTAACCTTGCCTACATAGGCACAGAAGGAAAAGCATCACATAAAGTTTTGGTAATTCAGAATAGAAGCCTAGGTAGTGAAAATACTAGAACCGTAAAATCTACTCAGTGGAGCAAAACTGATTTGAAAATTCCTGGTATGTTTCTTAGTTCACCAAGTTCAGTCTTTATAAAACAAATAGAGGAAAGCAATGTATTTAGTACAAACTCTGGGTGTACTAAATACATTATATCATATATATGTGGTATATATAAAGTTATATCATATATATAACTATACACATTTAGGTTTATCACAATATATGAGCAGAGAATTTCTAATATGATAATATAGCAAATATAGCAAAAATCATATAGTTCAACTATATCATGTAATTAATTCAATTAGTTGCCAAAGACAAGGTCTAGATGAGGAGAAAAGCTTTGTATTTGTGTAGCAACTCGCTGTAAGACTCAACAGTCCTAACTCCGTGATGCACTGGGAGCGTAGGGGAGGCAGTTTGGGATTGACGAAGTGGGGTGGTATTTAGCCAGATTGCTGAAACGAACCTCAATTTTTTTTTCAAGAGAAAGATGCAACAAATATTTATAGGGCCCCTCTTTTGCCAGAGGAACCAAGGATACAGCGATGAACAAGGCAGAGGACATTACTGCCCTCCATGGAACCCAGAGTTTTTTAGGGGAGACATACGGAAAATATGTTGGGATTCAAGGACATAACCTGCTGCGGGACAGTGATATTTTTGATGGGCTGGCCATGACTTTGACAGTTCAAGCTCAAAGAATACAGATGGGAAAAACTTGTGAAATGTTGTAATTTCTTTTAATCATATAAATTCTATTGCCCCTGTCACATATCTAGCCAATGAAGTCAGTGTGTTCCATCTGCAGTCAATTGGGTATTGACAAGGAATGAAAAAAGATTTCTAAAGGACATTTTTCCAAGCTCCGTGCAGCTTTTTTTAAACCTCTAAATCGTGCTGTTACTGTTTTGTCACCCAGCGTGTTTCCGTTAAGGGGATCCAGGCTGGGCTGACCCAGTGAGACCTCCCAGGTCTCCCAGCCACCAGCCGGGGTAGACTGCAGCCCGGGGCTGGGGTTCGAGCCTTGGCTGGGCTGGTCAGAGTGAACCTGTGGATCTATATGGATCCGATAAGACCCAGTAAGTCCTCCCGTGCTGTAGTGTTTTTCACTAAAGCACTTTTAGTTTTATAATTTAAAATTGCAATTTCCTGGCTTTGGGGTACTACGCGAAGGAACTGATTTTTAGTTTGGCAGCAAGTCTGCACAGAACCATCCAGGTTTCCACCTGAGTCCTCACCCACGGCCACCGCGTGTTCACGTAGCACTTTAGGTTTCATAGCAGTTTCTCCTCTTGGATCCTACGACTTGTCCTCCCAAACACCTGTGTTATTGTCATCCCTTCAGAATCATAGATCTGAGTGGCACTTTGTGCTCACGAAACACTGTTGGTTGTTTTTGCCACTCCAATGGTTGTTTCAGACAGCCACCATTTTCCTGTTCATTATTGCTTAAATCTGTCAACGCCGGGTGTCACGGCCTATGGCTAAGAGAAGTCCCACTCCGAGTGACTGCAGCCTGGCATGGTGGGGAGTGGCCTTGTGAGCTGCAGGCGGACTGTGAAGAGGCGGGTTTCAGGTGTGCCCTGACGCCAGGGTTGATCTTGGTTCTGCACAGTGGAGGACAGAGAGAGCCGATGCAAGGGTCCCTGCCTGGTGGTCCCTGCCAGAGGATGGGTAGCAGGTGACTTCCGGTGCCCTGGTCAGGGGAATCCTGCAGCCCTGGCTGCCTTCTGAATCTGTCTTCATCACAATTCATGCTGCAGCCTGTCCTGTCCTTCCCCACGGCCAGCCAGGTGCAAGACAAGAATGCAAATTTCCAGAAAAAATTATACTTAGCCCCCTCAAAGTGTACTAGTTAGGTGACTTTTTTTTTTCTTACTCTCTTTTAATACCAGCAGCCAAGAATCTGGAAACCAAAATCTGTTTCTTTCTCGCTTGGTTCAGTCAATTACGTAAGCATGTGCGGAATGCCTGTTGTGTTCACTGAGCGCCTGGCGCATGGTGGGTGCTCGCTGGACACCTGCTGAATTACCAAACACAGGACAGTGTCAGGCTGCAATGGGAGTGACGAGGAAATGCAAGGGACAATTAAGTTCCAAGGAAGGCAAAACAAACCTCAGCTTAAGAGGAGTCGGAGACTGGTTACCCTTGGAGGTAGCGCTGGTGATGGGCTGGTTGGGCGGTCTGAGAGCTGCCAATAACACTCTCTTGATCCTGCCCAGATACTGCGCTGCATGCGTTTTATGAAAATTCATGCAGCTGAACAGTATAATTTATATACTTTTATTTAATGTGTTTCTACAATAAAAAGATTTTTTAAAGCACAGTGTCTGTTCCCGAGTACCTTATAATCTTATTGCAGGTGAGGGTGGGAGGTGGGTGTAGAAACCAACGTACAGGCAACAAATTGTAACATTATGTGGCTGAACCCAAATTCCAGTAATGTGCTGTGCTAGCAGGGGAAGAAACGGTTCATTCCAAGCTCTGCCCTTATGTGCGGCATTAACATGGATTTCTGGGGAGTCAGTCGCCTCCTGAGCTCAGGCCCCGACATCCAGGGCACACGGAAGTCCGGACTCACCGCTCCTCAGGTGACGCAGAATCCGGGTGGCTGGTTCGGGAGCTTTGTCTGCTGGCACCCACTTATGACTTTTTTCTTTTCCTGAGAAAGAAACATAAGGAAAACATTTGCTTTGCCATTGAACCCACCCCCACATGTAACAGTAATTGCAGGGCCTGGAGTAGGAAAAAAGTGTCATTCCAGTTTGGGGCCAACCAGCCTTGACAGTATCATGTGAAACCAAGAGGCAAAGCAAAGCTGCAGCCGGGCAGCCCGGTGCAGGTGGGCCGGTGCAGGTGGGCCGTCAGGGAGCGCAGGAGCTGCTGGAGCCAGGAGCCCTGAGCGAGGGTCCGAGCCGCCCTTCAGGGCACTCAGGGAAGACCAGTAACTCGCTGACCGTGGGTGTGGCTCGAGTTCCTGACCCCGCAGGGGCTGTGGCCGTGACAAAGCAGATGCCCAGGTCACACGCTAAGGTACGACCACTTGACCTCCACCTGGAGCCTGAGCTCACCCCGCTAAAATCGCCAGCCCCGAGAGCACTGGAGAGAGAGCCTTCCGAGAAGTCCCCAAGCCCCCAGCCACACAGGCTTCTCCTCCGGTTTCCGTGTGTCTGTAAAAGTTCAAATACCGAGTCAAGTTTATTGTTTCTATCTCGTTTATTTTAAGTATAGTTTTACACTTTATTATGTGCAGTGACATCTTAAATGGAGCCTGTCACTCCGTCTTGACTACTGCTAGGGGCTAGAGCCACTTACCATGTCACGCGTTCGGCAGCCCTGATTAGCGGTATCAGAACGAGCAGCTCAAACTCCACCCTCCCCAAAATAGCACCCCTATTTACATGAAGCAAAATACTGGAACAACAGGGTCTTGTATCTGGAGTGGGAGGGTTTCCAACCTGAGCAAGTTTGGGGGGGTATTCCCTCCTCTCCCCCCTCCCCTCCTCCCTTTTACTTTCTTTCTTCCCTCCCTTCTTTCCTTCCTTCTTTCCTTCCTTATTCAGCTTTCCTGAAAATGGCAAATAAATTTAAAAGGTTTTTATTTTTTATAAAAAACATGTTTTCATCTATGTTCTCTCCCTCTTTAAAAATAAGATTTTGTTTGGTTAACTGATGCCCCCAAAACAACAACAATACGAAACAAAACAACAAAAAAACTTTCTTTTCTTCCTCTCCCCTCCCTCGCTGCGAGTCAGTTTTCCTAGCCCTGTCATTATGGGAGGTAGCCTAGAGTAATTTGAATATTTCATTCTCCCGGCTGCTAATGCAGCATGCGTTACAGATGGTACTTGCTTCATCCTTCTGGACCTGGTTCAATTATAAATGAAAGTAGGGAGCTGAGATTTGTCTTTTTGTCTCTGCTTAGTTGGAATAACACAATAAAGCTTGATGGGTAAGAATTTCTCAAACTGCTTCTCTTTCACCCCGGACGTTTCCCCAATTAAATCTCTCCTCCGAGCGCTTGGGTTGCATTCACATTTGAAGCCAAATGCATAATTTTTGGTTTTTGATATTTTCTTTCATCTCACTTGGAATAAGGCTGTATTTTAAAAGTATGAGCCACCTCTGTCCCCTGCCCCCGCCCCGCTCGTCTTTTTCTTCTTGGTTTCTGTTTGTCATTGATTCCTTGGCAATGACTGCATGATTTATTCAGGAACCTTGGGTGAAACCTCTTCCCTCCTCTGTGCCCTTAAAAGTCCTGTCCCCTCCCATCGTCCTGCTTAGGGACACGTTGGTGGTCTGGGAGAAGGATTTTTCCTCACAGTGAGACGTGTATACTCAGCTCACTAAATCAATATATAAAAATAGAACACACGTGTATGGTAAATTATGCAAATTGATGAATATAATCTTATATGCACATATTTATTAGCTACTAGCAGCACTTCAAATGTGTGCATGTGTGGAGGGTGTGTGTGTGCACACACATGCCACAAGGCTTTGGGTTTGATGTGTTTTTGGACATTCAAAAAAATAAACATTGAATGAATTTTTTTTTATTGGGCGTTATTTCCACGAACATTTTGGCAAATAGCAAAGCATGCTGTTTACCTCAGGCTATTTATTTTTGGGATCAATGGGAGATCATTGATCAACCCCAAATTCATGAGCATTAAATATTGGGCAAATACAGTATTATAGATACTCTTAGTGGAATGACTAATTGAAATATCTACCAGTAATTCCAAAGACAGGAGAAAAACACCAGCCATGTTTCTCTAAAACTGATTGATATTTCATGAGATTATGTGGATGCTCCATGAAGATCAATTATTTTTCTTTTAATTTCACTTTGTTCCTCACCTGCTGTTGGAAACCAGCTTAGTAGTGTGACACCTGTGGGTCTGAAATTGTCTCTACCCTTATTTTGATGATTTGCCCTTGCAAAGTTAAATAGGGATATACTTTATAGTATCTCCTATAAACCTACAGTTCTGTGAGTTTTAAGTCATTAATGTAAAGGATAAAGTATCCTACAGAGAAATTGCCAATTTAAAAGGGAAAGTGTTAGAGTGTTGCTGTAAGAGCCGTGATACTCTGGGTCAGGCAACACAGGTTAGCAGAAGCCTCATGGTTTAGGGAACTCAGTTCTTTTCTGATGCTAGTTGCAACAGTTCTCAGCTCAGCATCTCACTTCCTTTTCCTACTCAATTAAATGGGATCCAACCTACTCTAGAGATAACAGTGAAAATTAACTCAAAACAGAGCCAAGTTTTTCAGGAATGTAACATACTTTAAAAAATAAAGTGTGCTTCATTTCACATTGGCTTATGATAACCCACCTTTTGGAACCGATCTTGTAATTGAAAATCTGGTTCTGTAGTACATAGAATTCTCCACGTGCCCCCGTCTACCTTCATTCCTGGCTCAGCTTCCGGTATCCAAATAATATTAGGTGAGCAAGGAGTAAAAATTTGGAACATAAATGGAGTTCGAAATGCTGTTGTTCCCTGTTTTTCAGGTAGTTAAAATAATATCTTTATAGCAAATTTTCTAGGAACACAACAATTAGAAATGTCTAATAACCTATGATCACTTTCTTACAACTAATTATCTTGGACTAATTTTCTGCTAATATAAGATCTTGCCAGAATAATGAAAGCGGAGTTCCTGTTTTCAGCTAGTTTTAATCTGTCAATCACTGACCTACTTTTCTCTGGAAATTTGAAATAAACTGAAAAATAATAGCAGCAGTACCAATACTGATGTAAAAATTTTCAGTATACACAGTACTTTTCATATGCATTATCTCAGTTCTGACCTTCACAATAATTCTGAAGGGATAGGTTGTATTTTTCTTAGTTTACAGATGGGAAAATAAACTTAAAGAGGTTAAACAGCCAAAATTACAATTCAAATCCAGTGTGAATGACTTAGGATAGGTTCCACTATGAGTAAAAGAAACCACACCCACCCTCTTTCAAAAAGTAGGAAGCAAGAGACAGAGAGTTTAGGGCTGGCAGAGTGGCTCCACAGCCCACAGACACTTAGGCTCTTTCTGATCTTCACTCTACCTGCCCTGAATTGTGATCCTTTGTTATCCTCACAATACAAGATGGCTGCTAGACCACCAGCCATCTCATATGCATTCCAGGCATTAGAGTGGAGGAAGGGGCAGGGAAGAAGAGTGGACTTATTCCTTTTTAAGAAGACTTTCTAGCATACTACCCATACTTCTACTTGCGTCCCATTGGCTAGGATTTACTGATATGACCACGCTTTGTTACAAGAGAACCTTGGAAATGTAGTTGGATGGACATGTTCCAGCTTTTAGAAACAGGGCAAATTTCTGAAGTAGTATTGCATTTGAGCTTAGCTGTAGCCCCCCAATTTCCTTTGACCAGTTGAGACAGACTGAATAGTCATTTTTATTGTCTAGATCTGATTTGGAACATAGGTGTCATGTCACACTAGAGAACCTGGCTAAAGGCAAAGGCAGATTTTGATTATGTTAATAAATGTTTGCCGCATTGGGTGTAATTGTACATATTCATGGTGTGGCACGTCATAAGAGAGGAGGTGGTGTGCTTCCCAGAGCAACAGCCATCCTGCCAAGGGTCTGAGTCTAATCATGCCATGGTGGCCGATCCATGGAGACAGGAGTGACCTTCAAGCTCTGGTGTAAAATCTTAAAAGATTAATTATCGTGCTCCCAGCAGAATTTTTTTAGTATGTGCCTGCTAAATTCACATGCCCCCTTGGTGTTACTTTTCACTGAAATCATAATGGAATGGTTTATAGGATTGTGGAGATTTATAGGATCAACTCTTTGGTTATTCTGTTGCCAATGGTCAGAGAACCTAAGTGCTCCACGTGACCTCAGGCTTCTTACTATCTACTTTATTTCTGGAAGAAAAAAATTCCAAGTTTCCAAGTCCTTGGGCGTGTACCTTATTCTTTGTAGCCCAAGCGTTGTGTAAGTCCTTGTCAATAAGCTGTTTAAATGGGGTGTCTTCCCTCCATTCCTTCGCCTCTATGTCAGTTTCCCCAAGGACTTTGGAAGTCACGGGGTACACAGACATCGCATCTCACAGGTACTAATGGCTCCTGGCTATCTTTTACTTATTTGTATTTTTTAAAGAATAAGATGAAAATAGAGCACTTGTATGTTCATGACAGGAAGCATTTTGTGTATATTTGTGTCCCTACGTATAATAATTCACTTTAGCCTCTTAGTATGATTTTCCTTGGGTTATAAATTCATATAGAATATTTGCCAGTGTGGCTGGCTCTAATATTTTTGTTGCAGTAATGTGGGGATGACCACATCACTCCTACGTGAGCTCTGCTGGCCTCTTCAGAATGTCAGGAGAAACTTGATGTGGTTGTCTGCACCATCACATATTTTATTTAGACCACAGATGTTCGGACTCACAATTTAGTTGTCTTACTTTGTTACATTTTCAGCTACATTTTTTCTTTTGCTTATCTCACCTTTATAATCTTGTTGGAGTTTGTCTAAATAGCTATAGTCTACCTACTTGGAAAACCCCTATTATTTGTGGCAACTTTGGTCCACAAATCTATATGTAATATAATTTGAAAGGCAAAGTGAAATGTCATTAGCTAGGAAATATTTATTGAAATATGCAGGTCAGTATATTTTTTTTGCAATTATGGCGACTGTTGTCATTGTTTATTATAGCAACATTTGCAACAAATTCTAAAGACATTAGACATTCTAATTTACATAAAGACATTCTAATTTAAGGCTTTTGTTTCAATTTTGTAAGCCATTGTCATGATTATAATGCACCCATGAATTGGTCTTCTTCCTTTGGGAAGGACTTTACCAGCACTGGAGTGTAGGTTTCCAGATAGTCACAGATTAAAGTACTCTGCCTCCATCCTGGCCTTTCCAGACTGTTGCTTTTATCAGTGACTGCGTGTCTGATCATCAGCAGTGTACAGATATTGATTTAACCCTCAGTTGCAGGACCATGTAAAGGTGATGTCCTGACAAGAAGTGGCAAGCAGTGTAAAGACATACATATAGTCCCACCCTTAATTCTTCAATGATTTTGTCTCTGCCCAGCAAGAGTCAATGTTATCTTTAAAAAATTTGCCTCAGGTATCTTATATGTGTAAGTGTGTGTGTGAGAGAGAGAGAAAGAGACAGAGAGAGACACAGAGAGAGATTGTGCACACATGCAATGACATGGGCATCAAACACCCTTTTCTGACTGAAGAAAGCAGGGTGATTTTTATTCTGGTTTGTTTTGGAAACTTGGATCAGGCAGGGGAACCTCAGCTTCATCAGTGAAGATGACTGGCTCCCAGTAATGACTCTCTTCCGGTGTCAGAGGTAGGGGAGGAAGAAGCACGTAGCTGTTCAAAATGAAGTTCACCTGTGGAAGGAGGCGAGAAGGCAGCTGATGTCTAGCAGACGCCTTCTGCGTGTCCAGCTCTGTCCGAACAACTCTGCACGTGGAATCATGGAAGCCTGCGAACGGTCCCGTGAGATGAATGTCATTCTCCCTGGTGCACAGACGAGGACACAAGCTGGGGTTGAGGACCGAGCTGGCCAGCCCAGTCAGACAGCTAATAAGAGGCAGAGGAGTCAGGACGTAACTCGGGTCTGTCCAGTTTCCAGGGAACCATGGAAACTTGTGTCACTGTGAGTCAGACACTCTCATTATGTCAGGGTGTGAAATGCCCCTTAAAATACTGTTAAGTGAAATCG
Organism: Varecia variegata; assembly: GCA_028533085.1. Taxonomy (NCBI): domain Eukaryota; kingdom Metazoa; phylum Chordata; class Mammalia; order Primates; family Lemuridae; genus Varecia; species Varecia variegata. Next base: position 1,234,980 of record CM052444.1, read on the forward strand.
TAGCTGGTGGCTTTATGGACTGTCCTCACCAACTCTGCTAACCTTGTTTGAATAAATCAAAAAGTATTTATGAGCATGTTCCATGCCCCTAGCAGAGTTCCAAATGCTGTGGCGGGACAGAAGAAGGAAAATATGGTCCCTGCCCTCGCATGGCAATGAGAAGGCAGTGCATGGAACAGCGGGTGGCCGTGACAATTTTTAATGAATCTGTGACTTGTCAGGTGTCCACAGAAACTAAGGAACTGTATGATGTCATTCAAACAAGATGTCCAGAAGCAGAGAAGGGGAGATGAGTACGTGCTACGTTGAACGGAACCTAGAAGGACAGTTTCAATGTGGCTGGATGGAAGGTGGAAGGGGAGACCCGAGAGGAACCCCTAGACTGAGCAGAGACCGTAGAACGTGATATATCATCTGCAGACTGAGGGACAGTAAGATCTGCCTGGCACGTTACAGTGTTCAGAGCACTCACATTTCTTTCTCTCAGTTTTCTCTCACTTCCTCTCTTAATGGAGGTGCAGATGTTACTGTCATTGCCACTGTTCTACACATGAGGAGCACCAGTCACGCGCCATTCCCGACACATGCTGTGCTCTTGGAAGGGCTCTTGAGAAAATGAAGGGAAGACCTAGGGCTGAGAGAGAGGGAGCCAGACACTAGTGCATGGTCACACAGCCAGTGAGAAGCAGGGACCTGGCCCTATCCCACGCCCTCTGATTCCAAGTTAGAATAAGAAGAAAGGGATTTTTCTAGATTTTGATATTCCTTATCAACAGGTTCTAGTTTACAAGTGAGTTGCATTCCAGAAATTTTCTTTTCCATTTCGTTTTCTTTTATTCATTTTTTTGCAACCTATAACATTTTTGGAAAGTGTTGTCAAGCTGGATTCTGAGGCCCAAACCTAGATGCCTGTTGCAAAACGGAACGTGCCTTGAGTGTGACTTGCTTGTTCTATTTCAGTATGTCTGACCACTATTTACAAAATAGTTTTTAATTACAACAACTCATTCTGAGGTAGGACTGACTATATAATTTGTGGGTCCCAGTACAAAATGAAAATGTGGACCCCTTGCTCAAAAATTAGGTACTTCGAGATGGTGACATCAGACCATTAAAGCAAACACAGGGTCTTTCTCAGTGAGCCGCCCTGGGATACTGCACAGGTCTCACACCCAGAGAGCCAGTGCTGTTTGGAGGTTTGATTTAGAATACCTTTCGTCCTAGAAGTTGTATCAGGGCCTCCCTAAATAGAGAGTAGGCAAGAGGGGCTTGCATCCATGTGTAGGAGCCGGCGAGGAGCAACAGGCAGGGCGCAGGTTGGGTGTGGTTTCCTGCGTCCTGTCTGTGCTAGATGCTCCCAAGTACCAGGAACGTGTTAACTCTCAGTTGCATAAGAAAAGATATCTCTTCGTAAGTCATTCCCAAAGAATTCTGATTTGGAGCAAAGGGGATAATGGAGAAGTGGGAGGCAGCACAAACATCAAAAACATGGGCTTTCTGTACTGACTGCCAACTCAGATTTGGTTCATTTTCAAGTTTGTAAGTTTATTATTACTGTAAGTATAGATAAAAAGCCCCCTTTTATGTAGACGTCCCAGTACCTTCCACATATATTTCTGGCACAGAAAAACAGATGGGATAGAAACTTACACAAAAATCACATCTGCCACTCTGGACAATTAAGCAAAACATGAAATTGCAACTAAAAACCACAGGGTATTTAAATAGAACAAGATTTCAAATGAAGGACTCATGTTATTGAACCAGAATGTGGGTTTAACTCTACATATTCTGAAAAGGAAGGGTATTTTTTGGTCTTTCCATATATACATTTTTTTTTTCGCATCAGTAGATGTGCCTACTTAACAAATACAACTTTTCTCATTGAGAGAGAGACTAAGCCAAAATATAGGACTCTTTTGAATCAATCATACTATCCAAAGGGACATGAAAAAAGAGTAAAAAGCCTAACATTTATTGCACACCAGCCATGTACTAGGGACTCGGCAAAACTATAGACAGCGGGCGCAGCCGACTTTATTTTACAGTTGAGGAAACAAGCTTTGAGATGTCATCCAAGGCCTCCCAGCCGAGAAGCACTAGCTTTGGACTCAGGACGTGAATTCTAAGTCCAAATCCTGTATTCTCCCCACACACCAGACTACCGACCCTGTTTGGAATTCCAGCTCCGGAAGATAAGGACAGAGAGGGGCGCGGGGCTGGCACAGTCCTCCAGCCTCTCAGCCCTGCAGGAACTGTGTCCGAGGAGGGCAGGGCCTGCTGTTAACATCCTCCGGGCCCTGGTGGAGGCCGAGCACTGCTCTGTCACTTTGCGTTTGCTCCCTTAAATGTTTCAGAAATGTGGCTTGGAGTTGCAGCTCACGACGCCTTTCCATCGCGCAAACCCACTAGTCCCCCACAGAACGGTTCCCGCCTTGCGCTGAAGGTGTCAGGGGGATAAACCAGTCGACAGAGAAACCTGTCACTCCTTTCACGGAAACAACTTAACTTTCTCACCACTCTCTCTGCCCACTCCAGGCTGCCTCTCCTCTTCACCTTGGACCTTGAGTATTGTCAACCGATTTGTGTGAGATAAGAAAACTTTCTTTAGGAAATCCATTCAAATTGATTTGAACATCAGACCCTTTTCCTGGATTTGCACATGTGATTGGACTCCCTTACAAATAAATGGAATTTGCTGGATTAAGGTTTTTGAGGGGCTCATGAAGAGTCTCACAGAGATTGAATAAGACGCTGCCCCCAAATGGTGGATCTGTACTCGGGGTTCATTTGCTTTCTTGGCCCCTACAGAGCTGAGCAGAAGACACGTTGCCTTTGGTGTCACAAGTGGCTTCAGCTTGGGCTCTGGTCCTGAGGGGTAAAGGGTGAAGCAAGGGAAGAATTAGGCCCCAAAGTTACTATAAATAAAGTCGGGAAAGGACTTTGCTCCCAATTAAGGTGTCTGGGTCATCCTCTGTCCTTCGTCCCTCACATGATGGAGTCTCACTTTGTCCTTATTAGACGAGCCCAGTAGAAATAGTGTCTCCTACCAGGCTGTCGTAAGGGCCACATGAGGGATTGTGTGCGCTATTCACATACAAATGACATCATCATCACCAGGAAGCTTGAGTTGGAGTCAGAAATCCAGGGAACATGTCAAGCATGGACCTTGAGCCAGTTTTTATGACCGTGGTACCAAATGAAACCGTTTATAAATAACTGTTGTGTGAGTGATGAGATGCCGTATTACTGAAAGGAAGTTGGTTTCAGTTGCTGCCATCGAGCCTCACTCTGTTTGGTCCATGAGACAGTCAGCATCTGTCTAGGTGACCACACTTGCTCTCTGCCTGCCTGCGCCTGTCCCACTCCCCTGTCTCTGACTCTGTCTCCCGGCGCCCAGATGACAACTGGCTCGAGACCACTACATACCTGCACATACCCAGACGGCCCATGCTCTGAGTTCCACGGGACACACCCAGGGCAGTACAAAGAGCATGAATGTCGAAAAACTAGACTTCAGTGATCTGGGTAACTTTGGGCTGGTTTTAATTTCTCTGAGTCAATTTCCTCAAAAATGAGTAGCCAAGATCTACTGTGAAGCTTGATGTGTAGATCATATGAGACAAAGTAGATGAGATCGTACGAAAGCTTTTGGTCAGATAAAGCACCATAGCAAAAAAGGAGTCCAGATTGCTGTTCCCAGGCTGTCTGACTAGCTCCGCCTTTTTAGCGAATGCTGGTTTTCCAGATACATGTCTTCCTCATCAGGACTTTTAAAAATGGCCCATGGAGTCCCATCTTTGCTTTTCTTAAAGTAGGGTGACTTGCCCAACATCGCAAAGATCAAGAATGGCAGACCAAGGACCTCCATCTCACTTGAAAACCAGTGCTGTTTCCACTGGAGCCACCTCTGGCTTGAGAAATCTCCAAGATCATTCAGAGTCACCTTCTGTGCTCCGAGTGCCTCTGTCTGCCTCCCACTCTGGTGAACACGTCCTTCCCTTCTTGACCATGCAGACTAGAGCCCCTATCTTCCTCTTCCTGCCGGGTTTCATTGCCAGGATTTCCTACAGAACGATGCCGCCATTTTCCCCTTGAGGATCTTCCCCTGTAGGATGTGATTATGCAGTTATCTGTTTGCTCATCTCTACTTTCTGCTGTAACTTCTGAAGTATATCACCGTCTCTAATAGTTCACACTGCCAACTCGGAGAATTTCCTCCAGCAAAGTGCCTTTCTGGAGCCAAGTCCCAGCACCACTACGTCCCTTTGTGCCCTTGGTCTCCTTTGTCACATGTGCAGTAAAAATTTCAGTGTTAATTACATAGGCTTGAGATGTGCACAAAGAATGATGTAAGGAAGGCCATGACCTCTGAAAGAGAGGCAGAGCCCAGTACGAGCCGCACGCTGCCTTCATTCAAGATGCCACTGCTGCGCTGTGTTTGGCCGACCCTTTTCAGCAAGGTGAATTAAAACGTAGGCACCTCTTGATTCTGTGGCGCTAAGATGCTGGCTTTGACAGCAGGGGACACTTCACTCCCAGGCCTCCTGGGAGGCCGCCACCCTCCCTCTACTGTTTTCATCCTTTTCTTGAAAACCTTGAGGATTTGGAATACTTCCTGCCCACGTCTTCAACCAAGGGAAGCCAGGGGATTTCAGTGTTTATTGCTTTCTTTCTCTGAGCTTGGAACAGCTCCGACCGGCCACTATCTGGAAAACATAGAAGTATTTTTTTTGTTTTTTTGCTTATTATCAAAAGGAGATTGTAGTTTTCTTGCAACTAAATGAGAACTTGATATCTTTCTTGCCCCGAGGGTGTGTGTGTGTGTGTGTGTGTGTGTGCATGCAGGAATGGTGTTCAGCCTTCTTTTCCTCCATCTCTGTCTCCTGGTAGCCGAAGCTGATGTTCTGAAGCACACCAAGGAGGGCCGCTTTCCCCAGAGGCGGGCGTTTAGTGATCAGCTTTCTTGCCTACCTGCCTCTGTGGCCTTTGCCCGGAGGGTCCCCTGCTGTCAGTCTGTCTGGTGTCTGCGCACTGCAGTTTGTCTGGAACGCAGAACTCCCTGCACTTGATAATCACTACAGTCTTTCTGCCTTTTCTCTTAAACAGCTTTTTTAAAGCCCCCAGAGACCCTTAAAAAAAAAAAAAAGAATGCAAATAGAAATTACGCTGGAAGCTGAAATGAACATTGTTGTGAGTCATGAGATCCTGGCCACACTGGGACAAACTATTTTTTATTTTGGGTAATATTTTTTCTTTGGCATTTATTACACCTCTGTTAAACACAGCTCATGTGACACAGAGTTACTCATAGGCAATCAGAGAAAAAGCTTGAAAGTTGAGCCATTAGTAGGGCAGGGCAACTTATTGTTAATAGCAGCCATTAAAGCTGAAAGGAAAAATTACCCATCTGCCCCCGCCAGACCTGCCTGTCTGAGATCGAGATTAGGCCTCCTGGCTGGAGGGGGGCTGGGCAAGCATGAGGGAAGGAGAATGGAATGTAGAAACCAGAGATCTTTGTAAGGGAAGATGGAGGGGAATTCAAGTCTGGGCCCTACCCCGAACATAGAGGAAAAAAAACCCTGTCCCAAGAGTTCAAGCAGCCCTTTTGTCTGATCATTCTTTCTCAGGAAAGTACCTGATAGCTCTTACCCAAAGATCTGCTGCGAAATCCATTTTAGCTACAGATAGGAAACAAGATTCCTGTAGCAGCACCACCTTGTAATTATGCAATGCTTTCCACCACCGTACATAACTTAGAACAGATTTACTATACCAAAATTCTTCACCATTAGACCTTGGGGTTCAGCAATGCAATTTTTAAAGTCTATATTTGAAAGAACATGTGGTTTAAAACCCTTTCAGACATTTTAAATCCTAGCCAAAGATGCAACACCATTTACCCATTCTGACAAGACACTCTAAAAGTGTGCTTGTTTGATGGAGCCCTGTAAGACAGCAGCCAGGAAAATAAATTTGAGAGGGCTTTGCAAAGAGCATATTTATAAAACTCACGACAGGTATGGAAAGGAAAGGCAGTGGCCCATTTTACGGATAGTGCTAATTCATTCCAGTGCAGAGAATGACCTGTTGTTACCAGGATCCATTTATCAATTTGGAAAACTATAACAGGAACTGGTCTTGTGGCTTGGAGTGTAGCCCCTGAACGGTACTGCCCACTCCCCTGAACAGTGCCCACCCTACACCCCTAAAAGGCACAGTAGTGAGGGACTGTGGAAGCCCTGCATGCTTTCTTAGGTAGAGCTATCAGAAGGAGGTTTGCAAGGCTAGTTGGATGGCCCCAGGGATGACCTCCAGGGCTGGCTGGGAGTCTTAGCAGAGCTGGCAGTGCTTAGCGTTTAGGCAACCCCCGAGTGCACGCCTGGCTCCTGAGTGGTCAGGCCTGTCAGAGGTGGGAGGTGGCTGCTGACTCAGACCCAGGGCGGTGTCTCCTACTCAGAGTATCTGATTTCTCAGATACGACCACATCTAGTTCTGGGCTCCAGCCCTGACCTGTTCCTTGGCTATCAAAACTGTTGTAAAGTCAAATCAGCTTAACTCATCACCAGAGTAATTGCTGGCAGATCTTCGTTCCTCCTTGCGTTTTGTGGCTTTGCCCCATTAAGAGCAGTTGTCCTCAGCCTCTCTGTATGGGCAGCACAATTGTGAATACTGAAATTATCTTGGTTGCACTTCGGGACGAATTTAAGTTCTCTCAAAGGATCTTCAGTACCGTGTCACTCATTGAGCAGAACTCTCTTCTTCCCTGACCCGGCTCTTGAATACAGTCAACACACGCACAGTCCTCTTGATACTATGTTGTCTCCTGCCTGATACTCTGTACACATTGTAACCAATGGACCCAATTGGATGACACAACAGACACTGCTCTTGCAGACCCTGCTGACACACTGTATCTTCATGTGTGCTGGCGTTCAGACCACAGTCTATTAAATTGTTTTAAAAATGAATTATATGTACTTATCAGTTGTTTAAGAGTCTGATAGTTTTGGCCTCAAGATTTCCTGCAAAGACCATGGCGTTAAAGATCCTGGCTGTAGAGCTTCCATGCTGTGATTAGTGTAGAGTGCTTTGAGGGTTCTGTGCCTTACGGGATAAGACAGTGGGGATGGGGATGGTACTGGCAGGACAAGTGGCCCATGGCATGTCATTTCAGAACCTTTAACTACACCACACTCTTTGTAGGCCATGGGCTTCCTCACCCATGGGTCATCTCTGGCGCCATTCATGGTGTCACCTGGAGTCACCTGCTCTTTCCAAGTGTATTGGAAAGAATTAGGTGTTGGAAAGGCATTGAAAAGCCAGGATTGGAAAGAAGTATTTGAGTAGAGATTCGACTGAAGAGAAGGCAGCATATTTGCAGTGTGCATGCAATGGATCTGCCCCAAGAGATCGAGAAATTAAGATCCAGGAAGTTATTTTTCTCCTACTCCCATGTTAGTGGAGGCAATTTCCTCATGTTGTATCCACTTAGGATTCTTCGATCTCTAAGAAATATAAATAGGAGAAAAGGAGAGGTGGCAAGATGGAGGAGGGATTTCAAAGGGGGCTAAGATTACTTCTTCAGAAGACTAGTGGGTTGTTGAATTGTTTCACGTACAGAGGTGCTGTGAAGAGGATGTGAAGAAAAGTTCTTCACAAATAAATGACAGAACAAGAAGAACATGTTAAAGTACAAGGCACAGGATCCTTTAGGAAGCTTCAAGGAATTAATGGCGTCTCTGTTCATGGGATTTACTAAGTAAAGAAAGACTTTTTGCAGGCATATCGTTAAATACTGGACTCTCAAGTGAGATAAGTCTCAGTCTGGGAGATATAAAATGTAACCCCCATCTGGTTTGGGTTGGTTTTGGCATCTTCAAGGTGAGGATGGAATTCTTGACATTATTTACCTATTTCTGAGTCCCGCTACAAATTCGTTTGTGAGGTCCATGTCCGCTGAGCCCCTCTGGGCCCCGCGGAGCTGCGGTCACCCGGCCGTGCCCATCACTGAGGGTAGAGCCGCGAGCTCAACACTGGCCGCTTCTGTGGCTGGGCAAGTTAGGCGTTAGTTAGTCCTCTGTTACCATTTAGGTGATCCGTTTCTTAATGGGGCAGAAAAATCTGTTCAAAGGCAGTAACGTCAAGACTTTCCCAAGCCTGGAAGCAGTAGAGGATGTGGTCATCGGCTGTAACCTAAGTTTTCTCCCATAATGCTTGCTTTTCCCCATTTCGCAATTGCTTTCTCCAGCGTAATTACCAGCACCAGCGTTGCCTGTCCGTCCCCTGCAGGTACCCCACGTCGCGCCAGCCACCCGGGGCCCAGCAGGAATAGGCAGCGTCCTTCGCCAGTGCCGATCAGGGCTTGCTTACACTTCACGGCTGTAATTCAAGCCTGCTAATCCCCCCGCCTTAGGGAGAGGCCTGTTCCGTTAGATAAGCTGATTACTGTCTGGTGTGTGCTTCATGCCTAGCAAGAGTCGTTTCTACGTGCAATTATTGCTGGCTGGGGCCTGTGCCCGCCGCACTGAGGGAGCTTGCCCAGGGCCCAGGGGTCAGAAGTGGAGTGTGGGTTACAGCTGCTCTTCTCTCAACCTCCCTGCTAGTGACTAAATATTTACTTTCCTTCTCTGGAAACGGAAGGGGCCAGATAAGATTTGTAAGAGTCAGACTTTTGCCCCCAGGACCTCCTGTCGGCGATCATAGAGTGAACGATCACTGCCCCCGACTTCCCACGTTCTGATTCGGGGTGCGGGGCGATCTTAGTGGCCTGTTGTCTTGAGGGCTCGGCTAGGCAGGACCACGGTGGGACAAGTGGAGTGTGGTGAAATGAACAGCCACAGACGTGAGAGTGCCCGACCACAGGGACAGGACGCCCGCGGAGACCCGTGAATGCCGTCTCACACTCAGGTGTTTTCTGCAGAGCCGCAGAAGCCTTGAACCCGCCTCCGCCTCCCCCTGCCGGCCCTGCTCTGGTCTGGAGTGCAGCTCGTGGCTCTGGGTGCAGCCTGCAGAGCCCTGGGTCTTGGTGGAGGAGGAAGTGCATTTTGTTACAACTGTCTGCGAAGCGAGGTTGGCGTGATTTATGCTGACCGCACTCGGGATTCCCACCCCTGCGTGGGCTAGCTTGTCCCCAGATGCAGAGGCGAGGCTCTGCAACGCTGGCTGGCAAGTGTGGTTGCTGGGTTGAATGGTGTAAGGATGGGGTGAGTGCGGAAACCATCACAGGTAAACATGACCACCTGGCCTTCGTCAACGTCCGCACGCGCATGTGTTGAGATCTCCCTGTATGTTTGACCACGAGGTCAGCCTCTACTGCAGTAAGGAAGTAAGAGTGAATGTCAACAGGCTTGACTGTGACGATTTCACAACCACAGGCCTTTTGTTGAGTAAACTTCGTCCACACCACTGTATTCTAATAATCTGTTCCTTTGTCTGCTTTCCCCCATGAAGCCATCAGTTCCTTTAGAGCAGGCATTTTGTCTTTTATTTCTGTGTCCCTAGTACCTGCCTGACACATAGTAACCAATCAAGCAATGGCTTTATGATTTAATGAATGGGTGGACTAATTACTAGATTTCAGTAAAGAGAGGGACTATCCAAGATTGAATAATTGTTAGGCATTTATCACAGCTCACCACAGGTGGGTTCCTTTTCACATACTTTTCTTGCCTTTCTTTCTTGGAGGCAGAGAATCCAAGTTCCCGGGGACCTGGGTGTGTTTCTTGGGTGTGAAGGGCACGGCCAGCTAAGGGCAGGACAGAAACAGAAACGCTGCTCTACACTAGGGAGGGCACTGTGGCCTGGGATTTAGAAGGAAAGGCCACTGTGCTGTGTCCCCTCTCTGGGACATCTGGTCCACATAATGCCCTTGATTCACAGACATCTTGAGTGGTACTTTACCTCCCTCTTTTCTTCTTCATTTCCCCCATTTTCTTTTCTCAGTCCTCTTTCATTTACCCCTAATCTGTCCTCTTCCCTTTACCTTTTCTAGGGAGACAGTTGTATCTTAAAGATCAGCTGATTCTCCAAATGGATGAATTGTACCCCAAGAGGGATTTCTTTTCCTTGTGAACTTCATTTACAGTCCTCGGAAAAATCCAGAAGGAACCACAGAGGTTGCTGCACACTAAAACAGAGCTATGAAAAGTGACTACAGAGTTTTAAGCCTAATGTGAGCAATGAAAGATTTCTTTGATGTGCAATGATTAACTTTCCCTGCTTAAATTTTAAGAGCTAAGGAATCTATGAGCTTAGTATACCCATTGTAGGGGCCAAGAGCCCTTGGCCCTCTGAAGGTTTGCTGAAAACTCGTTGACAAGATGCAGATTAATTGGAGAAAAGGCATATAAATGTATTTAACGTGTGTACACGGGAGCCTTCGGAGTGAAGACCCAAAGATCCAGGGGAAATTGTCCATTTTTATGTGTAGGGTGAACAAAGTATGGACAGCTATGTGAAATATAATTGGACACAAAGGCTATGATCTAATGTTAGACTAAGGGAGGACGCCCGGCAAGGCCTGTCTGTCTAGATTGTTCTTGGCCTGTCTGAGCAGCTTCCTTCCTTCTGAAGGTGGGGCAGGGCCCTCTCTGGATTGGGGCAGTTTTATGACCTACAGTCAAACAAGGGAGGTCAGATAATTTCTTTATGGCCAGTTTTTACACAGAATAATTTTAGGTTTTATGGCTGGCTTTGGGGCAAAGGGGTTCTGGTATCTATGATCCCTTTTGGGGAAGAGGGATTCTAGTTTCCACGGCCAGCCTCAGGGGAGAATGGGATCGAGAGACAGGAGGGCACGAGAAGGACAGAGAAGAACTTTTGCTTCTGAAGCTGCTTCTGATGCCTTCATTTTGGGGTACTGTTTTCTGAGCCCCAGCGCCATCACTGTGTGTATCGCTTGAGCATCTAAATACGGGCTGCAATTTAAGACGGAGTCTCTACACCAGATCTCATGGTTTACGTCCGTGTGTCCTGTGTGTGTGAGAGAAAGAGGGACACAGAATGAGTGTCTGTGCTGCCATTCGGCAGATGGAGCTACAAACAGTGAGGACTTTTCCCCTATGTATGAACTGAGTAAATACCTGTCTATCAAAAGAATAATTGTATTGGAAAACCACATCTTGAAATTCCCCTTAGCATCTTTGAAATAATCTCAGGAGTTTATAGGGTCAAGAGATGAATAGCATCATTGCATTCCAGAGACTCTGACCAGAGAGCTAAACTCTTGAGCATTTCTTACAGGACATCAGCACCGGTTTTGGTATTTCAAAAGTCTAGGACCCTATCTGCCACACAGGATTGCAGTAGTAGCAACAAGAGAGGGAGGACTTAAGAAAAGCCCTACTTTTTTATTCTGTTCATGATTCTTAACACCCTTGTCACTTAAAGCCTGGGTAACTGGTCTCCAACATGTTGCTGCCATCCTCGGTCATACGACCAGCGGCGTTATTTGAATGTTTGCCTAAAGTAGACATCTCTAGGTCTATACCAATGTTGGTACCCTGGGATTCCCTCTAAAAGAGGAAAGAAAACGGCATAAACATAATTGACATTGGCTTATAGAATCTGAAAATTAGCTAGTTTACTTGAGGCTGAGATGATTCCATAATCTTTCTATTTTTTCTAGTAAAAATAAATGTACGTATACATTTAACAATCTTGATACAAGAAGCTCTACACTTGCTTTCACTAGAGGACTTCAAAATGCTTTTCTTCTCACTCTTTCTATGAGCCCACTTGCCATTTTAGTAGACTGTGAAGGCAGACAGTGGCCCCGCAGTTCTGGTGTGCAAACTGGAAGCCAGAGCCTGCAGGAGGATGTCTCCTGCTGGGTGACGTCAAACCTTGTGACCAAGGTCTTCCACCAGCCCCAGCTCCGTCCATGACCAACCCGAGCAACAGCAGAGTAACTCTCGTTTTACTTCCTGTCATGAAAATCCAATTCGGCATTAAAAAAAGTGTTTGCGCAACTGTAATTTTTGATGGTGTGGTGTGTTAACAGTTCCGTGACTGGTGTCCCTTAAGACAGAATAGGCTAGCAGGCCTTGAAATGGGGACAACCACATGTGTTGTTAGTAGTTTTTCTTGGTTTAGGCTCGTTCAGCAAAGGAGAGAAATGAAATTCTGCAAAAGGCAGCATGAAAGTCCACAGTGGCCCCCACCCTGTGGAAACTGCCAGCTGCTCTGGTGAGGTCAGCCCTCGTTCTTCAGGGCACAGACCCGCACTCGCCGGCAACCTGGCTGCAGTTGGAGGCAGGTGTGAGGTATGGGGAGTGCCCTGAGTGAGCCACCTGCAGAACCAGCCGTGTGCACTCAGACGAGTCCCCTGTACCTCAGTTGCCTCATCCGAATAAAGGGGTCAATAATACCCTGTAACAGTCACGTGAGAACAAAAGCAAAAGAGCGAATTTTTGACAAATTGGTTTGTCAAGTTTAATTCCCACGAAAGAAACTATGGTGGCGTATTCAGTTCTCCCACACCACGTTGTCCACACATCTATTCTAGCAATTTCACGTGTATTAGCTCTTCCCCCATGATGCTGCAAACTTGTCGTATTTCCGGTCAAGTCTCCCCAGCTGAAACATAGGTCCTGGCAGAGAGCAGATACTCAGTATATTACGCTGAATGAACAGTTGACCGGGAGACCCACGTGGGTCC
>CM052444.1:1248140-1304038 GCA_028533085.1 Varecia variegata
GGTGGCTCATCAGCCACCGGCATGTGCTTCGGCTGGTGTTTGTGACGAGTGGTGATGGGTCGTCCACCTACGCTCCCCGAAGGACCCTGGCTGACCTTGTATACATTTGTGACATGACCGTCTGAGGTCACCGGTGTTGTTTGTGGTCATGGAAAAAGGAAAGCTAATTGGCGTGTGCTTTGAAGTGGACCTGGGGTGCCCGTGTTAGTCCCTGTGTCCTTCAGCTACTACTGAATTCTACTCCCAGAGTGAATGGAGCTGCTTTCTTCTCTGTGTAGGGTGCACTGCGATCTCTCTTCCGGGGCTCTGGACCTGACAAACGGGGCAGGCCAGGTAGGGTAAAAACCTTATTTTCCTGGAGTGTAAGGAAACATCCCAATACAAGTTACATATAGGAAGGCAGGTGACAGTTACCTAAAGTCAGTTATTAGAACTTAGTCTCGCATTGCTCTGCCTTTTATATTCACCTCCAGGTTTACAGTTTAGTCTGCCTGGTCAAGAGAGCATCTTCTCTTCACTCCTTCATCACGGAGACGACTGGATGCTTTTGGCTGGTTTCCACATACAGCCACCCCTCACCACCCACCCTGGTATTCTTGGTCAGGGCCACCCAGTACCCTGACCAGGTGGCATCTCCTTCCCTGCTCTCTTGCCCCAGACCTTCTAGGCCTTCTCCTGCTTCTACCAATAGCCCTAGTGGTACCCAAGAGAGGACTCTCAATGACCAAGGCCTTTTTCTATCTGTTGTAAACCTCTTTTTGCCAGGAGAAGTTCTCCCCAGTAGCTACTTGAGTTTTTCTGTAACTTGCCTCTTTTTAAGTTATTAAGTCTGCCTCTTTCTAATTTCCTCTGTAACGTTCTACCTATTTATACCTAACATGAAATCACTCTGACTTCTAGCTTGCTTTCTTGTTTTCTTTTTCAACAGTTTGGATTAGCTTGGATTGTTTAAGCTGCCAAAAGCAAACAAACGAAACCCTCTGAAAACCTCCAAATAACATGCCTTGAACAAAATACAAGTTTATTTCTTCCCTTCCTTTCTTACGGCCGTAAGGTGACCATCTAGATTGCTCTCCACGGTGTGAGAACTTACCTCCAGTTTCTCCCCCTAGTAGGGCTTCCAATCAGGCCAGCTCAGGGTCCAGGGTGGCTGCTGGAGCACCAGCCATCATATTCACATTCCATCCAACAGAAAGAAAAAGTAAAGGGCCAAGAACGGCATTCCCTATTTTTAAAGACATTCCTGACTGGAATTTTGTCTCATGATACGTGAGGCAAGAACACATCTAGCTGCAAGGGAAGCTGGAATGTGTCTTTCCTCCCAGTGGCAATGAATTCAGCTAAAAATTAGGGTTCTGTTACTGATATGTTGGAAGAAACCAGCAGGTCAACTTTTCCTTCATCTTTGTGCCAACATTCTCTGCTAGGCCCTTCCCAAGAGTTCCCTTCCCCAGGTCCCAGGTAGGAGAGAGGCACATGCTCTGTCATATCTCATATCTCCCCATAAATATGAGTATAGCTAACATACACATTTATGTTAAATGATCTTATCAATATCAGTGGTGGTTGTAGTCGTAGTCAAGGGATTCAGCAAGTCCTTTCTTCTTGGCTTAGTCAAGCAAAACATACTTGTCCTTTTCTCTCCCACACTTCAACTTTCCATCTTCTTAGTCCACTGGAGACAGAAGTAGAAGAACCACCAAAGGGGCAAAAGGGACGGAGTAATTTAGAGCATTGCACTTCGTTTACTGACTCCAGGCCCCCACCTGACCCTGGGTGGGATCTGCTGTTTGGCATCAGTGACATCATTCCTCTGTCTGTGCTTGGCCGGCACCTCTCTGTGGCTGTCACCTGGCAGAGGTTTGCATTTTCACTCGCTGGGAAGGAAGCCCAGTCCAGCGGGGTGAAGGTGCACCATCAGCTGTGGTATGAGTCTCCTGCGATTTGCGGAATTTGAAGTACGCACGGATTGGGTTAAGACTAAATTATTGGTTGAATTATGTAAGGACCCCTCAAGGCCAAAGGCTCATTGTGTTAGGAGCCCTCCCTTTGAATTATTCAGCAGTTTCCAAAAATTGGGAAAGATTCCTATGGGAAGAAAATGCTCTTTATTTCAAACTTAGTTCTGATGAAATTGTTTGGAAATTTAGAGGAAAAACTAGCTCTGTTACTATTCCGTTTGTAAATATGGGCAGGAAAATCCCACTTGTCCACAGGAGCGGGAAGGTCATTTGTAGTCCTAAGACGGGGGTGGTGATGTCAGCCAGGTTACATGACATGTGGTACCAACACAGCAGCACCAAATTATTCTCGTGTTTTGAGTGTGGGGTTTCTCCAGGTCCCAGCAGAGTGCGAGAACTGAATTCCACCCCAAGTCAAAACTTAAATACACTTCCTTAAAATGTTGAGTACAAAGAGAGTCTTTAGCCTCTTCTAGTTATAATTTATTTATTTTTTAATGGGAATTTGACAGCAGCCATTAAAGAAGGCTTGCAGGCTAGCTTGTCTGACACCAGGTGAGATTGCTTTGGAGCTAAGTGGTTCCCAGAAGGGTTTTCAGCCTTCCAGAAAGACCCGGGCTTCCCGTGTACGCTCCGCCAGGCCAGGAGGATGGCGATGCTTCCCGGCTCAGGGAGGCGAGGGCTGAGTGCTCTGCGTGAAGAGCAGACACGTCAGACTTCAGAAGCAGCGAGATCCTTAATGTGCTTGGGAGAAGGATAGCAGGACAAGAGCATAAAGAGGGGGAAAAAGGAGAGAGAGGGGAAGACATTTTGCAGTTTATTCTACTGGCCAAGGATCGATTGATTTCTTAGCCTGTGCGCGCCTGGGAGCACGGGAGCGTGAGGTGGGGCGTGCGTGCCTGCATGCGTGTGCGTGTGTGTGTGTGTATGTGTGTGCACTCACTGGCTTATCCTAGTGCTTCTGTGTTGCTGATTCCTAACATACAGAAACCAAACCCTTAACTCTAAATCTTTCCTGCTTTTTTATTCTCCCCAAAGGGACCTTTATCAATGGGATTGATTCAGATTTAACCAACAATCGAAAACCTACCAGTTACCATGTGCTGGTAGGACATGTGCTTTTGTAAAAGTAACCTTATTTAATCCTCAATAAGAACTGTGGCACAGTTGATATGATCATCCACTGTTTGGTAATAAAGAAACGAACTTAAGGGAGGCGAAGTCGCAGTGACTCTAGCTGGCCTTGTGCCGAGACACCCGCGGCCTATTGTGGTGTACTTTCTCTGTGCCACGCTGTGGAGCTAACAGCAGAGAGCCCTGCCCATACCTGCACTTTTCTGGGTATCAGAGTGTGGTAGGAGAGGAAATTTATCCTGTATCAGCTCTTGCCAAGAACCAGCAACGTGCACGGTGCCTCGTCGAGACTCCAAGCTGCCGAACATTTTCACCTGAAGGCGAGAGAGTGTGGAGAAATGTCTTCTGCTGTCTCGTGCTCACTTCCTACAGGAAATGCCATCGTGGGGAGACGCTTTCATGTCCAGGGAAGGCACAGCAAGCTGCCAGCCAGTGGCTCCACGTTTCTCATGCTTTTCTGTGTAACTAAGAAGGAAACGACTCCATGTGTCGTGAGTTAACACGTGCAGTCCGGGTCTCACACACCCTCCGCTGGCCCCTGCGATGGCTTTTCTCCTTCCCTCGTCCCGTGGGGTGTGTGGGTCTGAGGCCAGAGCCAGTGCGAAGTCACACCCTCCCTCCTGCCCCTGCGCCCCTCTGTAGGCGAAGGGGTTTCCCGAGCAGCCGTCCAGGCTGAGCTATTAAGGACGGAACCCCCTCGCCCAGGCAGCCGGCACCATCCAGAAAGGCAGGAGCCTGCTGCCCGGCACGTCGGCTTTCTCTCTGCCAGCTGGCCCGGGAGGCTCCGTGTGCCAAGCCGGGAACGTGTGAATGGGATCCATGCCTGTGCGTCCCCTGGGAAGCAGGCAATACATGTGACCAGAACCGCCAAAACCCGGCCCAGAGAAAAAAAAAAATGACAAGAAAAACTTGGTATGTTTCTCTAACGAAAACCTCAAAACATAAACAAACAAACAAAAACCTCAGACTGTCTCAGGACTGTCGTCTATTTTTGTTTTCATCCCCTGACCTAAAATCTCACACAAAGCTCTGCACACAGTGGCTGTTGGCTAAATAGGAAGAAGCGAGTGAATCTGTGAGCTCCTCGCAGGACCAGGTTTACTTGGAAAGTCAGCGCAGAGCCTGGCACCGTGGTACGTGCTCGATAAGTATTTGGGGGATGAAATGCTCAGGGACCTCAGAATCTCGCTGCGGTTTCACTAAAGCCCGCAAGTTCCTGAGCTCGGTTAGAGTTTGGCCTACCTGCCTAATAAACCAAGAAAACAGGTGAAGGGGCTGAAAAACATCTTGTCTTCAAAGCAGATCCCCCAGAGACCTTCCTTGGGCCTAGGCTGAGTCTCACCTCGGTGTCTCTGAGACTCTAAGGGCCGAGGGGACAGCGCCGTGGCTCTGAGGGTAGTTTCCTGGACTAGGACTTCCCACCTGAAGACTCTGCTCCAGGCCAACTGCAGCATCCAAGTCCTCCAAGTGTGGCCGGGAGGTCTCAGCTCGGTGCTGGCTGGTGTCCCCGTGCCACTCAGCAGTGCTGACTGGCTGCTCTCTGTAATGCTGATTTGTAAAATTTAGGAAATCGAATTGTCAATCATTTCCATTTGTTTGATGGAAACTCTAAAAATCACCCCGTAAAGGAGCTTTTACACGAAACTAGGGGATTGAGGATCAGGAGAGAAGAACATGAGCGCAGACTATCCTCAACTTCAAGATGCTGATGGAAAATTCTGGTCCCACCTTTGGTCTAGGAGAATCAAACTGTATCACAGGTATTCCTCCACTTGAGAAGTCTCTGGTTTGTGGGTATCACTGTGCTTGTAGGAAATGAAAGAAACTGTAGGAAGGAGAAGAAGTTGGAGTTGGAGTTGGAGTTTCTCAGTTGCCAGCCGCCTGCTCTGGCAACTCTGTGTCCACAGGCCTCAAAGCAGCGGGAGCACTGGCCGGAAGGGACGAGAGGAATATAAACCATAAGCTCCTTGAAGTTGGCGCCCATATGTGATTCATCTTGGAGGTCCCAGTGCCCAGCTCATCCCTGGCACCTTGTGGGCGCTTGGTCAGTCGTTTGTCTGAGTGAACTGAGCACTCCTCAGGTGGCCCACGTGTGGCCCTGCACTGCCAGGCCTCTGGCCGGCCCTCACGGGGTTCTTCCCCAGGTAACAGTCACGTGCCGGGTCTTCCCGGCACCAGGGCCTTTGTCACGGGTGGTGTTGGCTCACTGGGGACATGCCAGGCTGACTCCAGGAAGCTCTGGCTTCAGGCCAGTGTAGTTTTGCTTGTTTAGGATTGTCAGATTTGAAAAGGCAGATTTGACAGTTTTTTGAAGTGGATATGGACAAGGTGGCAGCGAGAACAGCCTCTACCCAACAGCACGCTGGCTCTGGTACAAGCCGTAACGGGAATGCAGGGGACAGGGAGCACAGAGAGCGAGCTGCCTGCCTGGCGGAGAACAGGGAGCCGAGGCAGAGGGCTGTGGGTCTCACCGTCCGACATCCTCCTTCCCTCCGTCACTCTGCTATCACCCTCTCAAGAAATCCTGGAGCGGACGCCTAGTGACAGGCTCTGGGAGGTCATGTGGGGACAGAGACAGGACAGGTCACCACTGCCTTTCAGGAGCTCACAGCCTGCTGGCACAATGGTCGGTGTGCCCTGGGCGTCCCGAGATGCCCTGTGGCCGTGGTGCAGACGGTACGTGCCCTGGCGGCACAGAGGCTAGAGAGTCCATTTTCGCCCCTTCTCGCCAGGGCAGGGTTCATGGAGAAGGACATTGAGCTGGGATTTAAGATGGGATATGACTGTGGGAAGTGGGTTTCTATGGCAGAGTGGGAAGAGGGCATCCTGTCATCCAACAGTGTCTCTTACCCTTATGGTGCCAATGCTAGAAAGAGGTAACTATTAGTAAAAAAAAAAAAAAAAAAAAAAAAAATTAAGCAATCAGGAGGAAGAACTTTCCTTCCCTACTGCATATCTGGTGGTTTTCTTCTTGTCCAGAGTATCGGATCCCACTCGAGCATCAAAAGACACTGTATGTGTGTGTGTGCATGTGTGCGTGTGCATGTGTGTGTGTATGTGTGTGTGTGCACGTGCATGTGTGCATGTGTGCACGTGCATGTGTGTGCGTGTGCATGTGTGTGCGTGTGTGTGCGTGTGTGCATGTGTGTGCGTGTGCATGTGTTCGCATATGCACACCCACACAGAACTGTTATCCATGGAGCTACCTTTTGTGAAAGAGAGTTAGGATTCTAATGCCGTGGAGGGTAAAGTGTCAAAGAGGTAAAGGCCTAGATTCTAGCCTTGGCCATGTCTCGTTTGCTTTGATTTTGGGAAAGCTGCTTTGCCTTTATAATCTTCAGTCATCTGCTATGTAAATTGGGAACACTACTTCATGTTTCATAAGGTGATGCAACTCAGTGTGCTCAGGTACTTTATGAACAAATAAAAGATGGAACTCTGATGCTCTCAGAGGCAGCGAGTACCTTTCTCTGTTTCTGAAAAGGCAGGGGCGACGTTTCCGTGCCCTTCCTCTCTCCAGAGTTCTGACTGACTGGGAGATGGCAGGGCTGATGCGGGAGTGAGGCTGGGAGGGTTCGTGCTCCTTCCTAACCCTCCTGCTCCTGGGCAGTGAAGACGTAGTTCGTGGGCAGTAGAGCACCCTGCATGGAGGTTTGTGCCTTCAGAGCGAACAAGGAGCTGGGCCAGAGAGAGGCTGCCTGTCTGCACAACCCCAGGGAGGCTGCCTCATGCCCTTCCAGACCACCTGTCTCTGCTGTCTCTCTCTCTGTCTCTTTCTGTCTCTGTCTCTGTCTCTGCTCAGCGTTGGGCCCCTGAACTGCTGCCCACATCTGAAGACAACCCTCTCTGCAGGTCTGCCCTCCTCCCCCTGCACCTGCCCCTCTGGCAGAAGTTGCATCTGAGCAGAGGCGTAGGCATGGCCCCAAGGCTCCCGGCACTGTGGCCGCAGCTCCTGGCAGAGCCAGTCCTGGGCGAAGAAACAGTGCCCTCTGGTGGGCGCTGGCTGGAGCTGCTCCAGACCAGCGTCGCTCCGCCAAGGACAAAACCACCCGCACACGGCCCTCCCGCCAAGCATGCTCTTGAACTTGCCTTTGGGTTGGGTTTGTTTTTCTCCTGGTGTGAAGACAAATAAAGAAAGCAGGAGCAGCAGGAGACCGGTTGTGAGAGCTACTCCGACTGTGCTGTGTGTGACAGTCCCCTTATCTGGGGAGTTTTACCGAAGATTAACCCCAGGGCAAGCGATGGCAGCCAGGTGGACATGACATCAGATGCTTTTTCAAGGGCTTGTGACAATTTCTATAGAAATCACTTACCTGTCTTGCCTGATCTCTTCCATAAGGGGGTAGATTCGTGAGAAGGAAACTCCTTCTGTAAGAATTATTGCTAAATGGGTTCAATATCGTCATGGGCAACCTCTCTGCAGATTGCAAATCCAGTGCGATCGATGACTTTTTTTTTTTGGTAGTGGAAGTACACAGGTCTGCCTGGCCGTTAATCCTGTACGTGCTGGCACAGACTGGGGATTTGGCCCTTTAAAAGCCGTTTCAGAAAAAGCTGCTGGGCCGGGGAGGGAAGAGGTAAGGAGGGGGGTGCGGGGCGCCCGTCAGGGAAGCGGGAACCTGATCGTATGTGATGGTTGCTGGATTAGGTAACAGCTCCGCTGGTCGAAATTGGATCTTGGAGGATGAGTGCTAACATCTCTGGTGTCCTGGCGAAAGGTTCATTTGAGTCTTGCATGGTGCCACAGAGATAAAAAAGGAGCTTTTAAGTAATCATTTTGTCTCCTACTTGCCGGAGTGCTGGCTCCAGGCAATGAATAGGTGCATCGCTTCTGCTTAGACATATCACCCTTTGCATTTATTTAATGTTGGTGTTTTTTTTTTAACTGACTGAACAGTTGCTGTACCAGTGAATCCCAACGCCCATTTTTATAGTGGTACGTTCAGATTCTCCCTATTCTGGGTGGAAATATGACCATGAAGTGTTGTTTATGGGTCCAGCCCTGCCCTCTCCAAGCGTCCATACACAGCCTGAGTCCTGCAGGGCCAGAGTCTTCTATGTGAAGTAGATGAAGATTTTCTTTTACGGTTTTCCCTTGTTTATGTTGTTCTCTTTTTTTTGGTTCTTGCACATACTCTGACGTTTTCTATAATTTGTGTATAGTTTAAAGGGTGTGATTTGGAGAGGACTGATGGTGGTTTTGTTTTTCCACATCTTTTCATTCTTTTATTTTCTTCAGATCTCTGGTTTGGGACCTGTTTATGCACCCTGAACTCTTGAGTATAAAAGCAGGCAACATTTGCGTTATGGTGCGTTGTATTTCTATTATGCCAATTTCTAATTGGCCATGTTTAGAAACCAATCCTATTCAATCTTGGTGATCCCAAATTTCTGCTTAGGGAGTATTTGTTTATAGGATTCATAGAATGTCAAATGTAAGCAAAATGCTAACACTTTTTTTGTCACTCCCCACCCCCTGAAAACCAAATGTATCCTTCACAGCTGAAAAAGAGTCAATATGTATCAGTGCTTTAAGCTCTGTGACCCTCCCAAAACGTCCATGCTGAGTAGGGGCTTCCTGTGTGTCCCTCCAGTGTCCTTTGCAGCCTTAGCAATTTCCTTTCTTGTTTTCTTTAAAAGCGGATGGGTTTCAAGGCCAAACAAAATATGAATTAGGTAGGTGAGTAGAGTTTTGTGCAATAGTTTGTGCTTCCCGTCGATTGTTCAAGGAAAAAGTGAAGCATAGGTATGAAACTGAGAAAGGCTGGAAGGAGAAAATATTCTCGGAGGGAAACATTAGGCATATGGGAACCAGTAGTAGTGACATGCTGGTGGTCACTACGCAGCATCTGGGGGAACTAGGACCCGAACCCTGGGCTGGGGCTGCCTATCTCGCCACCTCCGCCTTTGCTCAGCTGAGTTTTGCCAGAGCACGAGGCTAAGGGAGTGAAGAGGCAGGCGTAGGCACCCTGCTGTTGGAGGACGTGGGTATCCGATGTCCCCTCAGGTAGGCAGTGCCCACACGCACCCTGGTGAGACCTGACCAGTAAGGGTGATGTCGTTCCTTTTTGCTTTGGTGTTGTTGCTGAGGCCAGAAACCGTCATAAGATCTTTCCGCTCCAGGCTGCAGGCAAGCGGGATCGGCCAGGGAGTGACCAGGCTGCAGTGTTCCCAGCCTCAGCGTCTCGGGCAATTTTCCTGTCGGCTCGGGGGGCTTCCAGCCTCTTCCGAAGGGGCGTGAGATTTAGTAGAGTGGATGAGAGAGTAGAATTTTGCATCAGTGCAATTTTTTGAATAATCAAGCTAAAGTGAAACAATTACATTTGTTTATTAATGGCTCAGAGATGATGTTTTAAAATTTGTAAATGGCCCACAGATACCTTTGTTGATAAAGCAGTTGAAATTTACCAAATAAAAATAAATCTACCCATAAACCCCACGACCCCTCCCCATGGAGGTGAGGGAGGAGGCGCCGCTGGGCCCCTGACACCAGGTGCTGGGATGGGCAGATTATTTTCTGCACCTTTAGGGCCTGGTATTCAGGAAGTGGTTACAGCATTTGATTACTTTCTTAAGGAAACCTTTATAGTGGTGATATGTTCTTCAGAAGACTTTGGATATTTGAGTAAATGAATTCAAGAAACAGAATAATGTGACTAAATATAATTCAAAGAACAACCAAAGGGGCAATTTCCCATTCAGTCTCTTGAGCCTACAGAAGAAGGATTTCTTTAGAGAAAAAAAAAAATCCACATAAAGGATCTCAACGATCCTCTGACCATGTGCCACTACCACGATAGCAATTTTATTTTCATGCAGCAGAATATTAAAAGTTCAGGCTAGAAAAGGGAAGATGGTGACCTGGTACTGAAGTGGTCTGTGGTCTGTGTCCAGGTGTCCAGGTGTCCAGGTGTCCAGGTTGGGCTTCCTTCTTTCCTCCCTCCCAGCCAACTGCCTTCCCTCTCCCTGCTCCCTTTCTCCCTTTGTCCCCTTCATCAAGGAGCACGAGTTTTTCCCCTGTACCTGTCATCCTCTTTGCTCTTCACTGCCACCACTGGTCCACACGGCTTCATGGTCCACTTGACTGTCTCATGTTCCATGAGAGCCAAGCTATTGTTTTCCTCCAGGCACAGGAATTGGGATTTCCTTCTCAATGACTTGCAAGGTTGGTTCTTGTCATGCCTGTTGGAAGCCAGGAGCATGTGGACACAGCCAGCAGTGATGCTGGTATTACACATGGCGGAATGTCCTGAGCACCTGGATGTCCTTTTGTATTGGGCTCACGTCTGCCTTCCCTGTCGGGACTCTCAGGGGGCTGCCTTGCTGGGGCTCAGGATACAACTGGAATGGGGCTCACCCGATGCCCTGCCCTGAAACAGCTCTGGACTCTGCTCTGGTGCTCATATATCTGCTGGGGACTTAGCCCCTGCCACCTCCATCCCCAAAATGTAAACGAACGCTGGACCCCTTCTCTG
Source organism: Varecia variegata (assembly GCA_028533085.1). NCBI lineage: Eukaryota > Metazoa > Chordata > Mammalia > Primates > Lemuridae > Varecia > Varecia variegata. The sequence continues at coordinate 1,258,711 of CM052444.1, forward strand.
CCTTTAATCACTTCCCTCCTTTTCCTGCCTTATCCAAAAATTTTGTTCAATTTTTTTAAAAATTGAAAATACTTTTTATGTTCCCTCTTAACAAAGACTTGACTGCTGACCACTACACCGGATGCAGATGAGTGATTTATTTTATGGCAGGTTGTGTGGAGGGGCCGTAAAAAAGCCTGTCTAGCTCTTCTGCTGATTTACTAAATCACTTGATCTCTTTCGGTCCAAATCACCACCCATATTCGTGGTGTTTTAATAAAAAGCATCCATCTCACTGAAGGAGACTCCATCCTCCCAGAGCACTGGCTTCTCCGAATCCCTGAGACACCTTGTTAAAAGGGCTTCACCCTTGTTTTCAACGGGACAGAGTCCTTATCACCTGGGACAGGTAGATCTCAATTTTTGGAGCTAGATGTCCCTACTCCAGAGCCAGTTGGTCTTCTTACTGTTAATATATTAGACTTATCTGCACTGTCTCCTAGTCCAAGGTACGGTCTTAAGATTTCACTTCAAATTTACTGAATTTACCCAGCTTAGGTTATTTTGGAAATGATAATTTAGACTGATCAAATATTACAAAGAAAATCAATGAGTGTAAACCCACAAGTTTACAAAAATCAAATAGTAGAAATAAAGAAGGAAATGCTTTTCTTTACATTGAAACTGATAGTTTGGGGATAAAAGTAAAAATTACATTGTTATAATTAACTTTTTGTAGTTTTAAATTTTTTATTGTAGTAAAACCCACGTAACTATAAAATTTAACAATTTTAACTATTTTGAAGTGCACAGTTCAGTAGCATTAAGAATATTGACATTATTGTGCAACCATCACCACCATTTATCCAAAAACATTTTCATCTTCCCAAAATGAAGCTCTGTGCCCATTAAACAGTAACTCCGACTCCTGCCTCCCCCGGCCCCTGGCACCCATGGTTCTACTTTCTGCCTCCATAAATTCGACTATTCCAGCTGCCTCATGCAGGTGGAGTGTGATTCTGGAGCAGAGCGAGCCCTCCTTCATTTCCCACCTCCCAGTTCCTCTCTTTTTGCAGCCTTTCCTCTTTTCCTCAAATGCCGTGTTGCAAGTGATTTGGAGGCTTGTCCAGCCAAATTGCACAGTTGTTTTTGTTTTACGTTTTCTCTTGAGTTGCTGTTAACGCTCCCCTTTCCCTTTGTGTTTCCCCGTAGTTTTGAGTATTCGGGGAGCCCAGGAAGAGGAGCCCACAGACCCCCAGCTGATGCGGCTGGACAACATGCTGTTGGCCGAAGGGGTGGCCGGGCCCGAGAAGGGCGGAGGGTCGGCGGCAGCGGCAGCAGCGGCCGCGGCATCTGGAGGAGCAGGTTCCGACAACTCGGTGGAGCATTCCGATTACAGAGCCAAACTCTCACAGATCAGACAAATCTACCACACGGAGCTGGAGAAATACGAGCAGGTAGCCACAAACGGGGGGCCCTGCAGGACGGGGTGGAGGGTCTCGCAGAGACTGAGCAGGCAGCCTCTCCCCGATGTTGACGTTCCTGCCGTGGCATCTCCAGCCCAAGCACAGAGCCCCCGGCCAAGCTTGCGTCCCCAGTGGTCTCAGCCATTAAAAACCTGGGCATTATATGGAGACGAAGGCATTGAAAAATGTTTGAAGTTGTAAATGAGGATTTCAAAAGACGTAAAGAGTTGATATAAGGAATGCTTAACACCTGCAACTCTGGAACATTTGCCCATTACGTGCAGTACCAGGGCTCGTCGGGGTGCCAGAGGTGTCCCCAACCTGCAGGAACAGGGGAGGATTTTTCTGGTCTTTCTGTTCTTTATTTAGGATGATTACTCTTTCTGTGGATGCGCATGGCATCCTATGGGAAAGGATATTAAAACTTGGCCCTAAAGTCCTTCATTGCAACGAGACTCAGTTCAATTGAGAGTCAAACAAGTGTCCCTTTTTGTGTAATATGTGATATACAATAAGATATGCACCTTCCCCTGTAAGAAAACTAGCAGGTCCCAGGAACCAGACAAGCTTGGATTCCAGTCCTGGCACTCCACTGACCATCTGGGGGATCCAGTGTTCTGTGTACCCCAAAAGCTGATGGTATATGGCAAGGAGCTGTGGATTCAGAGTCAAGGGTATGAAGGATCATAAGAATCATATAAAGGAAAGGATAAGAAAGGCTTTGAATTACAAAGCAGCACACAAATGTAAGATGTTCTCATAATAATAGAGCTTCTCTTTGTTAGAGAACCCTCCTGCACCTCAGCCACCCCCCAATATACGTGCATTTATATATCAGCACATTTCCTCTGGTCAGTCTGAGCAATACTACTTAACCAGCAGTTCTTTAACATCAGCCTTTCTTCCTGTCATTTAGCTGACAAATAAGTGTGTTGTCACCTCTTTGAATGGCATTGTACTGAAGTTCCACATTAACTTACTTTCATTGAATTATTAGGTTTTCTTTCCCTTTTTTAAAAGAAGAGGGAGAAAAAGCAAAAGGTAGAAGACCCTCTGCAGTCCACTTGTAACTGTCTAGGTAGAAGGCAAATGCAAACTTAATAGAAAATTTAAATTTTAAAATGGAAATGGACATTTAAAAATTTAAAGTGAAGAAAGTTTCATTATTGCACTCCTATCTACCTTTGGAATGGATGTCTACAAAATTCTCTCTTTTACGTGGCAAAAAAAAAAAAATTGCTGTGAAGCTTGAAGGCAAGCATCGTTTAATTCGACCATCGGGCAAGGTGTTGGGGGGTGGAGTGGAGGGAAATAGAAGCAAGCTGTGGTAAGAACCCGAGAGTCATGGTCCTTCGCCTGCTCGGGAGAGATCAGATGTTCTTGCTGCAGTATTGGCTGGTGTAGACATTTCCGCAGATCCCAGGAGATGCTGAGCTCAGACGACTGACTGAACCATGACAGTCTCCCCACCTGGACCACCATGTTAGAGCTGGGAGTCCGCCCTGACCTAATGGGATGAGTTTGGAAGGCAGGTGGGGATGTTTCCTACAAAGACCTCTCTCCGGCCTCTTGGGTTCTTCCTACTCCCTGTTCTTCCTACGTAACCTTCACCCAGTAAGCCTGGCCTCTGGCACAGCCTGCCCAGACCTGTCAACCAGGGTCACTCGTGCCAAAAATGGCACAAGAAGAGCCCAGAGCGTGGCTCCCTCCACTAAACCCGTAAGTGGAATGGGTGTTAGGTTGGAAGGTGTTGAAAACTGGCTTTACTCTTAGCGCAGGTTGCCAGCAACATAGAAGAACTGACTGTTTTCTTGATTTAAATCCCTTGTCACTCCTCCATCCTCATCCCAAATGAGTAAAAACTCTGGCATTTTAAGAGCATGTTACCACTTACAAAACACTTTGGCCAATGTAATTGTACTTGTTCTCAGGGCAGTTTTGTGGCTGAGTCCCTGGGACAGGTACTGTCATCATCTCCATTTTGATACAGGTGAGGAAACGGAGATCAACGAGGTTACGATGTACTTGAGGTCACACATCCAGTGAGGGACAGAGTTTACCCTAGAATCTGTATTTTGACCCTTAGCCCAAGAGCTCTTATTGGAACTATGCCTGACTCTACTTAACAACAAGAGAGTGTGGACGTCTACAGATACTGAGATAACCGCCTTGTCCTCTGTTACTTCCCTGCACTAGATTGCTGGCACCTAAGAGAGGCTAGCGATAAAAATATTTGCTCCAGAAACTTCTCCTGGGTATCTATCTATTTTAAATAACAAAGATGTTGAAAATTGGGAACCTAAGGAAAAGCTTTGTCAGTACAGAGCAAATTATGTAAATCTAGTAATTGTAGTAGTCATCCATATTTATTATTTTTAAAAAGTACTGAAACATCATTTTCTTATTTCTGTGGGCATTTTCTGGTTAAGGAGTGCATACTGCTTAACATATTCTGCATGCTTAATAATGTATTAATATTAGTTGTGTTGTTAATTATAGTAAATAGCAGATTGTAGGGAAATTATGCTATTAACCTTCTAGCTAGTGTGTCTGAGAGATATATCTGCTTCATTTTTCTGTAACAGTTCCTCATGGGATTTTTTTTTAAAAATAGAAAACCTCGGTCAAGCAAAAATGTCACTCTCTATTTTAGCAGTATCTATATGAAATTACCAAACTGATTAGTTAATAGTTGATTCTGTTGTTTTTGTTTTGTTTTATCTTTGGTATGGTGGTGGCAGCTAGCCACACAATAATTAGCTATCATAGCTCCCCTCACCCCTACCCCTGGAAAAAAACAAAAACAAAAAACTACCTGAATCAGCCATTGTTTCACCCTGAGGTTATTAAATAAAGAAGGCTTCTAGAGACTTTCATTAGAAAGAAAGGAAGAAAATTGTTTTATTCATTAAATGGGATTGGTAAAGCACTTTTTCAGCAGATCCTGTTGGTAGCTAAGGTATTTAAGAGCTGGCATAGCCTAATGTCAGAAACTTGAATTTTATTCCAAGTGTTATTAAAAAAAAAACGATCCTCTTGTAGCTTTGGGTTCTTCAGCTTTTGTAAATAATGCTGTTGGGGCCTTGATAGGACTAAATCTCTACTGCAGAACTGGATTGGGTTAACTGAGTTCACAGCTGCGAGCCCTGAGATCCAGTTACTTTGGTTGGTGAGTCAGGCAGCCAAAGCCTATCTCATCCCTGGATTTCAGTCTGGTCCATCTCCTCAGAGGAGTCAGGGAAGAGGATGGTTTACAGAGAGTGCAGGATAGAAACTCAAACTGTATGTGAGATTTTTTAGGAAGACTTCTCTTTAGTTCCCTGCTCCCAGAAACACCCTTGCCCTGGAACCTGGGAGGTCTCCTTTTAGGAATCCCTCTGCTCCAGGCAGCAGCGGGAACTCCAGGAAGTGACTGTGCATGTGACAGTCTACAGCAGAGTCTCCTCTGTCGCAGAAACCTCAGCCTGCGAGGATTTTATTCCATTAATGGCTGAAACCCCAAATACTCAGCATAGCTGTGAAGGCCTGGCCTCGCAGACGCCGCCCAGAGTGTGAGGATGCTGGGGACGTCTGGGTCATTACGTTCTGTCCGTCTCCTGCGGACTCGGAGTCTTCTCGGCTCTCTGGCGGGTGTGCCGGGGCAGCTGTTGAGCAGCTGCTTTGCTCCACCCCAGCAGTGGGGGAATCAACTCCACTGTCTGTTTATCTCAGAGCAGAAAGGGCCCCGGGATAGAACGCCCTGAATAAACATCAGATATTGGGAGTATTTTTATTCGCTGTAATGAAGCACATTGTTATTAGCCGAGCACTGTGGCTTCCCAGCCGAGAGCTGGTGCGCTTGACAATGCCTCCTCGCAGCCAGCCCAGCGGGACCTCGTGTTTCCCTGGAAGGATGGTCCGGAGGCTGCCGTGTGTCTGACCCTCCACTCTCCACCCTGTGGCCTCAGACTTTCAGCCAACTCACTGCCAGGTTTTGTTGCCCTCCCTTTGCTGTACAGTTTCCAGGGCTGGGATAATAGGGAATAAGCTTCTAATACAGACCTGGTGACGATGTAGCGCTTTTCTGAGTGGACAGCAAAATGCGATGTGGAGGGATCTTCGATGGCTTTGCCTTGGGTTTATGCCTGCAGAGTGGAAAGAAGGTGTTTCTTTCCACCTGTCTTTTCACCAAGAGGGAAACCGAAGCCTGGAGAAGTTGACCTGATTATCAACACACCCAAATAGGTTGGATGTCTAAGATTATCTGTATTTTGAAGAGATAATTATGACACACGTGTAGTAACTCATCTCATCCTCACCACACCCTGTGAGGTGGGCATTGTCATCCCTGTTTCACAAATAAGGAAAATGAGGCACCGAGAGATTAAGTAACTTCCACAGGTCGTACAGCAGAAGGAGTCCCGGAGGCAGGTCTTCGCCCAGGAGGCTGTGCGCGCACTCAGCCTGCCCTGCAGGGTTCACGCGAGCAGTGTGCTCGACCCACAGGTCATAGCCCAGGAGCATGGGTACTGTCAGCCTTGCTGAAGGGTCAGGAATGACTCAGTCCACTCTCGGGCACTGAGCGGTGAAAGGATTTGTCCACATACCCACGGAGGCAGGATCCCACTGCCCGGTTAGGCACAGCTCGGTGGATGCATGCGTCTGCCCAGGTACCTTTGGCCAGCCAACCTCAAACGGTTTCTTAGATAAATAATCAGTAAACGTGTACTGTTGTTATTGTTACTGCATTATTGACGCGTATGAAGGGCTTTGTGCTATAAAAACAACAGCGATACAATGTTACCAACAATGAGCGTGTTTCTGCTGTTAATATTAAGTTGGAGCCCTTTGAGGCCTCAGTTCTTCGACTCTCAAAGCATCATCTTGCCTTTTTCATTGCAAACCTACAGCATTGCTGCGAGTTAATTTGTAAATAGATGTTTTGTTGAATGCCCAGCTAAGGAAACCAGACTGCAGACGCTTAGTGGCTAAAACAGAGGGCAGGAGTTTTCAGAGGAGCAAGGTTAGGCTCTGGGAAAGGCCCGGAGGCCCTGGCCTGGAATACGCAGTATTCAGACCTTGCCTCTGCCTCTTCTTGTTTGCTCCGTGCCTTTGGAAACGTCCCTTCGCCCCTCTGGGCTACGGTTTTCCCAACTATAAAATAGGGAGGTGGGGAAATGTGATCTCCTACTTTCCTTCCAGAGCTGATGGTATGTTGGGCTATAACCTGAGAGTTTTTATTCCTGCAGGGATAGTTCCCGAATCCTCTAAATCAGGGGTCCCCAACCTTTTTGGCACCAGGGACCAGTTTCATGGAAGACAGTTTTTCCATGGGGGTTGTGGGGGATGGTTTCAGGATGACTCAACCCATTGCATTTATTGTGCAGTCAAACCTCCTTGCTAATGATAATCTGTGTTTGCAGCTGCTCCCCAGCACTAGCATCACCACCTCAGCTCCACTTCAGAGCATCAGGCATTAGATTCTCATAAGGAGCCGCAACCTAGATCTCTCACATGTGCAGTTTATAGTAGGGTTCATGCTCCTGTGACAATCTAATGCCACTGCTGATCTGACAGGGGGCAGAGCTTGTGTGATGATGGGAGCGGTGGGGAGAGGCTGTAAATACAGAGGAAGCTTTGCTCATTTGCACGTTACTCACCTCCTGCTGTGCAGCCCGGTTCTTAACAGGCCACGGACTGGCACCAGTCTATGGCCTGGGGTTGGGGACTGCAGCACCTAAATCATGTTTTGAAGCTGTTTCTCTGAGGCCCCTGGAGACAGATGCCCTTTGTGTTATAGACTTAGTGGATCTTTAGAAGGCCAGCAGAGGAGGGGTCCTTATAATAAAAGTAGGAATAGGAATAGATTGATGAGGAATCTCCCAGAAAAGTTATCAAAGCTTTTAATTCCATGATCCCACTTAAATCCTTTTGGCTGTTTATGCATCCCAAAATTGAATGTTTGGAAGCTCTTCTGTGCCAGAGATAATGAATGAGCAAGGCAAAAGGCTCATGGTATATTTGATCCTAAACGTTCTTTGGCTCCTTGGCTGTTAGTTTGGAGCAAAGGGTGGTGAAGTATGTTTTATGCTAGGATTTGTGTTCTTACCTTTTGCTATAGTAAAATCATGGAAAAAAATGATTAAGAAAAAAATGATTAGGAATTTTTTCCCCTTAAAAAAACCAACATCATGGCCAAAACTTAGAGCCACCAGGGCTGAGGCGGTTTTCCAGGCAGTCATTTATTCCACCCCTCTAATATGACAAAATACCACAAACTCTCCTAGTTTTCTTTATTCGCACAAGTCTCTGGAAAAGCCCACCCAGCCTTTCGTCCCGACCCGATGCGTGCCGAGGCCTGGACCCTCCATAACCCCGTGCGTGTTGTCCTGCCATTCCAGGCATGCAACGAGTTCACCACCCACGTGATGAATCTCCTGCGAGAGCAGAGCCGGACCCGGCCCATCTCCCCGAAGGAGATCGAGCGGATGGTGAGCATCATCCACCGCAAGTTCAGCTCCATCCAGATGCAGCTGAAGCAGAGCACGTGCGAGGCCGTCATGATCCTGCGTTCCCGGTTCCTGGATGCGCGGTGAGTCACGCACGGGGCCGGAGTTGGTGGGCTGGCCCTCTCTGGGGGCTCCCGTTTCACCCATCAGTGCGGAGCCAGGCAGCGGCCTGAGGACAGTTCTCAGGGCCGGCAAAGGAGGGCTGCGAGGCCGGACCGGCCGTTGGTTTCACACAGAACCAGGGAAATACGTGCTCAGAGGGGATGGTTTTTATTTCCACTGCTACTCCCTCTGGGTGGGCAGAAAGGCAGACTTAGCTCGTTAAGAGAGAAGGCAGGATGTTTTCTGTTTGTTTTCGTAGCACTGGGCACCTCTCTTGTGGATCTGATAACCACAGGCCTGTAGTCATCTATCAGCACACCACAGTGACATACGTCCAAGGCAGTCACTTCCATTTGCTTGAACGTTGGGGTCTTTTCTGCGCTATGTGCAGGCAGAGAATGCGCTCAGCTCAATCCAAGAAATATTTATCAGTAGATTGCCATGTGCCACACTCAGGCGTAAGTTTTAGGAGTACAGAGATGAAGAAGACGTGGTACGTTGGGCGTAGAGGGGCGAGGAGGTGGTCTAAAATGGGCCCAGTTGATTTGGTGTTTTCTATCTGGCATTGCTGTGCATGTCCCCTACTTGTGAGTTCAGAGCATTCCATTGCAGAAAGACAAGAACTAAGACCAGAGAACAAGCAGTCAGTTCCTAATTCCCCAACTTTCTAGACCACTGGATTTATGTGGATCCCTTGGACTCCGTTTGCTTCTGTTACTCACTCAGCCTGTGAGATGGTGATAATCCTACCTCTCATCTACTCTAGAAGGATGTTTAGATAATTGATCTAGCAAATACATGTACCGAGTGTGGGTATGATTTGCGATCTATAGTTCGTCTTAAATTAGTCATCTATGAATTCAGATATCATTGTTCACATTTCAATTGCTAAAAATAACCCCAAACTATGATTTTTAGTATTCGAACGCTAGCTATGTGAGGGTCAGGGTACCATTTCACAAGTCTGTCGTTTCGTTTCTTTCCAGTCAGACAAAAAGATTTGCCGTTCCTCTTGAATTTTTTCACCCCTGAAATCAGGTTTTATTCAGCCCTCCTACCTGCATTTTTCCCCACTCTTGCTCTTCTCAGTTGTGGTCTTTATGGTTCGTGGACCTCTTTAAAACTGCCTGGCATCTTCTCCTACGCTCCGCTTTTATTCAGTGTGTTTTGGGTTGCATGGAACACAAAACAAGAATACCAGCAGCAAAGTGTGTCTCTGGGCCAATAGAATTCCATAGAGTAAGTCAAGAGAAAGTAACAATGAAGCCGGTTTTTCCCAGCGGGGCTCAGTGATGGAGCAGGAGTCAGCGAAGTCTCCCTCGGGCAGGACCCTCTGTGCAGCCCCCGTCCCCTGCTGCCAGCCTGGCTGCCTCAGTGCAGCCTGGTCCATGAGGTGCGAGTGACTGGTGGCCTGTCTGGGTCCTTCCTCTGCTGCCGCCACCGCCGTGCTGCGTGTGTTCCCTACATCCCCATGGTAACCCCTAGTTAAAATGCTAGAGTTGGCATTTTATGTTGGCAGATACTGAAAAAAAAAGAAAAGTTGGGTCCAGACTGGGTTCTTTTCAAGAAAGAAATCTGAGAGAAGGGAGGAGCAGAATCATTGTCTCATGGGAGATCTCCTAGCAGTAATTCTGCTGTGCCCGGTTGAAGGTCAGACTCTGAAAGACACAAAACTAGGCGAGCTTTGTACACAGTTCCTTTCACTTCCACCAGCCTTTGCCTAGATTGTTCCAGTTGGCACCAGAAGGACAATCACGCTCAGACAGGGTCTTTTGCTTGCTTTGGTTACAACCTTTGAATCATTGCCTCTGAGCCAAGATTCAAAACTAAAACAACTAACCTATTGTCATGGTTATTATCATTTTATTTTGGGGGTATATTTATGGTCAGTGAAAGAACATACCCCCAAATGCCAGCCCAAGGCTGAGAACATGGCTTTCCCAGCTCAAAAATAAATGTTTTCTGGACTTACTGATTAGGGAATTCACGTCAGTATCTCCAGGGTCTCTATAATTTGGAGAGCTGGCTAAGCAAACCTTAGTAAGAAAGACCTACTCACTGCTGATATTCACATGCTACTCTAAACCGTGCATCTGATGGACAGGACCTCATCAGAAAAAAAGATTTCATGGAAGACAAATAAAATACAAAGAGAACTTGATTTAGTAATAGGATTAGTCTTTGTAATCTAATAGGTATGTAGAATTGTTATGGAACACTCATGGTATTAGCTTTCTAGTGCTGTGTAGCAGATTACCACAAATTGAGCAGCTTAAAACACAAGTTATTATCTCACAGTTTGTGTTGGTCAGGGGTCTGAGCATGGCTTAGCTGGACCCTCTGTTGTAGTCTCAGCAAAGCTGGAATCAAGCTATATGCTGAGGCTGTGGTCTCATCTGAGGCTCAGAGTCCTCTTCCAAGCTCATTCTGGTTGTTGGCAGAATTCAGTTTTTTGTAATTGTGGGACTGAGAGCCGTACTTCGCTCCTAGAGGCCATCCTTGCTCATAGGCAGTTCTCAACTTGGCTGCTTGCGTTCTTCCTGAAAGCCAACAGGAGAAACTCTCCCTTTGAAGGCTCTACCTGAATCTCCCTTTTCATTTACTCGGAGTAACTTAATCATAGGAGTGACACCCCCATATTTACTGTCCCATCCACTCAAGGGAAGGTGTGTGTACTGGGGTCTGGGACCTTGGGATTATGTGTGCTGCACTCCTCAGCTGAGCGCTGGGCACAGGTTTGTCCCACTCGGGTCATGTCTTTTCTCTCGTCCTTACCTTGACTTAGCTGTGCCGGGAAAATACAACTTTGCAGTTGTGTTCACTTGTTCATTCATTCAACTTTTATCATACCACGCCACGCACCAAGCACTGTGCCTACAACTGGTGCGTTTATTGTTAGGACCATATATCATGTTTTTTCTTAGAGAGAGAGAACTCTTATGAACCCTCTAATTGCTTTTCAAGCAATAAATTTAACTTTTTTTTCTATAACATTTTGCTGGAAATAACAATTGTAGCATAAACAGGTGATTAAAAGTGCACCTCTGCATTTGGGATTACATAAAATGAGTTACCAAAGAGGAAAGGACGTGCAACAAGGTCTAGTCACACTGCACTCTACTTAGACTGACTTACTCATCTAGTTGCCCTCCTACTATCTGTCAGATGCTGTATTTAGCCACTGGAATAACACAGATGAAAAAATGCAAATAAATGTGTGTCGTACCTTTGTGGAACTCGTAATCTCATGGGACAGATGCTATTGCAACTAACCCCGACACTGCGTGTTACCCCATTGAGTCCATTCATCCACCACGTAACCCTGTATCCGAAGGGGAGAGAGGAGCAGGGAGAGGGCGGGCAAGACTGGGTCTCAGGAGCAGGATGTTTGCCAAATAGAAGAAATCACGTGAGCAAAATAAAACAACGTCATTAGACTTCAACGAGCATTATTTACTCGAGTGCTTACTATATATTTGACACAAGGGTTTCAAGTATGAGTGAGACATGGCCCCCACCCTCGAGGAGTTTGCTGTTTAGTTGGGGAGACGTATGCAAACTCGTGGCAAATGCCGTGGCGGGGAAGCGTGCAGGGTGGTGTGGGAGGCGCGGGAGCATGAAAGCCACAAGTCTTTGGGGAACGCAGACGCATATGATGTGGCTAGATGAAATTATGCACAGCATGTGTTGGATTGGGGGACATGAGGCACTAGGGATAGGATAGGCACTAGGGATAGGATAGGCACTAGGGATAGGATAGGCACTAGGGATAGGATAGGCACTAGGGATAGGATAGGCACTAGGGATAGGATAGGCACTAGGGATAGGATAGGCACTAGGGATAGGATAGATCCACTGGAAAACCTTAACTGTACCAGGGATTTTGAATTTATTAAGCAGCAGAAACCCTCAGAGCTGTTTAAGGGGGGAGTGTGGGAAATTCCCACCTAAGTTCTAAAATTGCACTGGATTCAAATTCTGGCTACAACCGTGATGATCTTTGTGACCCTGAATAAGTGGCTTATTCTCCCAAAGGCTCAGTTTTCTTATCTGTAAAATGGAAATAATCTGTAAATAGGAATAAATAATATAAAAAACAAACAGTGTAATGTCTAGCACATAATATTCACACCCTAATTCAGCTATCGTAATAGTAAGGATTACTATATTATATATTACTATTATTATATGTTGTATTATTATTAGCATCTATATTATTGTTCAATTTTGTAATGATTACTGACATGATCAGATCTATGGTGTAGAAAAGTCACTCAAGTGCCTTCTGAAGATGAGCTGAATTAGCGAAGAGATGAGATAAAGAACCATCGTTCAAGCCTGTGCTCCCCAACCCGGAACAACAAAGAATAAGTATGAAATAGCTTCCGCATTTTATGTAAATATTCAGAGGAAAATATTTTTATTTGAAGATAAACATCGGTATATTATGGAGTAGACCAAAGCAGGAGGTTTCAAAGACAGTGCATGCTTTCGATGGCATCCCCAGAGATGTGTCCTTTTTCCAGGAGGGCTACATGGGCACTATTTCTGGGAAGCATTGATCTAGAGTTGCACTGTCTAGGATATGGCTGTTTAATTTTAAAAATTTAAATTAATTATAGCAATATTATCTATAGAAACAAAAAAAGAAAAAAATTTACATTAATTAAAATAAATAAAATTTTAAAAGTGAGCTCTCCAGTTGCACCAGCCACATTTCAACTGCTAAGCAGCCAGTATGGCTGATGGCCGCTGTATTGGACAGATCAGTGTAGAACATTCCGCTCACTGGAGACAGTGCTGTTGCCCAGCACTAGTCATACAATCACGTGGTAGGCAGCGGCTCCTCTAAACTCATTTCAAAAATAGCAATACCCCCTTAATATTTTGAAATTAAAAAAATAAGTCACTTTAACCACATACATAAAAGATCATAATAAAAACAGCTCTTCTTTTTGAAGGAAAAAAAATAGCAGTGACAACAAGAACAGAATAAGAGGGATAGATTTGAAAAGGTAGAACTGGCAGGACTTGCTTTGGGGCCAATCAATTGATAAAGATAAGAAAGCAGGAGGGATTGAGACCCCCACTTTCTGGCTAGGTACTCAGATGTTTGAACGAATGAATGAACGAGCAAATTGGGAAGTGCAATGAACCTTATCTGTGATAATGTTTTTAAATAATGCGGGTGATAAAGAAGATAGAGCTGGTTTGGGTGAAAAGTGATACTAGTTTTGGGTACACAATTTGTTTGTAGGTGCCTGCGGTACACAATGGTACATGGGCCAGTGGCTCCTAGGAGAGGTCGTAGGGCAGGAGACAACGTAGTTTGTAATCAGCAACATATGTCTGCGATGCCTACACCTCGCACGGTCGCAAGTCTTTTATAAAAAATTTCCCGCATGGACTCTGCGATTCGGAAGGTTTCTGTCCCTAAGATATACTATATTTATTCAGTAATATTTAATCAACTCCACACTTCATAAATTAAAAATCTAGATACCCAACGATCAAACCTTCTGATTGGCTCGAAATCACACATGTTAACTCACCAACCTGACAACACTTCAAGCCGAAGCAAATGTCTCAGTTAGCTCAAACAACCTTATTGTCGGAAAGGTGTCATTTTCACCAGGTTTCTTGAAATTATGAAAAATCCTGACCCTAGGATTTCAAAGGCCCTAGATTGAGACAGCTACCAAAAGAGGCGGAAAGCGAGTCCATCAGAATAGATGAGACCACCTAGGGAAGATTGCACATCTCGAGGAGAGGAGAGCCGGGAACAGCTGTCTGCACCATCGGCTCGTTCCAGAGAGGCTTCCTTTGCGCTCAGTTGGACGAGTCCCAAAAAATACACTGTAACGCTAATGCAAACAACTGAATGAACAACCAGAGGCTCCCCCAGTCAGGGGGCCTTCAGGGTCCAGCTCCCCAGGCCTAACACAACAGTCTTTAGGCAAAGAAGCAGCAGCAGCGAAAGTTCATCTAAAGACTGGCCTGGAGACCGGAGTTAGCCACTCGGCTGTCTTCCCCAGATTCCCATCATGCGAGAGCTTGTAACACACGCCTGCTTTTTAGTTGGGCTTTTTCATCCCCTCTATACAATTTCGGATGCTGGGTGACCCAGAAACTCAGCATGATTTGGGAGAGTGACTTGGGCTTGGCGTCATCTGGACAGATGTGGATGATACCTGTGGACAGATGGTGTTCATCCGGCAAAATCAGGCACTTTATTGTGTTAATTAATCCAAATGGGACCCTGAAAATACATTATTAGCTGAATTTCCTGTCTAGCAAGGCCGTCCGTGCTTTCTGTTGGCCAAATTGAGAAATCCTATATCCTGGCGTAATCAGGGGTGTTCTGGAAATCTTTTCCGTAAGGAAAAGCAAGAAAGCCAGAAAGGCAGCAGTGCTAAGAGAGATAATTTAAAGATGAAGGCCCCACGCAGGGCTGGCCAGCCTCGTGGCGAGTCTGCGCCCCCGTTCTGTTCTCTCAGTGGTCCGCAGGCCTGGGCTGTGAGGAAGCAGTAAAGTGATTCTCACTTTAAATTAGTTCAATTAGCACCTTTTTTTAAAGGCAGCAAAATGCTTTTATTCAAAAAGAGGTTTTCTTCCCTTTGGCAACCTGTTTGTGAAAAAGATTTCTGTGGGCTTTTGTTTTACCATTTTGCAGCTGTTCTTGCTTAAGAAGTGCCACTTCTGTCTTCTCGAGAGGTCAGGCCGTCAGGGGGTTAATTTCAGTCGGTGCCATGCCCTCCTCCCCAGATGCCTTTGAAAAATGTTGCCTGCGTTTACATGGGGATAGAAGAGAAAGAAAATGATAACTTATTTTTAACTTATGGCTACAGAGTCTCTGTGTAATTGCCAGGAGCCAGTTCGTATAGAAGAAAGAGACCAGGTTTTGTAGTCGAGAACACCTGAATTAATATCTTGGCTCTATGACATACCAGCTGAGTGACCTTTGAACTCAGTTTTTCACAGGTAAATAGGAAAAACCATATCTACCTCCCTAGCTGTGGAAAATGAATAACTGGACTGGATTGCTGTGAAGGGTAAGGCCCAACACCTGGAGCCTGGTAGGAAGAAAAACTGTCACCACCAAGTCCCGGCATGTGCCATGGGTCAGGCACTGTGCTCAGTGCTGTCTCTGCGTGTGGCCTCATTTCTCCCTGGCTGACCCTGTGAGGTCAGTAGGACTCTCTTCACTTCCAGGTGAAAACGCTGAGGCTCGAGAGGAACCCACATCACCCCGCAAGTGTTCAGTTGAGCCAGGATTCAAAACCAAGATGGCCTGAATTTTGAAACTTCATGCTCCTCACCACCCTGTACAAATATTTGTCACCGTTCTCCTTGGTGCCCAGGTACCCGGTCAGTGCACAAAGAAGTATCAAACAAATGCTTTCAGTGGTGGTTTTGGCATCCAGTCCCTTCTTGGCAAATCTTCTCTGATTCACCCTTTGCTCAAACATCGGTCTTCTCCCAGAAGTAGACCCTGTTCTCTCCGTTCTAATATTTATGTGGTGCAAACTTTTTTGTTGTTGTTTCCTTTCTCTTTATGAAGGCGGAAGAGACGGAATTTCAACAAGCAAGCGACGGAAATCCTGAATGAATATTTCTATTCCCATCTCAGCAACCCTTACCCCAGTGAGGAAGCCAAAGAGGAGTTAGCCAAGAAGTGTGGCATCACAGTCTCCCAGGTAAGGGGCCCCTCAAAAGGCCCAGCCTGTGGCCTGGCCCTGGTGGCACCACACGGCAGGGTCCTGGAGGTCTTGCTTTACGGGACGCTCATGCCTTGCAGGTCCTGTCAGCTAAAGCCTTACAGTGGCAAAGTAAGCACTTGATGTGCATAGAAGAGTTTCCAGGTAAGCACCTGGCAAAACTTGAGAGGGACTAGCAGGAGAATAGTAGAGTACAGTGTGAAAACAGGCACAGGGTTCTTCCCACTGAGCACTCCCTTGCTTCAAATGGGTGAAGTGTCTTAAGTGTACTTGTAAAGTTATCTGAATATCCTCGTATTCTTTTCTCAAACTTAGTCGATTCCTTAGCCATTTTTTGCCCAACCCAGGAACTGCAAGAGTCAGTGAATGGAACTAGTCATTGCATAGCTTTTCAAGTGAAAGAAACTTAAATGTCTTCTCTTGATGTGCTGAGTCTGTAACTGATGGAGTGTAGGAATTTTCACATGTCACTATGATTACATGGAATGGCTGCACAAAATGTCACTGAGTGACCCCTTCCCCCACAGAGCAGTAACCGTAACAGGTGCCTGTTGACTTGGAATGCGTGACGTAAAATGTGTAGAGACCCGGAGTCTTCAAAGTGAACATGAAGTAGAAAAGCAGGCAGTCTTTACATGTATGTACACTGTGTCCACTCAGAGGATCCTTCCAAACTTCTTATTCATCTGAACCTCACATACCACCCCTGGTCTCTAGTCAAGACCAGTAGTGATTGTTCTAAAATGTGTCAGAGAGAGTTTTCCGCAGAATTATGCAACATGAAAGAAAACTACACGTACTAATATTTCCGCTAAACGTGGAGGAGGGGAGGGAGTCGTGGAGAAGAAGCCTACTCTAGTGAGCAACCTCACTGAACAGTTTTCCATCGAAGTAGATGCTGTTTTGTATAAACGGAGCATCTGCACTTCCTTGAGTTCAATCCTGGCTCCTGTTACTCCCTGCAGGCTGCGGATCCGATCGGCCTGTGTTTAGCCAAGCAGGATTAGGTCCAGCCAGAATACAGAGCTCCACAGAGACATTTACAATGAGGGGATTGCCAGGGCCTCCCCAGTGAGCTGTAGATGATTTTGCAGCTGCAAACGTCCTTTCAGATGAGGCAGAAGGAATTCACTCCAGGCCTGCCTTGAGTGCTTTGACCCAGCTGAGGGTCATTTCCAGTCTTGACAATTCTGGGAAAGCAGAACCTTAGTGGTCAAACTCAAGTAGCTTGGTTTGTTATAGGGCTGTAACCATTCTTGTCCAAATTCAGACACCTGTCTGCAAACAAAAAAAAAAAAAAAAGAGGAATTGAAGCTTTTTAACATTTGCTGCACGTTTGATAAATGGTTCCAGGTATGAATTACATCACTAACTCACAAATCAGTGACTTTTAGTCATGGAGTCTTCTGCTTCTAAAGTAGAATTTAATCACTCTATTGTCTGAATTCCAAGTCTAGAATTCAGAATTTCAAATCCCTGTTGAAGGTAAAAATGAACCTTCGGGAGCCAATCTGTTTAACAAGCTCTCCGTGAACACGTAACTTCGAAAAGCGCTGTTCTGCACACTTTATCTGAGTGACGTCTTCCATGCTCACTGCTACAAATGTACCTCAATGTGAAAATCCAGATGGAACTTCTGTCCTGGAATTCCAGACTCATACATCTTCCTTCCCACTGGACTGTGCTGTGTCTCTGCCCATAGGTTCTTCAATATTAATATGTTCGAAATGCGAATCAAACTCTTCCTATAAAATCTACTGTTTTCTGCATTTCCTGTCTCATGCTGTATCTGTCATCTGTGCCTCCCCGGTGCCTAACACATATTAGGTCTTTAGTCTTCGTTGACTCATGTCAGAAAACACTGACTGTGTGCATTGTCCAGGGCACGCGATATGGGCTAGTGGACAATGCAGGAAATGCCTGAGCTGACCTAGAATCCTCCTACCAGCGCCATTCTTCTCATTTACGAGGGAATCGTTCCCACAACATCTCCCCTCTCTCTCCACCTCCTTCCGACTCATTGTTTTTCACATATACCTGATTTAATCGGACCTCAGGTCTTTCCTTTGCTCCTCAAAAGTCCTCCTAAACTGCCTTCATCTTCCCTCTCTTTATTCCAGCTCGTCCAGGTACCTGAGAAAAATCTCCCTACCTTTTTTCCCTTTCCCTATTCCACTTATAAATCAAAAAGCCACCCTAATTATGATTGATTCATATGGATAGTGAAAGTTACACCAAGAAAAACATGAATTTAAAAGTGAAATTAGTTATGCAGCAATCCTGAAATGTACCCAGAAGTGCCCTTCCTCCTCTGGTTTAATTCTGTTTTTCTGTAGACACCAGCATTTACAACAAATGAAGCATTTTATTGAACTTTTTCTCTCTTGTTTGCTAATGCTGTAATGGGACAGTTTGATTTTTTAGCAAAGGCCTGGCATTTCTGCTACAGTATAAGCTGCATAGGCCTTGGAGGGCTGGCCTTATGATGTGTTTTAACTGTGCTAATGCATTTAAAAAATAAGTGTAGTTTTGTAAGAATTTTCTTTACCTGCCATTGTGGAGAGGTAAATATTAATATAAATTATATGTAAGCTATCATATGTGTTTGATTAACTCCCCCATCCTCACCAACTTCCTAGTTTGTTTTGTAATTGTAGAAAACAAACCCTAGTTTGTTTGTAATTGTAGAAAACTTTGAACATTTTAGTTCAAAGTCACAGCTGGAATATGGGGTATAAAACTTTCCTCCCCAAGACAGGAATTGTGGGAGTGAAACTTGAATTTAACTGTGTCTCCACTTGTGACTGGCAGAGGTCTTGGTATAAGGGAGCAGAGGTACCAGACCAAGCCAAGACAGCCGCTGGGAGCCACAGGAAGAAAATAAATTAACAAATGAAAGCAAATTAGGTTTATTGTGTTTATTGGCTTTAACATTTAAAGCCTGGAATTCAAAGGAATAATCAGCTATCTGCTTCAGTTTTTCCTGATGTAGATAATACCAAGCTTTACACAAAATGCTCACTAAAATCCATTGGATTGAATTGTATTGATCCTAAGGTCTATAGTAAAAATCAGCTAAGAATCTAAGTTCTTTAATGTAAGTATTAAAGTGATTAAACTTCTAACAATTTGAAATTAATCTATTGCATGAAAGCACCTATATGTTGATATAGATTTTGTAGGGATATTTGAAGGCCTGTGTATTTTAATTGTGCAGAGTGAGCTTTAGCATCGATAAGAGGCATTTCTCCTGAAATGTTAGTTTTATTTTAATGTCGTAACTGAAGAGGTAAGCAAACTTAAAATGCTTGCTCTAAATTAAAAGGGTCCTAGCTTAAATGAGCAGCTCCTCTATAGGAAAATTTTTATCACAGTGGTTTTGTTAAATGTTGGTTATATTAAGAAGAGAATCTCATTTTCTGTAGTTGCTCCTCTTAAAACTCTTGCTTCATGTCTTTTTATCGATGTTGCAAAAATCGTGCATAGAATAAGACCAGTCAGCCTACCTCTTCATCCCTTGCACAAGCTCTTCTTTGTCATCTGTCATGTTTCTGAAGGATGAAATGTTAACTTTTCTTATCTTCTTTTAAACTGCTGTAGGTATCAAACTGGTTTGGAAATAAGCGAATCCGGTACAAGAAGAACATAGGTAAATTTCAAGAGGAAGCCAATATTTATGCCGCCAAAACGGCTGTGACTGCCACCAATGTGTCAGCCCACGGAAGCCAGGCTAACTCTCCCTCAACTCCCAACTCAGCGGGTTAGTTTTTCCTTTATGTGGGGGGATTGTTCTCCATTTTTGTCCTTGCTCTTCCTGTACATCGGGGTTTTCTTTTAATTCTTTAGGCTTTTGATTGTTTGATTTATGTATTTATCTTTTTTGTTGTTGATGCAACTTTGGGTTTTTCCTTTCATTTCCAAAAAGCAATGTGTTTATACTCCTAACGAGATGGGATTGTCAGCAGGTTTGTATTAATGGGTCTGTCTAAGTTGAGACAGAGGTAAATTGGTTTGTTTTGATGAGACCTCTGAATTCCCCTCTCAGGGACACCAATAAATCAGTTAAGTGTAATACTTAGAGGTAGTCTCTTGGGATTTTATCACATGCTGTCCAGGTCACCTATTAGCATGCATTCTGTGCAGGAGTATTTACTCCTCTAGCAAATATCTCATTATAATGTTTAGGTCTACCAAGCTAGGCTATGATTATTTCTATATATTATTTATAGTTATTGTTCTTTATTGTTTTATGTTGTTGGTTTTCTTTATGGAACTACAAAGGACATTGGCAATCCTTAATTCAAATTATTCAGAGTCTAGTTTTCTTGTTCTGATATGAGTCATGTGCTGTGCTCTAGGTTTTATTGTAGTGAATATGCCCCATATCACTAATTTCAGAGTTTAGGCTAAAATAATATATTTTTAGGTGTGCCTTGTGCCATCAGTTCTGAGTTTCCACATGTGGAAAAACAAAGTTAATAATGTGTAAACTATAACCTTAGTGATTATATGCTATGGAAGGCGTGTTGGTACTTTTTTTTTTTGGTAAAAGAGACACCGAAATATTTCCTCATTAAATAAGTTATCAAATTATGGCACTTTCCCATAATAAACAAAATGCATCGATTTTGACTGGGGTACACATCTAAGAAAATTGATGATTCTAACTTTACAGGGTTACAAATTTAAATATGTTTGATCATATGATTACAAATCTAATTTCTACCATTTTTTAGAGGATGCGGTATCTTAGACCCCAAAACATGCTTGTCCACTAAAATAATTTCTCCATCTATGGTGGCTTGTTATAGGAGACATCTAGGGCTCCATACACTAATGTCTTCTAGGAGCTTCTAGATGCACTGATTTGTTATTTTAAGGTTCTCCAAGTCACTGGGCTGTACCACCATGGCCTTCTTTGATTTAAATGGAATCATGCATGGAGAGTGGCCTGGGCTTTTTAAGCATGGGTATGGTAAGACAATGGAGAATTCAATCCAGTCTTATTTTTCCCAGCACTGCAGGTTGAATTACTGTGAGGAGCATATTTGCTTTTTGAGGTTTTTTTTGTTTTCTTCTTTCCCTATCATGGTGTGATTGACAAAGGTTCAAGGCTAACAGGTTCAATAACCAGAGAGTTTCCTTCTTCCCCATCTGGTCAATTATTAAGCATTTCAGACCCAACAGCACAAGTTGAATTGCACTGCTAGGCAGACATTTTCACTTGTCTCTTCGGAAGAAGTACAATTCTGTCAACATTAGCAAAAATGCACTCAACACTCCTGCAAAGGTTATCATAATGCAAAACAGATATCAAAATGACTTTTTCCTGTCCCTGATATATCTGCATCACAGATGGCTTAGCATGATTTATGACTAGTCTTTAGAAGGGCCCTGTGGGCTCCCCTCATTACTGTATCCGTAACTATTTATTCTTTCCTAAAGCCCTTAAAAAGAGAAAAGTAAGCATTTTAACCCCCTACTCTGTGTTTAAGAATTATGTTGGCTCTTACGGAATGTCAGTCTGTGATTACAGTTTTCTAAGGAATTTTTCTGGTGGCTTAAACTTCGTGTGACTATTCTGAGCACAAAGTAAATTATTATGGAAAATTTGAGCTAAGCCTTCCAGTTGTGCCTAAGTTGTTGGAAATAATATGCAGAGGAACCCTTTGTAGTGCTTTTACTAAAGTACAGACAGAAGAAAATACTATTGTATGTGTGCAATAGCATGGAATTTTAAAAGATAAATGTTCTAACAGGAAATGCTTTAAATGAGCTTTTCTGTATTTTCTTCTGCTCTTAACCAACCTAAATCATTGCACAAATAAAGTAAAAACTTTGAAATGTTCGTAAGTTTCACATAGGCTGTTTATTGTGTTGTATACTGGCTCTTTAATAATTTCAAAGAATGAATGATAATTGAAATAGCAAGTTTTAAATAAGAGGTTAATAAGTGAAAACATATTTTGGCAGAGTTTGAAGTCTGGAGTTCTGGAACCTCGGAAATTTTTATATTCTCAGTATTGGAGCAGAAGTTTTACTCCAAGCTTTAGTAAATACACATACTCATTTTGACTGCAAGGAAGATACTTTGCAAGTAAATCTTCCCTCCAGAGACTTCTATGTGGACAGCAGCATTTCAGTACCTTTACTTAGGCCACTTCTAAATATTCCTATTTGTTGATATGTGCCTTGTCCCCTATTTCCTTAAGCATCATTTATAAAAATCCCTTAGGACTAGGACCTGTGGGTGATTAGCAAGCATTTAGAGACATTTAGCATTCTTTGTAGTTTATACCAGCAGATTTGGGCAAAATGGAGTAAAGAGAAAGAATTAAAGGCAGGAGAGAAAATTAAGTTTTGAAAAAAGAAAGCAAAAATGTTAGCAAGCATTTAGAGACATTTAGCATTCTTTGTAGTTTATACCAGCAGATTTGGGCAAAATGGAGTAAAGAGAAAGAATTAAAGGCAGGAGAGAAAATTAAGTTTTGAAAAAAAGAAAGCAAAAATGGGGACTACTGAAGCAATGATTTAAACCCTGGTTCCATAATTCTTCTGAAGTGACCTAAAATGATACATTCCCAACTTCCTCTTTTTGATGAGGTTATAAAACCAAGAATTAAGACCTCAGAAAAATAAGACCCTTTATGGAAGCTTGAGCTATCTTCTGGAGAACACTTTAACATCCAAGAAGAAAGAAATTGGCCTGTGCATTGCAGATGTTTGCTGTAATAGCTTAGCATCAGCATTGATGATATATCAGGTTCTGTGATTAGCTAAGCAGTTACAGGCTTATTAAGGCTCAGAACCCCCAGATCTGAATTCTTTTGCTTAGCTGTGTGTGTGTCAGAGAGAACAGCAAACTCAGACAAGAAAATCCTTTCTCTGGCACTATTTTAGTCAAGGGAAAGCCTTTATACATAATCTGTGACACCCCTAATAGGAGGTTTGGTGTATTTCAGTATTGGTGGAAGATTACCATATTAAAACTCCAGATCCTCATTTCCTGTGAGAAGTTTTTATACAGTACACACAGTTAGGAGGTAGTGCATCCTGAGAAGTTGATTGACCCTTTAGTAAGTCCCTAGGAACCTTTATAATTTTGTTTTTTAAAACCAAGTAAAAAAATTATCCCATTGCTGTTTTTCCTCATGTTCTTTCTTTCTGTGTTTCTCGTCTTTAAGTGCAAAATGAAGACAATTCCTCCTGGAATTGGAACTCTAGAACCTTGACATACACATCTATTGTAGGGTTTTTACATAGAACCAGACAATCCTTTAATCTTTTAGTAAGTAGAAAGTAACAGTGCATTTTGGAATTTGGAAGGGGAAATGGAGAAGCATGCATGAGGCATAATTAAGCTTACATCTAGTAAAGACATTCTATCCCCAAATGGTATGAGAGTCCAGTCTAATCAGACTGGCCACATAATCTGTCTGAAGCCTTGATTTCTAAACTGCAGAAATCAGGGCAGTACTTCATAAAAAATGCTATAAGAAATACTGAACTAATACCTTTAAACACTTTGAGTTCCTTAAGAGGAAAAATTAAATCCATTCTTGTTCCAGCTCATTGGTTCTTAACTAGGGGTGAATTTGTAACCCCAGGGAACATTCAGTAATGTCTGGAGACATTTTTGGTTGTCACAATTTTGGAGGGAGGGTGCTAGTAACATCTCTTAGATAGAGGCCGGGAATGTGGCTAACGATCCTGCAATGCACAAGACATTCCCCCACAATGAAGAATTATTTGGCCTAAAATGTCAACAGTGCCAAGGTTGAGAAACCCTACTCCAGATGTAGGTTTTATCATTATTCTGTCTTTTGGATTATAAAGTTAATTGGTTTTTTTTTGTTGTTTGTTTTTTGCTTTTTATTTTATTTTATTTTTCCTAAACAAATTTAAGTCTCCCGAAGATTCTTTAAAGTAGAAATGCAATTTTTAGGAAATTGTCTTATGAAAATGGATGTTAACACATTTTCACATCACGATGCTTGCCCAGGCAAATGCATCAGAACCATAGGTGATCCATTATGCCTTCTCTGTCTGGTTGAATGCAGATTTAGCTCTGCACGTATCCCAGATGTCTGGGTGGCAGTTTAAACGAGCCACTTGCCTCCCTTCCCAAGCCAAATTCAGAATCTTTTAACTGACAAGCACAATTTAAAACATGCTTCTAGGAACTGCTGATTTCTTCACAACAACCTGCAAATAAGGTTCCTGAATGACCTTCCTCAGCAGGCCAAGTAATTCTGTCCTAGCTCTTTGAGAATTCCACAGCACCTCCAAGACAGCCCAGGCACGGTTTGCCTGTGGATTCCATTCCATGATAAGTTCTTTCCAACTTCCAGTGCTGGGGAAAGAACATGTCCTCTTCTCATCATTTAGATTCTCATGTGGTATTAGTGGCACTCAGTTTCTTCTCTTAGCACAGTCATTGCCTCTAGATACTTATCAGAGAGTCAGAAGCTATGTGGTGTTGTACATGGCTGTACGGAGACAGCAAAATGCTGAACCAGCACAGCCAAGAGCACGAGGGACTATTTTTGCAATTACTGCTCTGATACAAATGCATTTGTACATGAAGTGCATTTATATGCGCATATTTATCTCAGTGCACATTAGGCAGCCAGACATATTTACAATTTATCTATGCACATACATTTTTTAAATCATCTGTGTCAATTGCAGTGTACATCTTGTAAATGGCACATTCCATACCTTCATGGTTCCACGGCTGCCATGTTACTGGGCATCCGCATGGCCCTTTGGGGTTTCTCCCACTGCTAAGTTTGTGCACTAATTTCCAATAAACCATCAGCCAAGCGTATAGCGTGTGTGTCTCTTACATGGTATTTGATTGGGAGAGAAATACAATACCTGGGCTTCAAACTGAGCACTCTTTTGAAGCGGGGAGGAGTCTGAAGACATGTAAACAATTATAATTTGGGTTCTTGGAGCTGACTCTATTTGGTTGTGATGACGTCTAAACGTGAGCATTATTGTGACTCATTACAAAATGGCTTTTATTGTTTAGATTATATCTCTGTGATTGTGAAGATTTGAGAGGAATATAACCAATATGTAGAGAGCTAGGTATTATATATCCACACATGAGAATGTGGTCTGTGCTACACACTGCTTCATCTCCATGTTTGGGAGGACAGTGTCAAAGCTATGTCCCACATTAATGGAACGAGGTGACAGGCCAAGCCTTCATCCCGCTGACTGGCCATAAGCCACACCTGCTCGGATTTCGTGCCTGTTTTGCCAAGACCCACCTTTTCTGATTCCTTTCAGAGAAGCTAGACGGAGAAGTGCGGGGCAGGTGAAACAGGATAGGTTACAGAGCTATGGAGGTGGCACAGTCCTTCAGTTTGATGCCTGATCACCCCCCAGCCCCCAAAGACAGTGTTTCTTTTTTCCTGGGAAAGAAGGAACGAGAAGGGAGTTAGGTGGAGGATCAGTGTATGGAGCAAAATAGTTAGCTAGTTTTTTGCATGTGGATATACAGCCCACAGAATGGAGAGAAATGGAGATTTTTTTTAAACTTGGGGTTGTCCCCAAGTTCATAAATCACCTGGTTCCTCTAAATGGCTCTTGCCTTTGACGTATGAAGATACTGTGGATAGTGTGGCATGGAGCACAGTGTCAGAGTTCAGAATTCATCACTCGATAAGTGGTCCTTCTAGGGAAAGAAGAAAGAAAAGCTCTTCATGTGGGCAGGAAAGCTCTCCAGGAGAGCCCAGATCCCTACCTGGGAGAAAGGAAAGCAAGCGTCAGAGCTGAGGCATGAATCATTGGTGGACGATTCCACACAGAGCATGGCTGTCTCAGAACATGAGGGCAGGAGCACATTTCGAGCAGTGTAGGGTTGGAAATAAGAGAGTGCAACTGACCTGGGTCCCTAAGGTCTCTCCTTTTCCAGGCTAACGTCATGTTTTAACCAAACCTTGCACGTTGAGCTTTCTTTCCTAATGCGCTGAGCTGCACGATGACTTCAGAATAATATTAAGCTTTTGCAATCCCTTATGTTGAGGACAGGCTAGGTTTAGCACAGTGGTGCCAGGATGCACCTAAAGGCTGACTCTCTGGATGCTGCCTCCATCTCTGGGAGGTGAAAGCAGATGATTCACTGCCCTTCTTGAGGCCCTCTTTTATCATTATTATTCATATTATTATTGTCAGCAGCATTTCATATTTCATGCATGTTTGAGAATTCCTGGCCCATTATTTGTTTCATCGTCTTTCATCCTGGCAGGTGGCAGGGAAGGGTAGATCACTCCCACATATTCTTACAGTCCTCGAGGTTCCCTGGGCTGTTTGCCACCCAGCAAGGAACTCCACCATCTTTCTAGAAATTAGGAATGTCGACAGACCCGTATCAAGGGCCAGCCCTAGCGTGTGATGTTGCCTTCGTGCATTCCCTCCTAGGTGCTGCTTCCCATGTGAGAGTAGATGGGTTTAGCAACAGCATAGTTAGAATCCAGTTAAGTAGCTTATGTGCTCCATCATGGGGGCAGCAGCATAATTGACCAGCACATACTCTCTATCTTGTGTCCCCTGGCCAACTCTAGAATTTTAGAGGCGTGGAAGAGAGATCCTAGGTCTGGAGACTGCAATGCAAATAGAAAAGTTGAGAAGAATAAACGTTCCCTTTCTCAGCTGGAAGTTGCTAAGGGAAAGCAGTCCCACTGGCAACTGGTAGTGAGGTGTGGCTTTTACATAACCCAAACAATGCACCCTTTGTTGCTTGCTCTGTTCTTCATGCTACTAACCAGACCCTGTTGATGTTATTTTCATGTTTAGTTTTTATTTGAGGGGTTGCTTTGCATGTCATTCTTCCTCTTGGCTGTTAGTTGCGGGGGTTGAGCCTTTTCCTTTCTGTGATTCAGGTGCCTCACTCTTTCCTTTCCAGGTTCTTCCAGTTCTTTTAACATGTCAAACTCTGGAGATTTGTTCATGAGCGTGCAGTCACTCAATGGGGACTCTTACCAAGGGGCCCAGGTTGGAGCCAACGTACAGTCACAGGTAGGGACCCAGCCAATATGCTGCCAGGTGAACGCACGAGAGTCCAAGCGCCCTCAGTCGTATTGGCACCTCCTGCTTTTGTCCAGAGAGACAGAGAGAGATCAGAACCAAAACCTTACCGACAACCAAACCAAACCGAAACAAAGACAACCATTGTCGTGGGGAATCGTGGGGAATCTCGCCCACACTTTGTGCGTGCGTTTGGCTCTGGCTCTGCAGCCACGGTAGCAGCAGGAGAGGAGCAGCAAGCACAGGTCGAGGTGACTGAGGCACATCAGGCGAGCCAGAACCAGCTTGTTCTCCACTCGCCAACAGGAGCAGGAGGAGATCAGGCCACCGTCTCCATTTCCCCGTCTCCCGCTCATTTGTGGGTTTCCCACCCTCAATATTTGCCAACTAAGGAGGTAATTAATGAGCAGGCAAATACATTAGTATCTCCTGTTTTCATTTTAAGCTTTAAAAACACCTAGGCATGGTGGCTAAGCTCATCTTCTTAGTCATTCTTCAGGTCCAGGGGCTTGGGTTTCTGGTGAGGAGTACGAGTCTACTTTGGGAAGCAAAAGTCGAGCCGTACGATGTCCAAGCTCAGGGCTCGGCAGTGAGCAGCTTGCCTCACGGCACCTCAGGAAGCCTTCCCACCGCCTCAGCGTGAAGCCTGATGCGAGAGCTTGAAGTGTCATGCTCTGGGTCAGAGTATTAGGGGAGTTCTGAGCCGTGGCAGTCCCTTTCCCCAGCTGCAATGGAACGGGAAGCAGTACGTGCCTGGAATGCACCAGCTGGTCCGTGATTCAGCCTCTTGCCCAGGCAGCATTGCCTGGCAGCAAGTCTGAGACGGTGGGGTCAGGTGTTGGCCACCACGTAAGTCCTCAGAAAACCGGGTCTCAGTCACCCACTGCTGTCTCGGTGAGACGGCTGCCCACGCCTCCTCCAAACAGAACCTGGGCTTTTGTAAGACACCCAGCAAAGGAGAAGCTCCTGCAGGATGATCAGGGAGGACAAACGGGGGGCAGGGACAATTCCTTCCCTCTCCCCTCGTGAGCCCCGTTTGTCATCCCGTCCCCACCGTCTCCTGCAGCGTTGGTGAATTAGCTTCAGTGTCGGGAGCCCCCGTGTCCTTTTGTCATTTACGGTCTTGCTTACTGAGCTGAGAACCGGTGATGGACATGGCACTAGAGAGGGTCCAGCCTGCTCGCGATGGACTGTTTCCTAGGAGGACCGTCTCCAGAATGACTGTTACCGTGGCATGCCAGAGGGCAGCCTCATGATGACCCGCTGCCTCCCCCGCCCTGCACCTCTCTGACTAACCTCCTCTCTGTTGTCGTTCCTCTGTTTAGGTGGATACCCTTCGCCATGTTATCAGCCAGACAGGAGGATACAGTGACGGACTCGCAGCCAGTCAGATGTACAGTCCGCAGGGCATCAGTGTAAGAAAACAAGCCTCCCCCACCCTTTGTTTTCATTCTATCACTACCAATTATTTCAAAGCCCTGGGGCCCAGAATGCCACTTAGTAGGACTTGTCTCAGCTCCACGGTCACCTAGTTTCTTGTTTCTGTATCGGTCATGCCGTTGGCGGCGTTCTACCCACAAGAAAGTGGTGATCGGGCAGGCTTCATGCAGGCATCTGGCGTCCAGGGCTGTCAGACACGATCAGTGTTTGCCTGGCACCTGCGGCCACACGCGTTCAGCTAGAGGAGCCGCTAAACAGGTGACACCTAGTACAACAGTGGTAGGAAATGTCACTGCAAGCTGGGGCCCGGGAACCTAGGAAGGAAAACCAGTGGCCAAAATCCGTTGCATCCAGGTCTGCGGTCTTAAAAAATAATCTTTTTCCAATCTGTCTATGGACGATTAAAAAAAAAAATTAGCACAGAGGCTGGGTGTGTTGAAGGGCCGAGGAGGGGTGCAGACCGTCTTCTACTTGTTCTTGGGTGCGCTGGCGGCTCCTGACTAGCATGAAAATTCATAGCGACAAGCTGTGTCGCACAGAGTGAAATCGATCAGACAGACACAAGGAGAACCGAGTGTAGATTTGGGACAGCAATCCAACTTGATTTCTCAGATCAATCGTCCGCTATCTCAGCAGCGGTGACAGCAAGCTGGGACAAGAGGGCAGCCTGGAAAAGGAGGCTGTTTTTTAGATCGGGGTGATTCCTGGGCTTTTGGAGGTCACAAGAGGCTCCAGTAGAACTGTTGGCTCAGAACTAGTGAAGAAATCGATGGTTGGTTGGTGGTGATCATTTTTCATTATTTGTCTCTGTTGTTATGATTAAATCAGGGAGGGAAGGTAGGAAAGGTAGGCATGATTTATTAATGTAGTCTTAGACGATACTAATTGAGGTATAACGTCGGCAGCGAAGGAGGTGGTGGCCCCTTCAACTCTGCATTGGTCAAGTCGTACATGATTCTGGCCGGCCAGGGAGGAAATTAGAGAATGCCACCCATGCCATCAGGTGAGGAACGGTTGGAAGAATTAGGAATTCCGACCCCATAAAAGATAAGGTTTGGATGGTACATAGCAGTTTTAGACATGCCATCATCTGTGGGAGAGGTTAGATTCATCATAAATGTTCTGT
Organism: Varecia variegata; assembly: GCA_028533085.1. Lineage (NCBI taxonomy): Eukaryota > Metazoa > Chordata > Mammalia > Primates > Lemuridae > Varecia > Varecia variegata. The sequence goes on from CM052444.1 coordinate 1,288,070, forward strand.
ATAAAAAGCACAGGACAGGACCACTGAGGAGAGGATTCAGAGAAAGAGATTTCACTTGAACATTTGTGGACTTTTCTCCCAGTCAGAGTTCTGCAAAAGAAGGGACTGGCTGCCCCTAGAAGTCAAGAATTCCCCATTGTTGGAAGATTCTAACACTGTGTGGCCAGCTACTTGGCAGGGATGTCATGGAAGGGGGTCACCCGCCACACTGTGATTGTGTTGGTGACTGTGAAGGCTACTTAGACCAGGAATTCTTCATTTTCTACCTTCGTCAGGCAGAGTCCCCTCGAGCTTATGTAGTATTTATCCCTCTCTGGAAAGGAAGCAGGGAGGTCCAAGTCAGCACTGCTGGGCAATCGTGTCGTTTTCGAGGAAGGGTGTCCAGAGCGGAGGGATTCTTCCCGTCTTGTGCTATGCTAGCAACACTGTTATTACTGTGCTCATGGCTGACTTGCTGGGAAGCCTACTTGGAAAAACACAGGAAGCCATCACGGGAAAGGGTATTCTCAAAATGAATTCCAAATGAATAAAGTTGCTCTAGTCTGTCCGCGTGTGCAGGCTTAAGCACACATGCATTTATGTATTTCCTGAATCTTTTTGAGAGAAAAGATAAAGTCTTCCAGAGAAAGCTTTGTCCTGTGCGTAAGTAGAAGAGAGGATGTGAGGACGGTACAGTGGTGTGGGGACAAGAATGTGGGCACCCTCGGGGAACAGAGGAAGGTCCACGTGACTGGGCAGGAAATGGGCTTGACACTTCTGCTCTCTGGATTTTTCTTTCTGAATTGAGTAGCACAGAAGAGAGCAGCAGACGGACTCTGGAGGGGTCCACGCTGAGTCCCGTGACGTCAGCCGGTGGGCTGGGAATAATTTCTGAAATCGTGTAACCAAACATGTGCAGACGATTATTTCTGATTACATAAGCCCACCACAAAAACTGGGCTTGAAAATGCCACTTGAAAGAGTCTCTCATTTTGCATTAATTTTTTTCCTTGTGAACCGTGGTTATTTTATTTCTGGGTCTTTAATATGCAGGGTAAGTGAATCAAAGGCTGATCATGGTATGTTCTTTGATATCAATTGTAAATTGTACCACCTGCAGGAGGCTCAGCTAGTGATCGTGAGATGTATTTTTAGCCGGTGGTGTTCGATGCTGAGACATGTGCCTGTACAGAGTAGGACCGTGGCTGCCAAGAGAACAGAGAGAGACGAGGAGAGAGGAGGAGAGGCAAGGAGAGGCAAGAAGAGACAAGGAAGGACAGAAATGAAAGGTTTATGCCAAGAAATAAATATAAACAGTTCCTAAACCCAAAGCTGCGATGGAATTCCCAGCCGGGCTCTGGATAATGTTTCGTTTGCTGGAGGACACTTTCTGGGCAGCCTTGTTCCACTCTCCTGGCTGGGTTTTCACAGCACCCGTATCTTGTCCAACCAGCGGCTATTTTAAGTCCTGTAAAGTTCAGGCCACTTGCCTTTAACTGACCACCTGGCAACAGGATTGCCAGGTGTGGTGTCAAGAGTCCTGTAAAGGGAGTCGGGACGCCAGTCCCAGGAACTCGTGTGCCCAGGGCAAACGTCCCATCTCTCCTCTGTGAAATAGGGCCAGTCATTCTCACCCTCCATACCTCAAGGACTGCTTTAGGGAAAATGAGAAAATAAGTAGGAAAGGGCTTGGCGAGGCATACATTATTCCACATGAATGCAGTATGAAATTTCATAAGCAATAACTTTCTAATTTGACCTTTTTTTTCCCTCTTGTGTGAGCAGTTTTCTCAGTAGGTAGTTCCTGGTGAGGATAGGTTAGGACACAGCTGTCACTTTTCCCCCCTTTTGATGGAAAGATATGCTTTTGAGATGGATACAGTGTTACGCAAGGCCTAACGACCCCCTTCTTTAGCCACTGTGAGAGTTAAATTATACCTCCTTGAGCACTTTGTGTTCTCATATGACAACGGGCAATCCTTACCAGGTTTAGAGTGGCTCTGAGTAATGGAGGGAGATTATTCCACTTCTCTGTCAATCAGATATACTTAAAGATCACTTAGCTATCACATTTTTTTCCTTTGCATTCCCACTGCCGCCATCCTAGTTCTAGAAATAGTTCATTAACTAGACTGTTGTAATAGCCTCCCCATCACTGCTCCTGTCTTTAGTTCCTCCTCTCTCCTGCATGTCCCCTGAATTTTATCATTTCTTGCTCAGACGTCCTCAGTGGCTCCTGCTTCCTCCCTAAGCAAACTCAAACCCTGAGTCTGACATTCAGGGCCTTCCACGTTAGCCAACCTGTCCTTCCACCTCATCCTCCCTTCATCAAAGTGCGGTCAGCTCACCTTTACCTGGTTACGGACTTTCCCCGTGTGTTCACTCACGTATGCCATCTACACAGGTGTCCTCGTTCCTGCACTGCCTCCCCCATCCCACCCTGCTGTCAAGGGCACACTCTCTCAAGCCCAGCTCCTCCTTGGTGCCTTTCTTCTTTTTCTTAGTCCTTCTTCCCCTCTTCTCTCTACTTTCTCTCTCTCTCTCTCTCTCTCTCTCTCTCTCGCACACACACACTCACACACACACTCACACACACACACTCACACACACGTCCTTTGCATTATACGTATATGCACAGAGGATACTTGTATCTGTGTCTTTTACTCCTGCATATGCGTGTGCTCCTAAAACACATGTACGAGTTGTTCAAAACAGGTTTGCTGAGTGGATAAATCAGATAGGAGAGGAAAAGATGCTACAAAATTAAAAATGCATTTTTCACGAATGGCCACATTGTGTTTACCAGCTATAAAGATTCTGGTAAGAATTATTATCTCAAATGCTTCTCTTCTCCACTGTCTTTAAGATCTTAAAAAATGTTCTTAAGTCTTTCTTTTTGGAAAAAATTTTCCAAACTTTTTGGTCAATGCAGATTCCCTGAGAATAAGATTCAAATCAGCATTTAATATATGAAGTTATAGATGATGATATTGCTGATTTATCCTTAGCAATAGGATAATTCCTGTAATTAATTCCTTTAATTTTTTTTTTTTTTTTTGAGACAGAGTCTCACTCTGTTGCCCGGGCTAGAGTGAGTGCTGTGGCGTCAGCCTAGCTCACAGCAACCTCAAACTCCTGGGCTTAAGCAATCCTCCTGCCTCAGCCTCCCGAGTAGCTGGGACTACAGGCATGCACCACCATGCCTGGCTAATTTTTTCTATATATATTTTTAGTTGGCCAGATCATTTCTTTCTATTTTTAGTAGAGACGGGGGTCTCGCTCTTGCTCAGGCTGGTCTCGAACTCCTGACACAGAGTAATCCTCCCACCTCGGCCTCCCAGAGTGCTAGGATTACAGGCGTGAGCCACCGCGTCCGGCCTACTTTAATTCTTTTCTCTCCTCCTAGCCTAAAAGAGTCTTTGTGTTCCTATCCTAAAAGGATCCCTTTAAAAGAACACCTGTGTGTCGGATAGCCATCCCTCTAACAATGTAACATTGTTTCCACTGGGACCCTCGCTGCCCTCCCTGTTAGGTGTGGGGCTGGAACCTCCCAGGACAGTCCAGTGCAAGGTGGAAACAACGTGAAATTGGTAAACTTGGATCCTTCTTGTGGCTTTTCTTTTGAGGAGTCTCTTCACCTCTCTGTGTTTGTTGCTTCATTTGTAAAATTCACCAGACAAGGAAGCTTGAAGGTCCCTTTCAGTTCAGTGGTTCTAGAATTCTACAATTATGATCTTTGATTCTTAGTGTTAGCTCAAGGGACACCAGACTAAATTGTAGGTCACCCCCCAAAACCTCTTTGCTTAGAGAGAGTATCATCCATACTTTCTAGCCCACCCCATTTTTCCCCCTCAAATTGTATCTTGAAACCTTAATGGGAAGGAAAAAACACTCTCATTATAGGAACATTTCCCTTTGAATCCTTGAATTTTGTGATAGCAGAAAGCATTATTCTTTAAGGTGAAACAATTTATTTTTAGTTATTTTAAAATGTGAGTTAATGGAATGAATTCACTCCAGCCAGTCTTGAATGTAAATAGATACCCCTATAGATTTTTGTTATTCAAAAGTTTTGGTGAAAATGGAAATTGTTATCCATTTCCATCAAAAGTGTTAGTGTCATCTCTATAAAGGCAACCTGTCATTAACATCAATTTATGACAGAAAAAAAATCTCCTTAATCTTGCTTTGTGATCATTATTGTAGCAGAAAAATAGAGAAGACGCTTTTATCTTTGTAAACCATAATGTAGGTGTTTTTGTTTTGCTTTGCTTTGCTCCCATGTTAGGGGAGGGGAAAAAAATTTACTAAGTAATAAATAGACTGTAAACCATTAGGACAAAAGTAGCCTCCTATTTAAGTGAATGTATTTCAGACATTTGGATATGACAAGGGTTACTTGGTAACACTTGGCCACATGCTATAATTTCAATTTTTTTAACTTCTTCTGAGAGACCTCCTTCCACTTAAAGTATATATTAATAAGATGTTGCTACGTGTGGAACTATAGGACTGGGAAGTGAGGGTGATAATTAAAATTCATATGCAAATCTTTAAAAACTCATTTTAACTATAAAAAGTTTTAATTCTTCTATTTTACCAAACTGAATTTGAATCTTGAAGGGCTGAAAACATACCCAGATGTCCTGCCCAGTTGGCTGTCTTTGACCACCCCCTGGTGCTGTGGCCAAGGACCAGTGACCAGCCCCGGCTGGAGGGGTAAAGGGACTGAGGAGAGTGTGGGGGTCTCACACAGTGGACCCATCTCTGAAAGTTTGAAGGCAGCAGGAGTAGAATAGACTCCTGACTTCCCCTTATGACAGAACCGAAGGGAAACAGAGTAAGTGCCTTTTGCTTCTTCCATTACAAAGCCTTTAAACCTAACACCATACCAATTCAGCATCTGAGACCAGAAAAGCATTTTGTTTCGGCCCACAATAATTGCATAAGTAAAGAAAATCCCAGCATTTTAATTTCATACGCAATTCAACGTTTTTCCCCAGGTGCCTAGTGAAAGCCCTTATTCATGCAAGCATCGTTCATTCACGCCTTCATCCATTCATTCAGTAAACATAAGCATTTTTGACCTTGGAGAATGGGGCTACGTCATGTCACATCCAGGTCAAGTTGGAGAAACCTCTTACCTGAGATGATACAAAACCCTGATGCCAGTCAGGACTTACTTTCCTCTTTAGTCTTATTCAGTACTTTTCGATTAGATTTCCTATTCTTGGAAGACTAGGACAAGAGAACTGATCAACTCTGTGGTCTAGGAAGGAATTTGAAATTAAATTATATAGCAGAAGAGAGACATTCAGGACCAACCAGCAATAGAGAAAGGTACCACCCACAACCAAACAGATATACCATGGACTTAGTAATAAAATAATAAGCGTCCTTTGTGTAGAAACTCCTTATCTCTTTGTAGAATTAGTCACAATGAGTTTTGTTGGTCTCAAACCTAGTGATATGATCACACCAAACATGACATTCATACTGTGTGTGTGTGGTTGTGTGTATGTGCATACATCCCACTTCTGCCTGTGTGACTAGGGACAAGTCACTTTTCCTCAGTAGGACTTAGTTTCCTAAACTCTGAAAAGGACAGTTGAGCTAGATTTTGTGCAAGGCATCTTCCAGTGTCATAGTCTACTTATAAACAATGATCGTTTTTCCATTCCCAAGAAAATACAAGAGGAGAAGAGATACTTCAAAGCCATAAATGAAAGAGAATACTGTGTTTTTAGAAAGATTCCCATCTGGGATCTGGCTAGCTGTTCCAGACTCCAGTTGTCCCTAACTTCTGCTCTGTGGAGAAAAATCACAACCTCAAAAGGGCAGTTTGTCTTTGTGGTTGCTCCTGAAAGTGACACGGCCCCTCCAGACTTTAGTAATTATTGATCTAATTAAATAGGCTAAGTTTAATTGCAGGAAACATTAGCATTGATTTCTGAAAATGTTCCTCCTCTTGCTTAGTCTAGTTTTGCCCCTTCTTGCCTTTTAGGAAGGAGTTCCATGTTCTTAGACAAGCTTGTTTCTAGATAAAATATTAGACTTCTTATTTAGAATTTCCTGTTGTTATTTTCAAATTTGATAATTTTTTTAAAAAGATCAATCTGGCTATATTTGAGTTTGGGCAAATTCTTTTTTACAACTCTAAATATTAAATATTTAGAACTCAAAATATGTTACAATTTGACAGAATAAGTAAATGAATGAAGCAAATGTTTTTTAACAAACATTTAACAAGTTTAACAACTTTTTATTGAGATCTTTCTAATATGCAGCACCAAGAATACAAACATGAATAGGACATAGTTCTTTCATTTCATAAAATCATAGAAAGCTAAAAGAACTGGGAGTTATCTGGTTTAGTCCTCTGATTCTCTTAAAGGGAAGAATGATACACCCAACATAATCAATATATTTACATATATTCATATGCCTGTTAACTATTGATATATGAATTTTTTATAAACATGATTTGACATTGCCATTCTTTTATAGGTTTTGCAAGCTACTCTAGCAAAAGCTCCTCTTTCCTTCTAGAACTACGTTGTCTAATATAACTTTTTGCATGGATAGAAATGTTCCATTTTAGCACTGTCCGAGAAGTTAACCATTAGCAACATATGGCTATTGAGTACTTGAAATGTGGCTAGTATGACAAAGAAAATTAATTGTTAATTTATTTAATGTTAATTAATTTAAATTTAAATAGCCACTTGTGCCTGGTGGCTACCATGTTGGACAGTGAAGTTCTAGATGCCCTGACAGTTGTTTGGGAGCTACCAAAGGTGGGGCGATGGTATTGGAGGTATGACCATGCTGTGAGCACAGAGCAGACACCCTAACACAAAACACAGGAAGGCGTGCGTTCTGCTTAAGTAAGACTTTCCTGAAATAAATAGAACTCTTTATTAAAAATTAACCATGTACAAGAAGTCAACTCAGATTAGCATAATAATATGCTTTAAACAATGAAATAATATGGAGGAAGACTTAAATATAAATATAGAAATACCTACATTTATTATGGTTCTATTTGCAGTAATTTTCAACTCTGTCAGCCACTAATTCATCTAACCTAGTAATTTTTCAAGCCTAAGCAGAACATGTCTTTGAACTCATCTTGAACCCTTGTTTTAAGTCTAAACCCTTCGGGGCTTATACAAGGTTCAGGCTCTGTGTCAGGTCTCCCAGGAGACCTAAACCTTACCTGGCATCTTCCATGTACCTGTTCTTTCCTCCCTGCCCTGCTAGTCCATTCATCGTGTGGCCTGCAGATCAGCAGCGTCACCTGGGAGCCTGCGAGTCATGCAGCCTCTCAGGCCCGACCCAGTCCTGTTAAATCAGATGCTGCAATTTAACTAGATCCCCTGGTAATTTTTAAGCACATTAAGTTTGAGAAGCTCTGCTCTAATGTCTAAAGTCTTTAAATGCTATCTAGAGCTTACCTTGCTTTCTTTGCATTAAAGGTACTACCTTTTTAAAATTTTCCAACATTTTATTTTGAAATTTTTCAGACATATAGAAAAGTTGAAAGAATTTTACAGTGAAACCAATATACCACCACCTAGTTTCTGTCATTAATATTTAACTCTCCTGGCTTCATCATGTTTATTGGCGTTCTATTATGCTTCTATCCGTCCTTCTATCCAGCTTGGTTTTTCATTCATTTCAAAGTAAATAGCAGACAACAGTACATTTCCCTCTAAATAAATACCACTGGCATGTGTATCATTAACTGAAGTTCAATATTTGTTTGCAGTTTTTTTCTCTTCTGAGACTCAGTTGCACACAATTAAATGTGCAAATCCAAAGTGTCCATTCTCTAAGTTTTGACAAATATAACACACTTGCATGTAAATTTTTTACCCTTTATCTTCTTGTATCTACCCCATCCTCATAGTTTACAAAACAAGCTAAGAAAGAAAAGGAGGGATAGAGCACAACGTTATCCACGGAACAGTCTGTTCTTGTCCTGTCTGAGGCTCTGCTCCCACTCCCAGCCCCAGCTTCTTGCTCCCTTGTCCTGTCTGACAGCTGTGCACTGCTAGAACGGCCATGGTAAATCAGATTGGGTGGTGTGTTCTACGCGTGCCTTGGGCTCTGACCTGGTGTGCCTACTTCTGAAGGGACTTGTATTCCTTTTTCAATAAGAAAAGATTTTGAAATATATAAAAATAGAAACTTATGATATTAGAAAATTAAATTATAATGTGATCCCCTCACTTGTAAGATAGTACATTTCCCTTCTTTTGTCTTTTGCCATTTCTCTCCTTTCTTCTCTAGTGTCTCTTAGCTTGAAGTCCACTTCATTTTCTGATGCAAAATTATACTTTATTTCTCCGTAGGGGAGTGGTCTCTCCTGGGCATGGGGAAGCCCGTCCTCATCTGAGCCGTATGCCGAGAGGACGCTCTGTAAGAGGAGGATGGGGTTCTGGAGAGACTCCGCATAAGCACTGAGGGCTCTGTGCCTTTTTTAGAGGGACAAAGGCTCCCAAGCATGACTAATTACATGCTTAACGTTCTAGGGATAATTTGAGCCTCCACCAATATCCATACTAAGAATACTAATTCATAATATTCATTGAGACCCCCAGTAGATTTGAATGTCTTTATAAACATTATCATCTTCATTTTATGGATAAGAAAACTGAGACTCAGAAAGGCTAAGTAGTTACCCAAGACTAAACTGGCAATAAGTGCTCAAGCCAGGATGTGGACCCGGGTCAGTCACGTGCCAAAGCCTTTATTCTTTTCCTTTATCCAGTGGACCCTTGACCCTTAGTCCTTATATAAGTGAAGGGAGTCCACAAGAACCTCATGGTAAGAGAATTTTGTTATGGTGCCTGGTAATTTTTATGCCTGGATGATATGGAAAAGAACTCCAAGAACTTAGCTGTGAGTATTCTGTTGTGTATCCTCTCAGGGTGCTATATAGAAAGTTTAAGACTAGTTAATTCCTTTATTAGAACTAAACGTGGGAAATTATATACAAACTCCCTTCCTGGATATAGCCTACTCTACATCTCTATTGTGTCATATTTGGTTAGCCAACTTAGCTAGTGACCCAGGGGTCACACACGAGAGAGAACAAGATTTTAGACACAATGTCCCTTCATAGAGAGACTAGGTGGTTCATTATAATAGAAGGCAAGACTGTCCTAGGAATCTAGGTGTGAAATATAAGTAGAGGTAGACTTTTTTAATAAGTTAAAAGAACAGATGCAATGGAGTGCAAAGATGATGTGCATGAAATTAGAAAAATTAAATAGAAAAAATGATAACAAAAATTTGATAATTTAATAATGGACTACAAAGCAATGGAAGGATAATATTGGCAGGAGACTTATAAATGCATGTAAAATCAAAAAGGAAGGTTAAAGAGGGTAAAGGCAAGTAAGATACGCAAGTAATAAAGAGAACAATAAAAACATAAAATAAGCTAGGCAGAGTAGTTAAAATAACAGCTAATAAGACACAGGGATTAACAAAAAGATCAAATAGTAATAAAATAAGGAAGTGGTTTAAAGCAGTAAATTAAAGAACAATTAAAAAACAATAAGGATAGAAAATTAACAGGCCAAAATGCCACTTAATAATTGTATTAATAGCTAACACTTACTGACTTCTTTTTATGTGGTGAGCACTTTATGTGCATTAACTTATTTAATTCAAGTTTATTAAAATAATTAGGATTGTTTAAATGTAAGCAAAAAAATTGTCAGGAGGAGAAAACAGGCGTCAAAACAACAATAACAAAAAAACAAAAATCTGAAGGCTAGCGAAATGGACTTGCAGGTGTCGGTTTTCATTCCTTATCTAATGCGACGACTTTTGCCATTGAAAAGCACCAAGTACCTGGTCTGGTACATTTCTTTTATTTCCTCTATAGACCACAGGTTTCCGAAGTGCTTAACGCCATAAATGTGTGTTTTCTTGCCCTCTTGTCGTAGAAAGGTTGACTTTTCCTAGAGGCAGTGCTCAGTGGCTGAAGTTCTCGGTGGTAGAATCCGTAGCCCAGAGCCTGTGGCAGGGGACTAACATCTCATCATCCTACTCATCCTACGGGACTTGGCTCAGCCCTGCCTTCTCTTGGAAGTTCTTCCTGGTTCCTTCACCCTGTGCCTGCGTGGTGCTCAGCACGCTGGAGTTGGAGGGGGAGTTCTTTCCTGATACACGTCTTTGCTTCCCCTCGAGACCATACATTTCTGAAGGGAAGGATCAGAGTTTTGCATCCCACCCCTCAACTCAGGCCTGGTACACAGTAGGTGCTTAATGCATGCTTTTTGAAGTGAGCCTAGTTAAACCTGGTGTCAAAGGGTTTTGTTTTGTTTTGTTTTGTTTATTCCCCAGCAGCCAGACTACTGTGACTGGATTTTCTGCCTGCCCAGAACCCCGCAGACATGCATCTTTGTATTTCTGGCGTCCAGAGCATCCCTCCCATAAAAGAATGGCTTTTTTGTTCCTTTTCTTTCCATGTACCACAGCCCAGAACCCATCGTTTTCCTCCAACTCATTTAGACCTTGTACCCTCTGATCTCCACTACCTCATGCCAGAACTCTTTTATGGGTGTAGATTCAGAGCCCAGATACCAGTTGCTGTGACTTTTCTCTGGGGCGGTTGCTGCCCCTGCGGCCTTGAGCTCGATCCACAGTTCATCCGTTCACTGTCTGTTCAGCATTTTCCCGGGAGCTACTGTTAACCAGCATTCAGGGTTAGGGGCATTGTGTGGGGCATTCAGGCAGGGGACAGAAATGGGAGACCTGGTGCCTGCTGTCCAGCAGCTCTCGGTCTTGTCTAAACCGATGTCTCTGCCGCCTACTTCCGTCGGCGGTTTGTCATGGAAAGGGAAAAACAACTGACGAACACTCTTCACTGGTATTTTGAAGACAGTAAGGAATTCGCTTCCTAACTTCCTCTTCTCTGGGGAAAGAGTTCCAGTTTCCTCGGCCAATTGATGAAAATCAATTGGCTTCTCTTCTCCGGTGGGCTCTAGAGGTGAGCAAAGACTTAAGTTAAAGTATCCTTCAGATGCTGCATTTAAATTTTACATTTACTTTTTTTCTGATTAAAATATTTAATGTAGAAAATTTGGAGAATGCAGGAAAATCACACAGAAGGAAATTAGCTGCCAACTTTGCGCTGTAGAGCCTTCCAGCACTGTGTTGCAGTGTGTGTTTTCTGTGTGTGGGTGCGGAAAAGTTACATATCATTTTGTAACCTACTTATTTTACCAAAAATACGTTATGAATATTTTCCATATCTTTAAACATTCTTCTCAAATGTAACTTTAAATCACTGCATAGAAACCTGTTACACGGAAAGTCCATAATTTATTTAATCAGTCTGCCCTGTGGAACATTTAATCTGTTTTCTGTATTTTGGGTTTTTTACTATTATTAATAATACACTGGTAAGCTTCAAAGTACAGAAAATTCAGTGCACATTTTCTATTATTTCCTGGGATAAATTCTTAGAAATGGAATTACTAGATCAAAGGGTATGAGCAGGTCTAAGTTCTTTGCGATGCATTGTGAATTTTATCCTGGAAACTTCTATTTCTTTGTGGTTCCCATTAGCAGTTTATGATAATTTTCATTTCCCCACACCCTCAATAGCAATATCCTAACAGTTTTTCAATCTCTGTCAATTACCAAATTATAAAATTATATCTCATTTTTATTTTAATTTGCATCTCTTGGGTTACTAGTGAGACTAAACATTTTTTCATGTTTATTGTTCTTTTATATGTATTCTTGAAATATTCATCTTTTTCTTATTGATTTCTAAGAACTCTTACAAAATAAGGGTATTAATCCTTTTGCACTTGGCCAACATTTAAAAAATAGAGAAAATTCTATTTCTGAATGGAGGAAGACTTCATGTGAAATAAGGCCCCAACTCTCATCCTGTTTCTTTCTGTAGAAAGTTCTTCAGAGTAAAGGCAGGGTTGTTATTGCAGAAAAACTAAAGGCAGATCTATGTGTGATACTGGTGTTGATCTTTAAAAAGAAAAAAAAAAAAACATTTAGCCCTGAAATGTGAATTAGCTTGACATTTTCTATATTTCTGGTCTATAAAAAAACTCAGAGTTGTAAAATAGAACCTAAGATTTTCTGAAAGAACCTAGAGATATGTTACTCAGTCAAAAGTTTGTTTGAAGATCCACCCTATCCCTAGTATTACCCTAAGCCAAATAAATAAGTCATTGGCTAGTTTATAGCCAGATTGAAGAAATAAAAGCCATATATATTTAATAAAGCTCTTTTATGACCTTAGCTAGACTTAGGTCTAGAAACTGGAATTTTGAATGAGTTGATGTTTTCTCTTATTTCAGACATTCTGTCAGTCACCTTGTGTCTTCTTTTCCCGTCTGTAAGGTAGCATGTTCTTCTAGGTTATAGAACTTTGACATCTCACCATCACCCACTCTGCCCTTCTTACTCCGTAGCAGGATATACATAGAAAAGCCAAATCAGACTTACGAGCCCACAGTACTGCCGGAAGATTTCTGCTGTGGAAATTTCTGCAACTATTTAAAAGGAAAAAATAAAAAATTTAAAAAATCAGGCTGGGCCTGGTGGCTCCCACCTGTAATCCTAGCACTCTGGGAGGCCGAGGCAAGAGGATCAGTTGAGGTCAGGAGTTCGAGACCAGCCTGAGCAAGAACGAGACTCCGTCTCTACCAAAAATAGAAAAAAATTAGCCAGGTGCGGTGATGTGCCCCTGTGCTCTGTCTATAAATAAATAAATAAAAATCAAACCACCTTACACTTAGATAAGAATCCCAGAATAAAAGAGGATATCCCCAGCACCCACTGAATAGGCATCAAATGAATTCAGAATTCCTAAGTTCACAGATTGTTTTCAAGCTCTAGTTTTCATTTCATCAGTAAATAGAATTTTTAAAACAACAATGTCCTCCCATAAGTAAATGCAGCACAATGGAGGCTAGCACCCCGTTCTAACACATTCTCCTCAGCATCCTCTGTCTGCATCCCACCCCATCTCCCCCCACCCTTCTGTTAGCTGTAATGACCCTGCAAACACTAAATGGCATTTGAGTGCATTAAGCAGCAAACTCTCCGGTGACATAGCAATTATGGCTCTGAAATAGATTTGGTGCGTCACGGAAGATAAGGGTTTTGAAAGTTTCTGTTGTGATTATAGCCTGTAACTCCCACAAATAATAGGCTTCAAAATAAGAGGCTGCCAGCGGAGTCTTTGTGGCTCTGTCTCAGTGGTGGCACGTAAATTGCTATTAATGTCCTGAGTGTACTTGAATATGCCAGTCTTTGGGATGCGGAGTTGGCTCAGTGTCTCTCTTTACGTGGCATGCCATTGTTGGTCTGATAATCTGGGGTAATTGCTGTCTCTTGGATGGTCGGAAAAGTGTAAGGAGTTCAGCCTCCTCTCTGATGGTAAATGGCCCTAAGATGTAGCCCACAAGGGCACGTTCACACACACTGGCTGTGTGCGTGTTCCAGGTATCGCTGCTGTTCATCGGTAAGATGTGTCTACAGTCTCTGAGTGTGCCCTTAGTAGATAATAGCGTTGTCAACAGAGGTTGAATAACAGGTTATAAAAATGAAATGAAGAATTCAGGGCTGTGTAGAATCAGCCAATCGGATCATTTATATTGAGAGTAAAAAAAGAATACCCTTTGCTTAAATTATCTAGATTTGGCTTTATGAGTAAACGTAATTGTCTGTTATCTTGTGTAGCTACGCTTTTCCAGTATAAGCTGTGTGTGTGTGTGTGTGTGTGTGTGTGCACGCGCGCATTCTTAGGTGCTGTGAGTCCATTCTTGAACGTACATTAGCTCTGTGCATTTATATGATAAAAGTGTGTGGAAATTATGCATATTTTTGAACACTGTTGATGTATGTATGTGTGTTTGTGTTTTGGGCTTGTGCAGTTGTGAACATAGAGGATGTTTGTTCAGATATAAATAGAGTTCTCTGCGCCAAGACGCCTCTATTTAGCTGAATCAAGCTGAGCTTACTTTTCTTTGCCAGGAGATCAGGATAACCTTTGAAAAGTTAAATTAGGATGAACTTTACGTTTAAGACTTCTTTATATACATTTAGCCTAAGGACCCCATGAGTCTGTGGGACGTGCAAGCATTATGTACAACTGTTCTGTGAGTACTTTTAACAGAAATACGAAAGCAACTGTGCTCTAAAGCTCGAAATGCACACTGCCTCATATCCTGCGTGTGCTACAGAGAGGCTCAACTAAAACCATCCTGGGTGTTTGACGTGCATTAAGTGGCAGTGTTAATTCTGGGTCTTCACAACAGATTCAATAGAAAAGGATAAAGCTAAGTAAGAGCTAAAGTAGATCTTGATCTCCGAGTTTATCTACAAACATGCTTCAGTAATGCGGCGTGAGGGTACTGGCAGGAGGGCACACTGTGACAGTATTGCGATCAGTGAAGTCTTGCAGATGGATTTTGACTGAGCACCCCGTGCACTGAGACAGCAGTGCATGCATGCAAGATAAAATCTGAGGTAGTGACTTGTAGTAAGAGTTTGTCTTCATAACAAGTGAACATGGGTCAGATTTACCATCTTATTCCACAGTCTTCGACCAGGACTCTGCATTACCAGTGTAAGTTAAACCATATTGACTGGCAAGATGGTACCACCCATGGTGGTGCCTCAGGAGTAGAACCCTGGAGGAGCAGAGTTTGTCTTGCCCAAAACCACGTTTGTGGAGGTGGATTGTGGCTTACTACAGGGGGTATTAGAATCCCCTCAATTTTCTTAGGCCAGTCTTGTGGTTTATGTGTTCTAGCATTTTGATAAACAATGCAAAGATTCCCTGAAGGTGAACTGAAGAGCACGCGTCATCTCTCTTTGGCCACGAGCATCCGTGGTGGCCACACTCTGCGTGTGGCACTCACATGCTGTCCCACGGCCTAGCTTTTGAAACTTGAAATGGCCAAATGGTGGTAGCATGTAATGGGGACCAAGTCTGACAAATGCTAGTTTTTGAGTTCGAGCTTCCTGTCCTGAGAAGCAGGGTGAAGGGTGCACACTAGACTTATATATTGTTATATATTTGTGATCCAGAGTAAGAGACTTACCTGTAACAATTCTTCATAACTGTGCAGTTAGGACGGGCGCCGACAGCCAGGCAGCCCAGAGTTCCCAGGGCAGGACATCCAGGGGAGCCCTCAGAGCGTTCATTTCTCCACCCATTCAGCTCAAGTGCTTCACTGACTGGCAGCTGTGTCAGACACTTTCCTCATCCTGTAAAGGCGTATTGTTGAATGATTTGCCATCTCACTGAGGATAAACATCAAAGCCTGGAATGGCCAGGCCCTGCCGCCCTCCAGCGCCATCTTGCTTTGCTCACCGCTGTTCTCTGCTCCATTCTTTCTGGCCTCCGTGGGGTTCCTCGGAGCCTCCGGGGAGCTTCGCTTTGCCCCACTCTATACTTGTCTACTTTTTGTTCACCTTTAGCCTGACTTTCCAGAAGTCCCAGTGAGGTATCTGTTTTGTACTCTCTGCTAGCATGTTACCATCCAGAATCTATATATGTTCTTCTGATGACTTATCAAATGTCTATTTCCCACAAAATAGTGAACTCCTTGATAGCAGAAACCAGATTTTTTAAAAATTTGTTTTATCTACCACTATATGCCCAGTCTATAGTACACAGTGGGCACTGAATACATAATTTGTGGAATTAAAAACTAAATAATTACATCAAAAATATCTGGTGCCCACATGGAGATTTTAAAAGGCGAATCAGAGCCACACGTGGTTAAAGGTGAAAATGAATGTTCAGAAAGTCAGTGGCGTGGAACTGAGAGACGGGGGTGATACTGCGCCTCAAGGAAACCTGCAAGAAGGAGGTGACTCTCAAGCTGAGCTTTGCAAGGTGACATGAGTTTCTAGAGACTGGAGGAGATGGACCGACGAGGGCAAGAAAACTTCTCCAGACATCTCCGTAGAGTAAAAAGGCTCTCA